>CM074450.1:3180000-3297500 GCA_037101425.1 Elopichthys bambusa
TGACGTCATAATGACTGTTGTCGTAGCAACGTTCCAACACTATCATGGCCTTAACTGTCTCTGAGCTGTATGCTGGAGGTCACCTCAAAGACAAAGTGTACATTTTACGTTTATAAGTTTTATAATTTTACAAAAAATAATAAGAGAAAGAACAAAAAGAAACAGAACAGAAAGACTTGTGCAAACTGTTCACGTTTGCAAGTACAAAAATCATATGCGTTAATGTATCTTTTTTTTTTTTCTTTTTTTTTATATATATATATATATATATATATATGTATATGTTCATATGATTTTACTTTATGATTTTTATTTGAACTTTTGTTGGGAAGATTGCCTAATGTACACAGTATGGCTTTAAACAAAACCAAGTAAACATTTCTGATACACATTCAAATGTGTTTTGATATGTTTCTTGAGTCGCACACACGGGTCATTCTCAGGAAATTGTGCTGTTGGTAAAACATTTAGTCTCTTTTTAAAGGGTTAGTTCACTCAAAAATGAAAATAATGTAATTTATTACTCGTCCTCATGTCGTTCCACACCCGTAAGACCTTCGTTAATCTTCGGTACGCAAATTTAAGATATTTTTGTTGAAATCCGATGGCTCAGTGAGACCTGCTTAGCCAGCAATGACATTTCCTCTCTCAAGATCCATTAATGTACTAAAAACATATTTAAATCAGTTCATGTAAGTACAGTGGTTCAATATTAAGATTATAAAGCGAAAAGGGAATATTTTTGGTGCGCCAAAAAAACAAAATAACGACTTATATAGTGATATATAGCCGATTTCAAAACTGCTTCATGAAGCTTCGGAGCGTTATGAATCAACGATTCGGAGCGCCAAAGTCACGTGATTTTAGCAGTTTGGCGGTTTGACACGCGATCCGAATCATGATTCATAACGTTTCTTCAGCTCATACTCGGTTGTTTCCCGTTCACTGCCATTATAAAGCTTGGATGCATCAGGATATTTATTAATCTAACTCCAGTTGTGTTCATCAGAAAGAAGAAAGTCATATACACCTAGGATGGCGTAAGTAAATCATGGGATCATTTTCTTTTTAAAGTGAACTAATCCTTTAAGTTTAATATCCTTTTAGCATTTAAAGTCATGGCCACGCGTGCCATTGTTGCCTGAGAATGAGCCACAGACATTCACACCTGTGTTCTTTAGTGCCACACTTCTCAACACACACACTGAGTGAACACGTGCCCTCTCTTTCTGTGAGTAAAGGCGCCACATGAAAGCTCCCATTCATTCACTTCAGTCCTTCTGTCAGGGAAGTCAGCTCATGGTCAATTCCAACCAGATGGCAGCCAGTTCAAACAAAACATAAACTTTCTTTAGTTATATATACTTGGAACTTAATCAAATACCGAAACGACTTAAAGTCTGAATGTTGCACAGCCGCGACAAACTTAAAATGACAAGAAGGTTTTAATGGCGAACTGATATCCTATGAAGTGGAAGCATTCTGTTTTGCTCGATCAAATTTCTGCTAGATTAAGAGAACTGTTTTTCGAATATGAGCAGCAAGGACTGGTCTGTTTTTCCAGCTGATTTGAAATCTGACTAGTGTCTGTTCATTGACGCAAACGACTAAACTGCAAGGTTATCATCTATATAAGCTTTCGGTTCCTCAATATCCTCAGTGGTCAGTCAAGCAGACTGTACAAAAACAAGAGCGCTGAGAATAAGGAGAATCGTGTGTGACGACAGTTTGTGTGATGCAGGCGCCCCCTGCAGGTGAAGAGATAAAATGCACATACAAAAAAAAAAAAATTAAGTTGTTATTAACAAGAAATTGAAAAGATGAGATCATGATAAGCTGGATCAGTCCAAGTTAACAGCTCATTGGAATAATATTATCAGTGAATAATATGACCGTTAAGTTACTGTGTGACTTCAGAAGGCTTGGAATATATTGCTTATTTATTTATTGTTTTGAAATCACTATAAATGGTTGTTGTATGGAAAAGAGCTGTATGAACTTTCGTCAAAAAAAAAAAATAATAATAAAAAAAAAATATATATATATATATATATATAGTGAATAGATGACCGATTTTATAATTGGGGTGAATATCACTTTCCATCAAAATTTGCATGAACTTAAAGGGACAGTGTACCCCCCAAAATAAACATTTTGTCATCATTTACTCACTCTGAAGTTGTTCCAAACCTGTATAGATTTCTTAGTTCTGCTGAACACAAAAGAAGATATTTTGAACAATGTTTGTAACCAAACAGTTATGGGACAACATTGTGTTATGGGAGAAAAGATACTATGGAAGTCAATGGGAACCAGAAACTGTTTGGTTACAAACATTCTTCAAAATATCTTCTTTTGTGTTCAACAGAACGAAGAGATTTATAAAGGTTTGGAACAACTTGAGGGAGAGTATTATTATTTGATGACAGAATTATTATTTTCGAAATCTGTCACTATTCACTTGAGGGGTGAATCCTAGACAAACTAACATGTTAAGCATATTATTAATGACCGGCTCATACACATTTTGACCAAAGGGTTAAATTTATGAAAGTGAATAGAGACACTGTCTAAACAGACACATTTTTTAATGTGCAATCTTGCACGTAATGATCTGCCAAACAAATTGATTTCCATCCTCCACAGAACAACCTTGAACTAAGTTTACTGGAGGCATATGTTTACCTTTTAGGTTTACTTAAACTCTCAGTAGCCTAATTAATGCACAGTTAACTTTCTTGCAGTGCAGTGAAAGAGTTACTGTTCAAAGTCCAATTATTGCATCACCATGGTTGTAATTTAATTGTGTTTGACAAGGTGCAAGCACGTGATTGCTTCGAGAGAGAGAGAAAGAGAGAGATTTAGATGAGACAGCCGTCATTTTAGCATTCTTCTCAGGCTATCTTCCTCAGCATGGATGTTTTGACAGAACAAGACGTGCAAAAGGTAAGAAACCGCCTCTAAAATTGCTATCACAACTCTTAAATATGCTACACATTGTTCTGTTGTCCTTGCTGTGTGTATGTTAATCAGAAACGCTGGAAAACGCACTTTTACAAGTGCAAGATTTTTCTTGCTATCAGAGTTTTGCATCTTTTTTAATACGCGTTTCATAGATCAGTGCCTCGTGCATGCGTGCAAAAGATGCACAAATAAAAAAATGTTGTGAAAGCACGTGTGGATTAACTCTTCCATATTGGAAGTGTGTTACGTAATTCGCTAGAAAAAGAACAAGCAGGTAGAATGGAATGTGCCATGAAAAGAGGGGCGTGAAATTGGCGGAGCTTTACAATTTACATACGTATTTTAACTCTTCAGTGTGTGGTTTTCAGTTTAACGGCTGCGTAATATTATTATTATTAGTAGTAGTAGTAGTAGTAATAGCAGTAGTAATACTATTACTACTAGTAGTAGTAATAGTAATAGTAGTACTACTACTACTACTAGTGGTAGTAGTAGTAGTAGTAGTAGTATACAGTTTTTTATTATCATAATTGCCCTTCTAGTCATTATAGCGGACTTGTATGTCATGTGACAACTATTACTTTTCTCATCGCTGTTGAGAAGTGACCAATCGCAGTCGTAGTTGTAAAGATCGATGAGACGGGTTTCTATTTGCGTGTCAGGAACTATTAAAATTAACAGATTTTAAACGATTCCACGTATTAATGTACAGATGCCTGAGATATGTGTGGTCTCGATGGAGTAGTCGTTTTTCTGAATCACATTCAATTCCACCCAAAGCATACATTTTCAAACGTTTGTGGATCTGTAGTTTGCTCCAGCAAATTCGCAATGACATATATCTAAACACATTTAAAAGTAAAGTTAAATCAACTGTATTTGTCCCCCAAAGCCACTTTTTTTGAGTATTCGATAGTACAAGAATGGTAATACCACAGTATTTTGACATATATGATACAAATACTAATATTCCATTGTATTTACATAGTATTTCAAAGAATGCCATACCATTACCATGGTACGTGTGCAAAAAGGTACTTTTCTGTGAAGTCAGGAAGAGCAAATGATGTTGATAATGTATTAATTGGGTAAATATCATTTGCATATGTAGTACTGAACAGGTTTCTCTATTGTTTTTATTCTGTAGTACCAGGATGAAGGCTATGTGGTGCTGGACGGGCTTCTGTCCCCAGAGGAATGTGATGCTTTACGGGAACGAATGAGTGAGATTATTGACCAGATGGACGTTCCTGAACACTGCAGGATACAGTTCTCCACTGACCACGACGAGCAGCTGAAAACACAGGTAAATGGCATTCCAGAATGCAGAATGATCATCATCATGCATTTACAGCAGTGTCATTATTAACATTAATTATGCATTCATTTCCACATGCAACCAAATATTTCTGGGTAAAGATGCAGGTAAGACTACTGACTGTAGGTAAATGTAGTTAAAAATGCTTAAACATACTACCAACCCTGGTGGAAAAAAGTCCCATGTACATTTAGAAGTGGTCAACTTAGTCACATCATGTCATATTTTGTGTTTGTCCAGGGAAATGCAGACTATTTCATCACAAGTGGAGACAAGATCCGTTTCTTCTTTGAGAAAGGCGTGTTTGATGATAAAGGTTTGTTGTGCTGAGATGTATACAAAAACTCCCAGGAAATTCATCCCATAATGAACCTGTTGTGTTTTCAGGAGAGTTCATTGTGCCAAAAGAACATTCCTTGAATAAAATCGGCCATGGTGGGTATTTAAGAAAATGACACGCCATATAAGATATTCATTTTTAAACACACCCTATCATCTGATTTATTTCTATTACTTTTGCCCCTTATGTATTTGTGTTTTATCTTCCCAACAGCTCTCCACGCGTATGAGCCGCTGTTTAAAGCAGTCACCCACTCACCAAAAGTTCAAGTAAAAACTACACTTTCATGTAAACGAAAGTAAATTGTGTTCTTCGTGTAAACACTCATTTTGTTTTAATTGGAAGATTTATAAAACACTTTAGGCCCAAAACCTCTTTGAAACAAGACAACCCAGACCAATGTTGTTAAATATTAATAAGCATTATAAAAGTACATAAATTATGCAAATTTTCAGACTCTTCAGTAATAATGTGTGTGTTTGCTTCTTATCTGCAGAGCCTGGGTAGGAAATTCGGCCTGATAAATCCAGTTATTCTGCAGAGTATGTACATCTTTAAGGTAGAGTAAATATATGTTGGCTTATAAATGATGCTTACATTCATTATAAGGGTAATATTTTCATTATTCACTTCTTCTGTGTCTGTTCTGTAAACAGCAACCAGGGATTGGTGGAGAGGGTAAGACTCGCCTACTTCTTTAACCAATGAGAAAGCGATACAAAAACATTTTGTTGACCTTTGTCCCTTGACTTCAGTCACACCTCACCAGGACGCCACCTTCCTTTATACGCAGCCACTGGGAAGGGTGATGGGGGTATGGATCGCTCTGGAGGACGCTACAATCGAGAACGGCTGCCTGTGGTTCATACCAGGATCACACAACGGTAATTTCAAACACATTCATTAGTGTCATTCCATTTTACGTCATTTGGGCATATATGCTATTGGAGTGAAGCTTTGTTTTGCACCAGTTTGTGTATTTAAAATGAGTTGGTGTGGCTCTTTTCATGTGTGTGAAAGATGGGATTACCAGGCGAATGGTGCGGACACCTAAAGGTACGTTTCCTCTGAGTAATTTCATTGGCCAAGAGAAGAATTATGACGACAAGCTCTTCGTTCCCACTCCTGTTAAAAAAGGTGAGTTAATGTAACTGTTAATTACATAGAGAATAATTTAAACACCATACAGTAAACATATCCAGTATATACACTAGTGTTCAAAAGTTTGATGTTGGTGAGACTTGTTAAGAAGTCACTTCGCTTACATTTATTTGATCAACATTGCAGTAAAAACAGTAATATTGTGAAATATTATTACAATTCAAAACTGACTGAAAGTTTTATGAGCTTCCTGACATGTTTTATCGTGTTGTTAACATTATTTTGTTAGCCTGTTTGTAGCAGATTTGAATACAATGCTAACATGAAATAGCATGGTGTTAACATTTTTTAACACATTAACATGTTTGTTAGCATGATTTAACATTTTGCTTGCATGTTTTAACACGTTGCTAGCATGTTTTAGCATGTCGATAGCATTATTTACCACATTGTTAGCATGCATTAGCATGTTGTTAGCATATTTTAGCATTGTTGTTAGAATGAATAACATGTTGTTAGCATGATTACCAAAAAGCGAACATGTTGCTAGCTTGAATTGCTAGCATGTTTTAACATGTTGTTAGCATGATTAGTATGTTTGCTAGCATGTTTTAATATGTTGCTAGCATGAATTAGCATGTTTTTTGTTAATCTAAAAATCTAAAATACATTCAGGTGATACATTTTGAAATATTGGAAAAAACGTGCTAATTCATGCTAACAACATGCTAATCAACATGCATGATTACCATGTTGCTTGCAATATTTCAAAATGTATCACCAGAATGTATTTTAGATTTTCTATCTTATGTTAAGTTGAAATGTTTTATATAATAACATAAATTGTATAGATGATATTGACCTTTGTGTTTGCCATGTAAATAGCCATGATGCTAACATGGCGTAAAAACGTAATAAACAAAATCATGTTGCTTGCATGATTTTGCTAACATGTTTTAGCACATTGTTAGCATGGTTAGCCCATTGCTAGTATGAATTAACATTTTGCTAGCATTTGTTGCTGACATGATTTAACATGTTGCTAACTTGAATTGCTAGCATGTCTTAACACGCTGCTAGCATGAATTAGCACATTGCAAGCATGTTTCTAGCAATGTGTTAAATCATGCTAGCAACATGCATGATTAACATGTTGCTTGCATGATTTAATACATTGCTAACATGTTTTAGCAAGTTGTTAACATGGTTAGCACATTGCTAGCATGAATTGGTTTTTATCAACATGCTTAATAATGCTAACAACATGCATGATTTAACACATTGTTAACATTGCTAGCATGTTTCTAGCATGACTTAGCACGTTGCTAGCATGTTTTAACACTAGGATAGCCATTAAGCTTTGCTAGTGATAAACAGTTTATACTATACACGTCTTATTCTACAAAAGTTTTGATCCCCTCAATGAAAGTCTGTGAAACTTTTCATAGATATGATCGTCCGTTTAATGAAAATCATATGTTGGATCAGTTAGAAAATATATAGAAGTCAGAACAGTCTGAAGGTCTGACTCGAGTTGTAGCTTGAAAGCCCTAGGAGGAGATACTGTTTAAATTTAGTCTCAGAAGTATAATAATAAGCTTAAATAGTAGATCAGTATGTCAGCTTTGTCAAGCCAACATAATAACTGTTTTCTATTTGAATATATTTTGAGATGTAATTTATTCCTGTGATCAAAGCTGAATTTTCAGCATCATTACTCCAGTCTTCAGTGTCACATGATCCTTCAGAAATTATTCTGTGATGATTTGCTGCTCAAGAAACATTATCAGTGTTTAAAACAGTTGTGATGCTTCATATTTATGTGGAAACTGATCTCTTTTTTTTTTCAGGATTCTTTGATGAATAAAAATAGAAATCTTTTGTAACATTATCAGTCTTTACTGTCATTTTTGATCAATTTATTGCATCCTTGCTGAATAAAATTATTACTTTACAAATCGAACGTTTGAACAGTAGTCATTTTTTTTGGTACTGTAGGTGGAGCAGTTCTGATTCACGGGGAAGTGGTCCACCGCAGCGCTGCAAACACATCTGACGCCTCGCGCCATGTTTACACTTTCCACATTATGGAGTCTCAAAACACCGTTTGGAGTCCTGAGAACTGGTAAGAACAGCGCATGCTGGATAATGCAGGCCATGTGTTAGCAAGTGTAAAGTGAATGTGTTTTTCTCTCTCAGGCTACAGCCAACAGAAGAGCTGCCCTTCCCTTCCCTGTACACCTAAACAACATACAACATTAACACAGGCCTGATGACATTTGTTACCAGTGACACAGAAGACACTTGAGATACCAGGACTGGAGTTTTTAAATGCCAGGATAACAATAACACATTTAAATATGAAATTTTGTAAATGGACCATAAAATGTTACTCATTTTGAATCATTCTGTGCATTTCACCTCCAGCCATAACAGTGTTAATAAAAGGCCAGTTTTTGCTAACCGAAGAGTCTCTATTATTTTTAATCTGACTTCCATTCTTGATATTTTAGTAAACAAGAAACATTTAATCTTATTAGAAATACAGTTTATTTCCTTCAATGCACCATTCTCTGTGTACCCAACAAAATCAATACAATATAGAAAAGGTATGAATGTTTGATCATATGAATAATCTGGATTTCCAGACGGAAGAAAATAAAAGGACCGAACTGCAGTTCTCATGACAGGAAAATCTGAAAAATAATATTTATAGTCATTGGTGAAAAAGATTTAAAACAAACTTCAATAACAATATATATATATATATATATAAATAAAAAAAAGATACTTAACATAGAAAAATTTCAACTATTCCAACAAAAGTACATTTTTGAAAGTTAAAATTATTACAGTGTTTCATGCTGGGTCACTTTTGTTGTAAAAGATATTCAACCATTCTTTTGATGCAAAGTAATTAATTGAACACAAAAGATTTTTTTCTGTAAATATAAACAAAATATTAAAATGACCATTTACAAAATAAAAATCCAACAATCTTTGTCAAACCCCAATGTCAAAATATGGACCATAAAGTAACACATTTTATAACAATTGCCAGGTAAAATGAGTTTACACATGAGTGTCATGCAAATGTCCACAGATGCCGAGTGTCACTTTTAAAGGTCCCAGAACGCATTGCAAACTGAACAGGTGACTGATGCTTCAACCACAGTTCAACTGTCAACGTAATCCACTCGACACAAAACGCCAATAACTACGTAAAAGGCCTCGGTCAAATATCATTAATAAATTAAAGTTTAAACATACATAATTTACAAAATGCTTGAATTACGCCATCTTTATCAGAGTAAAGACACAACAGCTCAATTGCATACATGCTTTTACAGGACAGTGATCTGTACATTAATATCTACATACAGACCCATGCAGACGGACCACTGATAGCACTGAACTATTGAGAATACAAAACACTTTTTAAGGCGACAAGCTGTGCTACCAGTCCTTCCTATTGCATTGGACGTAAAGGCAGGTATTCTATTCATAGCATCAAAATAATATTTGAGTGTTTTTGTACAGGGTTATACAATAATAGAAAAACAAAAGTGTTCTTCAATGGCTCAAGTGATGCATAATATGCTGTAATAAAGGACTGAAAAGAGAAATTACATTTTGATAAATGGGTGAATCTGATGAAACGTCAAAAACATGCCCACACACACAAATAAAAACAAAGAAAATTATATTTGGATGAAAGCCTGTTTTAAGAACCATTAATAAATATATATAATTAAATATTTATTATTGAATTAAATATTATTAAATTGGTCAAGTATGTTTGCAATTTGTAATGAGAATTTAATGTGCATAATTGTCAAGTAATGTCACAAAAATCATATGGTTCTAAAAACAGGCAAATTTCATGCAAAATATTAATTTTGATTTTTAATTGAATTAAATTTGTATAGCACTTTTACGAGACGTGTTGTTGGAAAGCAGCTCTATAGAACTAGAAAAATAGTTCTCATGAGATTCACCTAAATTAAATAACCAAAATATAGAAATCTTGCCCTTCGTTCAGTGTTTGCATCCAAGATGTGTGTTTATCAGCAAGTACAGGCATTGATAAAGGGTGTTACATTTTCCATTTCTTTCTTTAATATTAATAATGTGCAACTCAATCCCTGTCATTTATACTGGAGTGACAGACGCAGGATTTGAGCGAATGAAATATTAACAGCAACTCAAGACATCAGAGCTTCCCGTGAGCACACACAAAATAAACATTCAAAACAGCATAATTATCACATGTAAACCTTGAAAAATAAAAATACAAAATGTGAATGAAGAATCCTTAAAGCTGCAGTTATTTCTGCACCACAAGTGGCACCAAACTGTGTTTTCAAACCATTGTTGTTATGGTTAACTAGTTTTGTTACTTGAAATATAATAAATGTTAAAAGGGTCCTCGATTATGATTTCACTTTTTTAACTTTAGTTAGTGTGTAATGTTGCTGTTTGAGCATGAACAACATCTGCAAAGTTACGATGCTCAAAGTTCAATGCGAAGGGAGATATTTTCTTTTACAGAAATAGCTTTTTAGGGACTACAACAAGCTTCTTCCCGGGTTAGTGACATCACAAACCCCATAATTTACATAAACCCTGCCCCCAGGAACACGCAACAAAGGGGGTGAAGCCATGTTGGGCTGCTTTAGTGAAGAGGAAGAGTTGTTGTAGTAGAGTGTTGTTGTCATGCCGTCATTTCAAAGCTGGATTTGCAGAAAAGATTAACATGATGGCACATGCTAGTCGAATCAACTCCACAGCAACTACATACATTTATCCACTAACCATTCAGAAACGTCCAGTTTCATTCTAAAAGTTGTAACTTCTTCCTGAGTCTCTCCATCAGTGTCGACTCCGGTTTGAACAATGTAAGGCTGAACACCGTTACTGACAATCCTCATTTTGGCTGCGTGAGATTCTCCAGCTTTGTTGTTGTTGAGCAGCCGTAGCGAGAGTTGTTAAAGCTCCGCCCTTTTCTGGAAAGGGGGCCGGGAGCAGCAGCTCATTTGCATTTAAAGGGACACACAAAACTGCGTGTTTTTGCTCACAAGCCAAATAGGGGCAAATTTGACAAGATATAATAAATGATCTGTGGGGTATTTTGAGCTGAAACTTCAGACACATTCTGGGGTCACCAGAGACTTATTTTACATGTTGTGAAATAATAGGTCCCCTTTTACTGAAATTAATATAAAGTAAACTTATTTTATGTCAGCGAGTTGCCAAAATCACATTTCTCATCTTCATTTAGTTTAACTTGATATACTACAATAACAAACTAAAACTGAAATAAAAAATATTTAAAAAATATATACAGACATAAAACCCCCAAAATCTAATAAAAATGAGAAAACGACAAAACTAAAATTAAAATGGGAGATATATAAATGTGCAATTCCATTTGGTGCCACTAGTGGTACAAAAATACACATTTTACCTTCAAACATTTATTTTTGTGCCCCTTTGTTTTAGTATCAGGTTGCTATAGGAAATGGTTTATTATTGAATACATTTCTGTGCATTCTTATTTACTGTCCTAGGGTCATAAACACACTAATGATGATTTTTGCATTTTGCTTTCAAAACTGGAATAATTCCATGTCAGATAATACTAGGGCCTGTAACGTACCATATGAATTTAATGCTGTTAATATCTGTGTGTTGGCATAATGTGAGTTTGGGTTTGATCTCATAGCAGCAAGAGGATGTAGAGGTACAGAGGAAGCAGCAGGTTGTCTATCTGCGACGTGTACGCCTCCAACATGGCCACCATGGTGATTGAGCCCACCACCCATGAGTAGCTGGCGTTCAGGTTTATACTGCTGTCGGCAATAAGGAAAACCACCACGGCGATGATCTGAGCGAACACGGAAGTCGCCGTGCCCTCGAAGGTCTTCTTGGTGCCAGGCCAGCGGATTTCGCCGACCGTGCTGCCGAAGATGGACGCCACGGTGTCGCCGACTCCCACGGCCAGAACACCGGCGTATGGCACTAGCCCACCGGCGCCTCCTAGGCCCCCTTTAGGAATGCAGTTTCCAGGCGAGAGCCAGATGGGAAGGGCGACTCCGAGGAGAAGGTAGATGTGAGTGAGAATGAGCGGTCCAGAGTCTCTCTCGTCCAGAAATAAAGTGAGAAGGCGTCTCAGCGGAGGCCCGAGAGGTCGGATGCGGAAATAGCGGACGAATTCGAGGAACAAAAGCGCTGAGAGGCATGCGACCGCGGACAAATGAAGCAGAGGCCGGTCTAGCGCAAGTCCGGGTGCAAAGGTTAACACAGTGAGGAGGTGGAAATACTTCCGCACGGTCGTCGACGCCTGGTGCTTCTTACTGCCGCCCAAACGATGACTATTTTGATGCATCACAACGGCAATAGCTAGAAGCAACAGTGCAGCCCAGAATCCAATGAGCCAAAGCCGGGTGTTGCTCTCGGTGATGAAATGCATCAGCCAGGTGACGGGGTGATGCTGCGTGAGCAGGGAAAGCCAAGGAACCAACAAACCCAAGCCCAAAACAGCAGTCATGGTGTGGAAGAAAAGCGACGCGGACCAGGTTTCCGATTCCATGAATACAAAGAGTACGGCGAAGAAGATTCCCAGCAGCACCAAACCTAACACGGCAACTGGGAGGAAATACGGAAGCGGGTCAGAGTTTGCGTTCCCGGACGAGACCAGAGAGCGCTTAATGAGCTGGTTGATAATGAAACTAATCCCGCCGAGGATGAGGAGGGCCTCGCCGGGAGTGAAGCAGCGTGGGAGCAGGTACAACAGGATCAAGCTGAGGTACACAAAAATCAGCAACACCTCCAAGACTTCAATCACCTCGGACACGGTCAGTGTTTGCTTCACTGTGTACAGAATGGCACTGCTGGCGATACCGGCTATAACGCAGGTGTTTGTGGGCACCGGGCGAGTGATTCCCAGCGCGATGAGTGACAGAAACAGTGACAGCATCATGCCTATCACTGTTATGACCATGGCGAAGCGCTCCATGTAAACGTTTCCCACAGTGACGCAGCGTCCCCTCAAAGCAAGACCCAGCAGAGGCAGCACCATGCTGGCCGGTAAGACGCCGCTGTTGGCTGAAGGGCGGAACTGAAACACGGCGGCGCCGGTCCGAAGGAGGCGATCCCATTTGTGCTGCACGTAGAAAGCCTGGACGGCCAGAGCGATGCAACACCAGGACAGCTGATTCCACACAGCCATGTGAACAGAAATCACCATGGCAAACACCACAGCGGATTCAACTAACACAGGATCCATCTGCATGATTGCGGATTGTGTGACAAAGGTTTCCAAGAATGAGGGACTTCAAATATGGTAGTGTGTCAGAAACTTCCTGATGTACACACAAACATCGTCCACTTCACGGCCTCCTGCGCACAGCAAATTAGATCTGGGTAAAAAAAAAAAAAAAAAATCAAAATATCATTAGACACAAACTATTAAACTTAAAAAATTTTAATAATTTTGAAAGGGTTAGTTCATCCTCATGTCGTACCAAACCCGTAAGACTTTCGTTCATCTTCAGAACTCTGAGCGATTTCTGTCCCACCACAGACAGCTACACAACTACCACTTTGACGCTTCAAAAAGAGATCGTAAAACTAATCCATATTAATTGAGTGGTTTAGTCCAAATTTTCTGAAGAGACTCGATCACTTTATATGATGAACGGATTGAATTTAGGCTTTTATTCACATAAACATTGATCAGTATACATCAGATCTGGTAAATGGAAGCTCAAGCATGTTTGCTTGACGTGCGAGAACCAGTGAGGTTTATTTTCATGTTACGCAGCACGTTTGAGCTTCCGCAAGAACCAATGAGGTTCATTCTTGTTACGCAGCACGTTTGAATCTCACCAAGAACCAATGAGGTTCATTCTCGTGTTACGCAGCACGTTTGAGTTTCTGCGAGAACCAATGAGGTTCATTCTTGTGTTACGCAGCACGTTTGAATCTCACCAAGAACCAATGAGGTTCATTCTCGTGTTACGTAGCACGTTTGAGTTTCCACGAGAACTGATTAAGAACCCATATTTTTTGGGTGAACTAACCCTTTAATGATATTTTTAATGTATAATATTAATAATCATTTATTAGTAATAATATTTTGAATTTAATAATGTTTTCTCTCACTCTTAGCACTTTTCTTCACCAAAAAACACATAAACTAAATGTAATAAAATATTTTTCTCACTAGCATTTTTCGTCAACAATGTAAAAAATGAATAATAAAATATTTTCTCTCTCCTTTAGCATTTTTCTACACACACACACACACACACACACACAACACAAAACATACTAAAATAAAATAAACAAAAACAAAAAAAAAGGCACTTTTTTGACAGGGTACCTGATTAAAATTGAATATATTCTTTAAACATGCACTATCATGATTTTTACACATATATCATAGTAATATAGAATTTTTTAGTTGTTTGAAGTTATTTGGAGTATGGTATTCGTTTAGTGTAATTTCATATGTCAAAGTACTATGGTATTACCAGCTGATACTTTCACTGTAGTATGGTACGGCCTCAGTTCTTTTTCTAAAGTGTTCAATGTGATGGCACCTACCTAGACAGCATTTTTGAGCACAATAGACATAGTCAATCATCTCTATGACACCCAAAAATTCTGAATGAGAAGCTCACTAGGTTTCAAGACACGTTCATAGAGCTTATATTCCCTCACTACGAAACTAAAGGAGGATGGCAAATTTCTCAACGGCATGTGAACTCTAGACACTGTGAACTTTGGCACTGTTGAACGCCCAACACCAGCGATTTCTAAACATGGTAAATTATGAAAAGACAGTGTCACTTTGTCAGCGAAAGTAAAACGATCTGGTTTTAATGGCTGGGAGCTCTGGCATTACAGTGATTAATAATATATATGAATAATAGTGTATCACTGTACTTTAATTTAAAATATTAGTGTTTATAATGTTTTATAAGCACCCAGAAATAATGTATCATAAACAATAATATAAATGTATATATAGTACAAATGTTTTATAAGTATCCAGAAAAAAGTATTTAAAATGATGTAATAAAAGATAAATCATAGAAATCTGTAAATAATGTGTATTTTATTTTATGTATTATATAAACACCAAGAAAATTAGAAAATAAAAATGTTAACCACATCCTTGTTCAATACAATCCTTTCTGGGTTCTTATAAAATGCATTACATGCAACTGAATCATTTACTAGAAAATTAGTTTATTAATGCACGAATATTATGCAGTTGAATATGTTATACACATTTGAAGGAATTGTCAGCCTTAACATTAAATCCGAATACTAATCCAAAAGCAATGCTGTTATTCTATATGGTTTTACAGTAATTATTACAGTTAGAGAGGGTGAAATGAGCAGAAATGACAGCTCATTCACTGCAACACCAGCTGTTCATTAAACACCCTGCGTAGTAAATAAACGCAGAAACATCCAGTTACACCAAACGACGCTTTATCTTACCCCTTTCTGTGTGATCGAAAGCTTGCTTCTCGAACAAAAGACTATTCCTTATGTTTTGCTGTGACTCGTGCTTTGTACGATCAGCTGCTCACTGACTGACGGTGGGAGCGGCCATAACTGGGTCGCGTGGTTTCAGAATAATCACGTGACCAATGTCAAAACAAAGAAGTCTTAGTCAAGGTTTTTTTAAATGGATAACATTTTTAATATTGCGATTTTAAATACACACATGTTTTTACATACGTATTTTATTAATATATGTGTATTTTAGGATTTAATTAAGTCATGTGATAGGGGAGTGCACGTTAGTGTTTGTCACGTGATTCGGGTGAAGATGGCGGACTCGGAGCTGTGTGTCAGGTAAAATGGAAGAAAGAGAAACTTAATAGGGTTGTTCTCAAAGAGCTAGAGCGAAATTTGTAGTTGGAGAATGTGTGAACGTTTTATACCTCGTATGTAGCCATAATATATTTGGGAAATATGATTTCGTCGTGCTGTTTACTTAACATTTAACGGCCGCACGAGTCGGTCGCGTGCGTTGGCTGGTAAACCCGCGCGACTGAAATTCAAATGTTAATTTGGACAGTTTATAACGGCTTTTAAACAACCCATAACTTCTGAAACAAATGAAATAAAGATATTAATCTTGATTCATTGTGAAAAATGTTCACTTGCTTTGACTGAGTCGTTGAGAGCAAATTACAATAGTTTGAAGGGATGAATGAGTTTTATAGTGTATGTTGTGTACGATCTTATAGATCTATTACAGCCTAATCTATACATATGTAGGGTATATATGGGGTGTGTGTGTGTGTATAGTTTATATAGCATAAAATGGAAAATTAACATTTAATTGTAAAGAGCTGTCTCGAGTTGTGATAAGTTATAATTCTTCTTAAACAAATGTTAAGTTCTTAAAAAAAAAAAAAGAGTAAAAAATTGTGACCAATTACATGACTTGTCATGAATGTACATTTGAAACACGTTTTGATGTTGAATAAAAAGGGTTCCCCCCCCCCCCCCCCCCTTGTGTGAACAATCCATATATGGAAGAATCTGTCATATTACAAAGCATAAGCAAAAAAAAATTTCTCCATTCAGTTAATTAATAATGGTACATTTAAAATGTTATATTTAGGAGCAGCAGAGAGTTATGGACTATCTTGCTGGGGAGATCTGCACTCCGAGAACCGGTTGGTACACAAACCAATTATTTCTGATGTTGTTCTGTCATTTAATGACACTATAAGTACACAGATTTTATTAAAAAGCTGTGTATGTTCAATGATATATATATAGAGAATTCTGTCAGGAAACACTATTAATAAAGCTTTTTTATTCTAAACTGGTACTGATCTGATGAGGTATCTCATCATTTCTCTCCATCATTTGTGAAATGTGATTTTATTTGTATGATCTTGCAGGCCCAAATCGAAGCTGAATTGAATCGGAACTGGGAAAGACTTCTGCAGGGTCTGTCCTTCTACAAACCACCCAGGTAAACCAACATCCTAGAAATAAATAACCTTAACACAAAGATGAGTTTGGTTTCATCAAGCTAGGAAGATATTATCTGATGATATATAGTTGGTGTTCTACCTATTGAATGCATCTATATCTACATTTTACATGCAATCAGATGATCAGTTTGTAATCAGTCTGACTGAAAAGCCTTTGTGTAAATCATTCTCGATCTGAATTAAATTTCTTTCGTATTAAAAGGGGTGGTGTAGACCTGAAATAATCCAGTCAGCAGAAAAAAATTAATAGTATAAAAACGCTTGAAACTGTTTTGTCAATCAGATTGAAAAGGGGTTTTAGATATGTCATTAGGACAAAAATGACAATTATACTCCTAGTCGCTCTGGTGACATTATTGTTCTGAATGTGGCAACTGGGCACTGCATATGTGCTGAAGTTTTGTTTGGTATACATATGATGCACATGTAAACAAAGGCTGCATTCACACTGCGAGCCTTAATTCTCAATTCCTATTTTTGCTCAGATCTGATTTTTTTCTAAAGCTGTTCACATTGTTGTTTTAAATGTGGCCAATATCAGATTTCCAGTGTGAACAGATCATAGCTCTGAACTGACCTGCGTGTGCAAAAGAACGATACAAGCGGGGTTGCCAGGTTTAATTGCTTCTCAATCATGTTCCGTGGGGTAAAAATTGGCAGTTAAATATCGCGTAAGTGCGGTTGCTTCAACCCACGGAGTTGCAAAACAACCTGCGGCAACAGTGAAAAAGTAACCAAATTCTGCAGGAAAATCACAGACTTGGCAACACGCACACCGCGTGGCGACACACACCACATTTGGGCCACATTTACCTGCAGTGTGAAGGTAGCCAAAGATGTGAATCAGACTGCAAAGTTTATGGTTCATATAAAAAAACCTTTCAGGATTCATTCGGTTAAATTAGTGAATTCAATTCTTACTGTTGCTGAATATGAAGCAAGTCATGAAATGTTATGTGCAGCACATCGGCCGCAGACAAGCTGAAAGCAGATAAAGACACCGCACAAGCTCTCAAAGACTTTGGACTCAGGATCAGCAAACTCCTGGTGAGTGTCTGGGGCTTTGTTTTAAAACCTAGTAGGCTGCCTACTTAGACCACAACATAAAATGCAAAGGTTCTGAGTTTTTTTGGTCGTAATATGCATGTTTTTATGCTTATGATTATGAAATCCCAAATTGCTTTCTAGGATGATGTCTTACTAGGATTTGGAACATTGCATTCTATCTTATTTGATTCATACATAATGATCACAGTAAATCTGACAGAATTGAGACTTCAGGAATGGACAAATATCTTGTGTGTGTGTGTGTGTGTGTGTGTGTGTGTGTCATGTCAGGGTTTGGATGAACAGCAGAGCGTGCAGATTCTTCAATGTTACCTTCAGGAGGACTACAGGGGCACAAGAAACACACTCAAGGTGAACTTGGCCTCAGATGGCACACGCATGTACATCTAATGTATTCACACGAACATGGTGAGAGTTTATGAATAAATGGTTAATCCTCTTGTTCCCATCAGGCAGTGCTACAAGATGAGAGACAGAGTCAAGCACTAATTCTGAAGGTTAGACCTTATGTCTTTTCAGTTTTGTCTCTGTCACATCGCTTTGTGTTTGAGTGGTTGTTGCTTAAAAGCTCAAAATGACTAAAATATATTGAAATGTGATGCTGATGTTGAAATTGTGTTGCACAGATCGCAGATTACTACTTTGAAGAGAGATTGTGTGTTCTGCGCTGCGTTCTCCACCTCCTCACATACTTCCAGGATGAGAGACATCCATACAGGGTAAATAATAATAGCACAGATCAGCTATTGTATCAGACAGTCAGAAGACCAGATTAATTTAATTCTTCCTCCTTCTCACTTTAGGCAGAGTACGCCAACTGTGTTAGTAAACTGGAGAAGGATCTGGTGTCCAACTACAGGCAGCAGTTTGAGTCGCTGTCCAAATTGGAAGCTCCAACATGGGAGACGCATGGAAACCTGATGGTGAGAGGAAGATTGTAATCTAATTAGGTTTAAAGCAGCATCACAATTAATTACTCCTGTAGAATTTGACCTAGGATCTGTTCATCTCTGTGTAGACGGAGAGGCAGGTGTCCCGCTGGTTTGTGCAGTGTTTAAAGGAGCAGGCCCTGCTGCTGGAGATCTTGTTCTTGTATTATGCATACTTCGAGATGCCGCCCAATGACCTTTCCACCTTCACACGGCTGTTTAAGGAGCAGGGCTTTGGACAGCGGCAGACCAATCGACACCTTGTGGACAAGAGCATGGACGCGCTGGTTGAACGCATTGGGTCAGAACTCGCAGTCACCTGCCGCTTTTCCTCTAATACGCTTACAGAGTTTTGTGATATATTGACTGTGTCATCCTCTCAACAGGTATTTCAGTTCTTTGATTCTTGTGGAGGGGATGGATATCGACTTCCTGCATAAATGTGCTCTGGAGGACCGAACCGAGCAGCATCAGTTTTATGACCAACAGGATGTTTGCAAGGTAACCCTGACCAGGGAAAGATTGGATACAGTAACTGACCAAAGGGCACATGCAGAACGAGCTTCGCACTGAGTTTCTTTTCAGGATATAAATGTGCTTATAAATCTTTTTAACATTTTTTTTCTTTGAACATTCTTTGATGAACAGAAAGTTCAAAAGAGCATTTATATGAAATAGAAATATTTTGTAACATTTTAAATCTCTTTATGGTCTCTTTTGATCAATTTAATGCATCCTTACTCATTAAAAGTGTACATTTCTTTTAAAATAGTGATTACCAGCTCGTGTGTGTGTTTGTTTGTGTGCAGGAGGTGGATCAGATGCTGTTGACATTTGGCGACATCTCTCACCACGGTCCGGTTCTGTTGGCGTGGGTTCTGCTGCGACACACACTGCATCCAGAGGAAGTCAGCTCTGTGATCAGACGTCTAGGACATACTACGCTGCAGCTCGGAGTCTTTCAGTACCTCACCAACATGCTGCAGGCGCTCGGCAGTGCTGGAAATAATGTAAGGACAGCATTCTGTCACTGTTACAGGAACACTTGGATAACATTAGAGCAGTGGTTCTCAACCTTTGACTTGAAGATCCTCTGTTGTTCAACACAATATTCAATGATATTTCTGGTATTTCTGTTATAATTATGATAAAACTGTTCGTTTTCAAACTTTTTATTAACAGAAGCTAAATTAGTGATGAAATTAAGTTTAAGAACTATGTTCTTCAATAAGAACAATTGTTAATGAGGGGAGGAAAGAAATTTGGTTTCATGACTTAAACATGCTGCTCTCTCTCTGTCTAGTGTACAGCGAGCACTGCACGGATGTGTATTTATGGTCTCCTGTCTTTTGTCATCACCTCTTTCGAAGAAGACACACTTGGCAGCCAACAGGTGCAAAAATATACACTTGCATACAGTTCTTAACTGGTTTTAGTTAAGTTATACATTCATCTTGTACTCCTTGATTAATTGTGACGATTATTCTATCTAGCACCTGATCAATGCAGCATGTGAAGTTCTTGCTGCACCGAGTCTGGCTGAGCTTTTCTGGGAGTCGGTGAGCAAAACCGTTGATGTACTTTAAATAGAACTTCTCTATTTGTTTATTGTCCGAAATCGCACACTGTCTGAGAAGGTACTACATTTGAATTTGAATTAACTTCACGACCATTAAAAAGAGGCATGAGGACTGCAGATATGGCCAGAGCAATAAACTGCATTGTCCATAATGTAAGACAACTAGACACTGCTACATGGAGACAGAAAGGACAGCTGATTGTCCTTGCACTGCCAAACCATGTGTAACCATATTACACGTCAAGACATTTGCTGGACATTTGTTTTTACTGTCACATGACCTATCAGCATCAGTTACGTTGCTTCACTGCCATTTATAACTCCTCTCCCGTTGCCACATGGGTTAGTAAAGTGTCCAACGAATGTGCACTTTCAGAATCTTTGCAGAAGTAGTAGGTCACCTGGATACTTTGTGCGTGCTGCTTTTCACATAATATGCAGTAGGGCAGTATCCGATTTCGGACACAGAGTGTGTCTTTTCTGAGATGCCTGTGTCTTTCGGGCTTTGACCTCTGGTTGTGCCCTACAGAAGCCAAACATGGGTCTGGGAGTGATTCTGGACAGTGCAGTGGGTGTGTTTCCGTATAAGACTGGACCTTTACTACAGCTGCTCACTGCACTGCTGTCTGACAAATCTACAGCTAAGAAGGTACAACAAGTTGTAGAAATTTCAAAATTCCCTTATGTGTATATATATATATATATATATATGACACCACACTGGAATAAAAATGCAAAGAGAGAGAAATAATTTCATCCTTTATTATCAACATCATTTAACGTTTAACATTACATCAAGGTTTCCTAAACTGGGGTTTGTGAAAGAACTGCAGGGGGAAAGCTAATAATTAAATTAATCATAAAAATATTTTTTTTAAAAACAATTTTTTTAAATAACAATTTTTTTTTATGTTTCCCTGCATGTCATGTGACCATTAACTGACATCAGAGAACTATGAACATGCAAATATGTTAAATTATTTATTAACTTAAAATCTATTTTGGGTCAAAGGGGTTTGGCTGACAAAAAAAAAGGTTAATTATGAGCATTTTAAAATGTAATATATTTAAATTACAACTGCTTAATTTTTAGAATCTGATTATGTAATTGAGATTACATATTTAATGTGTGTGTGTGTGTGTGTGGACGCATGTACATGTTTTACATTTCATGGACATTTCATGGTCTGTCTCTTAGGTGTACACCTTCTTAGATAAGATGTCGTTCTACACAGAGGCCTATAAGCACAAACCCAATGACGTGATTTCCAGAGAGGATGGCACTCTGTGGAGGAGACAGACTCACAAACTCCTCTACCCTCTGGGTCAGTGCTGAGCACAGGAAGACATATGCAATGTGTCTGTCTTTGACTTCTCTGCTTGATTGCATCTATGTATAAAAACTTAGATAATATTCAAAAACATATCTTTGTATGTTCAGGTGTAGGGCAGACCAATCTGCGGATGCCTCAGGGATGTTTCGGACAGGTGTGTGAAGGAAAACAGCTGTCTTTGGGCGAACAGGGTGTGCTTGTGCGATGGGAATATTCCTACAGCTCATGGACTCTCTTCACGTGTGAGATTGAGATGCTGCTGCATGTTGTCTCTACTGCCGGTACACACACTCGAATCTTATGTATTTAAATAAGCACATTTTGTTGAAACTATTGCCCTGTTTACACCTGCTATTGACATCTGTCTGGGGTGAATAGATGTGCTGGCACACTGTGAGCGAGTAAAGCCCATCTTGGATCTGGTTCATAAGATCATCAGCACTGATTGGACGGTGTCTGACTGTCTGCTGCCACTCACATCACGGATCTACATGCTACTTCAGAGGTGAGATGTACACATAAACATGAAGATCAAACCGTAAACAATGCATTAACAGTGAAAATGACAGGATGTTTGATTTTTCTGACAGGTTAACCTCCGTTATTAACCCTCCAGTGGATGTGATCACTTCTTGCGTCAACTGCCTTATCGCTCTGGCTGCTCGGCAGCCTGGGAAGGTAAATGTTTACTGTTGTATAATGGCTAAGTCTGTGTTTTATAGAGCGATGTGCTACAGACTAAACAACCTCTCTTTCTGATGCAGGTTTGGTCCAGTCTGCATCACACCGGCTTCCTTCCGTTTGCCTCCACTCCTCTGACTAACATGGCACAGACCATCAGGTGATACGCAGACACATGCAGAGCCAGTGAACAAGAACAGCATCATATTCACTTGTTAAAGTGAGAGAAACCTGAAGAATAACATGTTTGGGGTGTGTGTTTCAGTGCAGAGGGCATGAAGGCGGGTAATTATGGTAACCTGCTGGTGTTGATCGAACAGCCCAGAGGAGAGTACAGTGTGACCATTGCGTTTTTAAGACTGGTGACTACACTCGTCAAGGTAATGCATTTAACAATATTGTGAAAATGGACAAGTATACTGTGACTGCAATACACAGTTTATATTGTAGGTGCGTCACTGTTCATTTACACACAAGCATCTTATGATCTGAGTTGTGCAACCCCAACAACAACCACAGCAAACCTGGAACATTTTTTTAAATTTTAAAACACAATGACCATTTTTTATCTGAAAAATCACAAGATTTTTTTTTCTTAGATCGTGAAGCTCTACTACAGTGGTGGATGATAACTTGTGTGTGTATTTTCAGGGACAGTTGGGCAGTACTCAGAGCAGAGGACTCATCCCATGTGTGCTTCTGGTTCTGAAGGAAATGCTGCCTACGTATCATAAATGGCGCTACAACACATACGGAGTGCGAGAGAGGATTGGTGAGAAACTCGCAAAACATTACTGTTTGAAAATAGCTATAGATTTATTGGTATTTGCTTAACGGTCTGTCTCCTCACTGTCCTCTGTCTCAGGTTGCTTGATTCTAGAGCTGGTTCATGCTATTCTAAATCTGAGCCAGGAGGGGGAGTCAGAGGGCAGGTAAGAGGATAAGGATATGTTGTCATTTATCACTTAATTCATTTGATGTTATTATCTTCTCTCATGTGCTTGACCTGTGTGTGACTTCTGCAGCGCCCCCAGTCTGCAGTCGTTGTGTATCTACAGTCTGGCGAACACTGAGGCAGGGCAGGCGGTGGTCAACATCATGGGTGTGGGAGTGGACACAATCAACATGGTGCTAGCAGCACAACCCAGCAGGTACACATTGATTGAGCCTCTAATATAGGTTCAGTCTTCTCATCCTCTTTACATGAATCAGTTAGTTTGTGTCTGTCTGCAGTGGTGGTTCTGAGGGACCTGGTCAAGTTCTGATCCAGACAGTGAAGTTGGCATTCTCAGTCACCAACAATGTGATCAGACTCAAACCGCAGTCTGATACGGCCTCACCCCTGGAGCAAGCTCTAACACATCACGGTTAGTACACACACTTCAGTGCATGGTAGATATGAAATATCAGACTGTTTTGTCAGCGATTGCTTACAATAATAAATAATTTACCTTTCTGCTAGATTGCTCTGTTCCCAACACTGGATTTTCATGCAACAGTTTTTTTTTTTCTTGCAGGTGGTCATGGCAATAACCTGATCGCTGTGTTGGCAAAGTATATTTACCACAAGCATGACCCAGCACTGCCACGACTTGCTATACAGCTGCTGAAGAGACTTGCCACGGTAATGCTCATTGTGGTCCTAATTAAATTGCTATAATATATAAGTATAAGAGTTCTCTTAATTTAATAACAATAGAAGTTACCATGTGTTTGTGCTTTGCGTGTGCTGTGTACAGGTGGCTCCCATGTCTGTGTACGCTTGCCTGGGAAGTGACGCCGCTGCAATCAGAGATGCGTTTTTGACGCGGCTGCAGAGCAGAACTGAAGACATGCGTATTAAAGTCACCATACTTGAGTTTCTCACTGTGGCTGTGGAGACGCAGCCTGGACTCATTGAGCTCTTCCTCAACCTGGAGGCCAAAGACGGCAGTGACGGGGCAAAGGTCACATAGAGAATACAATGACTCTGACTTAGTGTGAGATGGTGAATGAGTCAGAGCAGTATGTAACTGTCTGGTTTTGTCTCTCTGTGTGTAGGAGTTTTCTCTGGGGGAGTGGAGTTGTTTGTCGGTGGTGTTAGAGTTGTTGGACTCTAAGCAGCAGGGGAAGTACTGGTGTCCTCCACTCCTGCAGAGGGCAGCACTGGCCTTCCTCCATGCGCTCTGGCAGGACCGACGGGACAGCGCTCTCTCTGTGCTCAGGACCAAGTGAGTGTCTCACACATAACAGTAATTTTCCGTAATTATGACAAAGCTGCTTGTTTTCAAAAGTATTGATATATTTAATGAACCACTGTTCATTTTGTGATTTGAGAAGTTTCAAAAACTGCATGTTCTTCAATTAAAAGCAAGTTATTGAGGGGGCAATAAACGTTTTCATTTTTACTTTTCTTTCTTTTTTTCTCATTGTAATGTTAGGAAATTCGGTTTACATTTTGATTTGTGTTTTTTAGCATTTTATTTAGAATTAGATCACTTTAAGCATATTTGTCCACTTACGTTGATCAAGGTTAGATGGCATCATTTGTTTTGGTTGGTCAAAATTTAGAATTAAACCAAGCATGTTATCATTTATTGTTACAGAGAAAAATTCTGGGAAAACCTCACAACTCCTTTATTTGGAAACTTACCTCCCCCATCTGAGACCACTGAGGTATGTGTAAGTGTGTGCATAAACAGTTAATGGTAATAGCTTGAAGACAAAGTTGTCCCCAGAATTGAGTTAAATCTGACTCTTTTTGAGGACGTTCATGAGGTCAAATTTATTCATAAATATTTCTTTATCCTAAAAAAAAGTTTGGTCTTGTTTTAAAGACGCTAAGCAAATTGTTGCTGAAGTGAAAGCACTTCAAAAACTGCAAGTATATAAAATGTATAGACGTTTAAATTTACTGTAAATCAAATGTACTGTACTATTTTATTTTATATAAATATATAAAACTGATACAAAATTAAAGCCATATGTCTAACCAAGTTGTTCCAAATTTGAAGTTGATATCACAAAAATTTAAGTTCCCATGAGATTTTGTTTGGCATTGTACCAAAAATATCCACCGGGTGTCACCCACATTCCATTGAATTTTTTTTAAGCATTCTCCAGTAACAAATGAATACATTTCTGTCCAAATATCACTTCTGTCACAAAACAGATGCCAAATATGGAAGCTTGAGATTCAGACCTTTTCGATGATTGTTTTCGGTGTGTTTTGTCAAGATTAAAAACGTTTTGACTGTAAAGTAGTTAAAATCAATTTTGTAATATGAAACATGACAACGCCCTCTCGGGGGAGGAGCTCGGTAAAAGGATTTAAAGTACCATTTCCATGGTAAAACAGTGTCCAATTTCAAAACTGATTTCACAGGACGTATTCTGAGTTAAGCTTTTGAATGATACCTAATGTTTGATGATTACTAAAATATGTGACACGAAAAAAGAGGCAATAAGTAGAAACAGCGCCAAGCATCCTGCAAGTGGGATGGTGACAAATTACTGAGTTTTTTTTTTTTAAAAGTTTGCCAGTAGTAATAATAGTTTTATATAAAAATGGTATGGTGTGTCCTCATTTAGATGAAAAACATGAATGATTGAGTTAACTACAGTGTTTTTTTCTTGTCTGATAGTTTCTTTGTGTTTGTTCTTGTGTAGCCATGTGTTCTGGAGTCTTGTGCCTTTGTGATGAAGATAATTGCCCTCGAGATCTACTATGTTGTCAGGTATGATGTACACACAGGACATGCTGTTTCATTCAAAAACAGAAGTATCCATGAAGAAGACTAGCTGGAAATACTCCAAAAGGCTGCTTTAAAATAAAAAAAATAAAATAAATAAAATGGGTGTGTAGACTGAACTTGTGTGTTTTATCATGTTTCTGTTTGCAAACCCCAATACACTTTCATGCTTCACATCAGTTGTCTGTCTGTCTGTCTGTCTGTCTGTCTCTCTCAGTGGCGTGTTAGATCCATCGCTAAAAGCGGCTCTAGAGAGTTTCAGCAGTAAACGCCGCTATGAGTTCTGGTCGGATTATGTGCGTGATCTGGTGTGTGTGGCGTGTGATGGTGAAGAGGAGGGTCTGCGCTCTCTGTCCGAGTCGCAGATGCTCATCTCTGCCTGGAGGACCCTTTTAATACTCTCCACCAGTCATGTGAGCAGCTACACTCAACTTCACATGCCTCACAATGTGAATGCAGTTATTCTGTGTTTATCATAACCAATCTTGTATGTATGTGTTTGTAGTCCGAGGTGATGCATCTGAAGGATGACAGTGTCAGGCAAAAGCTTTTCATGGACGTGCTGGAAGGCACTAAAGCAGCGGTAAGTTCCCTTATACATATAAGCTCCCACCTCTAGCTATCTAAATAGGGACTTTAATGTTCTTAAATTAAGATGATTGTAATAAAGATAGAGTCCTTAACTTACTGCTAAAAGAATTTATGAATTTTAAACATATAGCTGTGTCACAAAAATACACACTTATAATGCATCAGTACAAAAGTCTCAATCTTCCATACATCAGCATAGTGCAGGGGTGTCCAAACTCGGTCCTAGCTCCAACTCGCCTCAACACACCTGCCTGGAAGTTTCTAGTATGCCTAGTAAATCCTTGATTAGCTGCTTCAGGTGTGTTTCATTGGGGTTAGAGCTAAACTATGCCTGGAGTAGGATTTGACGCTCCTGTCATAGTATGATGATCTCTCTCTTTCAGCTGCTGATGTCTCAGTCTGTGTTCTGTCTGCGTCTGGGATCCATGATGGTCACACTGCTCCTCATCCTCCTCAAACAGTGGAAAAGGTGTGTTTTTGTTTTTTTCTTCATAATTTATGTAGTGTAAATGATTGGCTCACAGCTTCACGTTTAAAATGAATGGCAATGTCTCTGCCAAGATACTGAATACTGAAAGATGAAGAATACAAAAATACAAACAAAATATAAAAAATATATATAATAGTATCTGGATGCTAAACTAAAGTTGTGTAAATGTGGGCAGTTGTATGTTAATATACTCATTGTTGTGATGTCAACAATTTATTTCAAAGAGCAGGAAGATCCTTTTATAATTCTTATTGTTGTTTGTGTCAGTGTGTTGGTGTCTGCTCCAGCTCTGCTGACGCCCTTGTCTTTGATGATGGAGAGCGTTCTGCACGCTGAACAACAGCTCATGGACCGAACCAAAGCCAAACTCCTGTCAGCTCTCATCTTGGCTCTGCATATACAAGGACTCAACGGTCAGTCTGTTTGTTTGGAAAAGCCAAGCTCTGTTCCAAAAACCAAGTCAGGGTTGTTATTATCATAGGCTGTGAAGAAAGATGGGCGGCGCATCTCCACTTCCTTACACTGTAGAAAAATGACAACTTATCCCAGAAATGGTCGTTGCCGATTATGTAATTCGGAGCCCGAGTCTGTGCAGTAGTTATCCTGAGGTGGAGCCGCATTTCAAGGTCCTGCCCATAGTCCCGCAGACTCAATCTCAAGCACAGCTGTCAATCAAGAAAAAAAATATTTGAAATGTAATTGGCTCGCATCCCATTCAATTACATGAAGAGGATGGGGTTTATGACCTATACTGGAGCCAGCCAGCAGGGGGCGATCGAAATGTTTTGGCTTCACTTTTTAAGAATAAGAGTCTTTGTCATTGTATGCATACAGTAGTACACAACAACGAAATGAAATTAGCAACTCTAGAAGACTCCTAAATACATTAGGAAATATGCGGTGCACTTGTTATAATTATAATTAAATCATACATTTTTTTTTACTTGAAATAAAATAAACACTACTTTAAAATGTAGGCGGCTTACTCTCTGAGGGTTTGGAACAGAGCCACTGACTGTGTGCATATTGTTTTTGTTAACAAATGTTTAACAATTACTGTTTCAGGAGGAGAGATTACCCAGCTTCCCCAGCTGCTGTTTTGCATGTGTGAGATGGTTCAGGACGAAGCCCTGGCGTTGATTGACAGCACACGTCACATGATCCAGAGGGGTGACGTTCAGGAGGACAGCATGGAGACAGACAGCCCACATGTCCAGAAAGACCAGAGAGACTCAGTGAGTGTGTTAAGAAGTGTTGTGTTTCTATGTATAATGTGCACAAATATGCTATTGCCATTGTATCCCTCAATGCACTGCACTTGTCCTGATGTCAGCAACAATTTTAACACTTTTTTTTTTTTAGACAACAAATAGCATTATTAAATACAAAGTAGTTTTTAAATGCGTGAATTAAAATACTACGTAGTAAAATCATGTGACAACAATGTAGCATACTACTGAAGTATTTAATGTATGCTGTTCACATACATGAATATGTATGCCTTATATACATATAATATGCCTTTATAGGCATTATAAAGTATATACTGTGCGGTATGCTAGTATACACTATTCAGAGCATAACCAGTATCTGTCTCTGTCTCAGGTGTGTGTGTTAGCTCTTCATCTCTCTAAAGAGTTGTGTCGGGCTGATGAGGATGGTGAACAGTGGCTGCAGGTGGTCAGGAAGCTGCCGGTTCTGCCGTCGGTTCTGAGTGCTCTAGAACTCAGCCTGCGTTCCAAACAGAACCTTTACTTCACAGAGGCAGCGCTTCATCTGCTGCTCACACTCGCCAGAACACCACAGGTATGTGTTCAGAAATCAGCCAGTTCAGCAGCTTTGGAAACCACATATTGATGCTTTTCCCCTCCACTAATGAGTGATATGTGATTCACTGATTAATCTTGCCTTTGAATCAGTGGTTCTCAACCAAGTAGGCTTAGCAAACTTTCAAGGGGGCCTCAAGATGACTTAAAATAGTTAAAAATAAGATAAAACAAGCATTGAAATAAACTAAATCTATAGATATTTCTTATTTTACTTCATTACGTTTCATTACATGAAACTTTGGTAATATGGGTGACATGTTGAAATCATAAACAAATTAAATGTGTATTTCACTCCAAAAATTAATTGTAAAATGACACACTAGGACTTCTGGGAGCATGACTATTTAATATGTGAACAAATTGATTTGCTATAATGATTACCACTTCTCAGTGCTTGTGCATTAAGTATTTGTCATGTTCCACTTGGTCTGTAGGGGGCAGCAGCAGTGGCAGGTGCCGGGGTGATTCAGAGCATCTGTCTTCCTCTCCTCAGCGTGTATGAGGGTCCAGCTAATGGAGCCACTCAGGTACAGCCTTAAAACTGTGATTTCAACCTTAAGGTGTAGAGGTTCTATGTAAGCCTTGCTGCTCTCTGTTTCTCAGGCGTTTGTGCGGAAGTCTCAGGACGCCCCCAGCTGGCCAGGTGTGTACAGATTGAGTTTGTCTCTGATGGAAAGTCTGCTGAAAACTCTCCGTTACAACTTCATCAATGAAGCGCTTGACTTTGTGGGCGTGCACCAGGAGCGCATCCTGCAGGTGTGTGACATCTGTCTATTGTACTATCTATCGTTCTATTGTTCTCTCATTGCATCTCCCATTCTGTCTATCGTTCTATATATGTATCGTTTTATCTGTTGCTCTATTGTTCTATCTATTGGTTATTCTATCCATTTATCGTTCTTTCTATCTGTCCATCTGTTGTAGTCAGTTGTTCTGTGGTTTCTATCTATCACTCTATCTATATACTTAATGTTATTTTTTTATATATATATTTATATTTATAATTGGATTTCCCATCATCAAGAGTGATTCTCATATTTGTAAGACAGTAATTATTCTGAATTTTTTCCCTCTACTTTCTTACCAATTATGATTAGCATAATTTAACATTAGTACAAGAAATGCTACCATGATGTGTAAATATTTTACAATTTAAATAAATACTTGTAGTTGTGCATAATTATCATGAAATGTCACAATTAAAAAAAAAAAGTCCTTCATTTTCTTTATGCATTTACTACTGAATCATTTTCTTTTATGCATTCCTAAACATGTTTTTTTTTTTTTTTTTTAGTCAGTTCAGTCCATTCCATCTTTCTCTCCCTAATTTTTTTCCATTCTATTGTGATGTGACAACATAACTGCTCATTGAAAATGTTTATTTATAAGAATGATCTGATTTCAGTTTTCAAATGTGTGTTGTAGTGTCTGAACGCGGTGAGGACTGTTCAGTCTCTGGCGTGTCTGGATGAGGCTGATCACACTGTGGGCTTCCTTCTCCAGCTCTCCAACTTCTGCAAGGAGTGGCATTTCCACCTGCCGCAGCTGCTCAGAGACATACAGGTACACAGACCGTAGATTCTGTTTGACTACAGCAGGGTTCCCCAAACTGGTGTTCATGAGGGAACTGCAGGGGATTCATGAGTTGATGAAAGCTTTTAATTGATTCAATCAAATGTAACATTAAAATAAAACAAATGGTGCTGCACAGTTAATCAAAATAAATCTAAAATAGAGATATATTTTATCAAATCGCAATTATCAAATCAAAGGCTGCAATGTAACTTAAGTACATAGTCGGTTGCTCTGCGTGTTCGAGAGTAAAAAGCGACAGTGTTCACTAACACGTGTGCAACTTAAAATATTGTTTAACATGCATTTAGGAGTGCACTGTGTGCAAAGTTCACTTTTATTTACATTCACAATTGCATCATTTGTAACGTTTTTTGTGGACAAAAAGTTTACAGTTTTCCACCGATATTCTGCCAAAATAAAAGCTCAAGAATTTGAATGTTTGAAAGTAAATACATTAATGCTTAAATATCTGTATTGTAGCTTGTAGTGTTATCTGGTCTTGTAAAGACTAAAGAGTTACTATTTACAGGTGAAGTGAATAACACTGATTATCTCTTCATCGCGGCACCTGTTAGTGGGTGGATATATTAGGCAGCAAGTGAACATTTTGTCCTCAAAGTTGATGTGTTAGAAGCAGGAAAAATGGATAAGCGTAAGGATTTGAGCGAGTTTGACAAGGGCCAAATTGTGATGGCTAGACGACTGGGTCAGAGCATCTCCAAAACTGCAGCTCTTGTGGGGTGTTCCCGGTCTGCAGCGGTCAGTATCTATCAGAAGTGGACCAAGGAAGGAACAGTGGTGAACCGGCGACAGGGTCATGGGCGGCCAAGGCTTATTGATGCACGTGGGAAGCGAAGGCTGGCCCGTGTGGTCCGATCCAACAGAAGAGCTACTGTAGTTCAAATTGCTCAAGAAGTTAATGCTGGTTCTGACAGAAAGGTGTCAGAATACACAGTGCATCAGTTTATTGTGTATGGGGCTGCATAGCTGCAGACCAGTCAGGGTGCCCATGCTGACCCCTGTCCACCGCCAGAAAGTGCCAACAGTGGACACATGAGCATCAGAACTGGACCACGGAGCAATGGAAGAAGATGGTCTGATGAATCACGTTTTCTCTTACATCACGTGGATGGCCGGGTGTGTGTGCATCGCTTACCTGGGGAACACATGGCACCAGGTGCACTATGGGAAGAAGGCAAGCCGGCAGAGGCAGTGTGATGCTTTGGGCATGTGGATGTTACTTTGACACGTACCAGCTACCTAAGCATTGTTGCAGACCATGTACACCCTTTCATGGAAACGGTATTCCCTGGTGGCTGTGGCCTCTTTCAGCAGGATAATGCTCCTGCCACAAAGCAAAAATGGTTCAGGAATGGTTTGAGGAGCACAACAACGAGTTTGAGGTGTTGACTTGGCCTCCAAATTCCCCAGATCTCAATCCAATCGAGCATCTGTGTGATGTGCTGAATAAACAAGTCCAATCCATGGAGGCTCCACCTCACAATTTACAGGACTTAAAGGATCTGCTGCTAACATCTTGGTGCAGATACCACAGCACACCGTCAGGGGTCTAGTGGAGTCCATGCTTCGACGGGTCAGGGCTGTTTTGGCAGCAAAAGGGGGACCAACACAGTATTAGGAAGGTGGTCATAATGTCTGATTGGTGTATATACTTAAACCAAGATTTAATGTCCCATGGCTTTGCTTACAAAAAAGTTTGTGATCCCCTGTTCTATGTGACAGTATATGATTTGTGTGTTTCAGGTGAATCTGTGCTATCTGTGTCAGACATGTACGTACCTCCTTCACAGCAAGAAAATGCTGCACCATTATCTGCAGGTATGAGACTCGAAGAACCAAAACACATGGTCTTTAGTGTTTGTTGCTGCTGCATGTGATTGATTTAATGTGTCTGTTTGCCCAGGCCAAGAATGGGGAGGGGCTTCCTCAAGGGCCACACCCCCAGCGTGCTGTACAGCCCGCCTCCAAAGAGCAGGTGGAGGGTGAGAGAGAAGAGGCGGAGTCTAAAGCACTGCAGGCGGTTCAGTGCAGCCTGTTAAAGATTCTCAGCAAAACACTGGCCACTTTACAGCACTTCACACCCGACTGCTGTCAGATATTACTGGACCAGGTGCACAGACATCTCTCCTTCATATTCATGGATATATTATATGGATATATATATATATATATATATATATAATATGTGTTATTTAAATTGGTCTGTGTTTTAGTCTATGGACCTTGCGGAGTACAGGACTCTGTTTGTGTTGAGTTTCACCACTCCTGCATTTGACTCTGACGTGGCTCCGTCGTTTGGAACTCTAATGGCCACCATTAATGTGGCGCTGAGCATGCTGGGAGAGGTAGTGCAGCACTTTCCTCTTTTCTTCTCATGTAGATTGTCATGTTATTTTATATGGTGATTTTATTGTTTTCTGTTTAGATTGAGAAGAAGAAAGAGCCGATTGTCTCCTCTGAGGACACGCAAGCACTGAAGTAAGCAGGAAACTCGCCTGTGATCCAGTCTGGTGTCGATTCTTCATTTGGATTTAATCTCATTGTCTCTCCATCTCTGGTTCCAGGTCTTTGCTGATGTTCTCGATGGAGAACTGTTTCTACGTGTTGATCTCTCAGGCTGTCCGTTGTCTGAAGGATCCTTCAGTTTTGCCCAGAGACAAACAGAGACTCAAACAGGAGCTCAGCTCAGAGCTGGTGAGTTACTTATTTAAATGGATAAATGAAATAGATGACGACACAATAATAATAAAAATAATTATGCATTGAGCTTAAATATATTAACGTAAAATATATATTTAAATAAAATTAAAATGTTATATATATATATTACGATATATATATATTTTTTTGACATTTTCAATACCCCCCCCCCCACAAATTCCCATTTATTTAATTTATGCTTATTTATAATATAATAGTCAAAAAATGTGATTTTTATGTCTAAATTTTACTTTTTGTTTTGTAACATTTTCAATTATTAATTTCCACCCACACATTCCTTTCATTTATTTATTGATTTATTTTTTTGTTTAATTATGTATTTAATTAATTTCAAGTGTCGAGTTATTCTTATTACTGTAAAATCGGTCATCTTGTTTGGAGTTTTTTTTTTTTTTTTTTTTTTTTCTATTTTCTTCAAAGTTATGATCAGTGTTAATTGAAGGCCATGACATTGTCATGAAAATGTCACAGTGCAGAATAGTCCTAAAATATACAGTGGGCTTCATTCTTTATGCAAAATAACATTTTTACCGTCCGTTTAGTCCATTTTATCTTTTTTCTTTCAGAGTACATTATTGTCGACATTATTCAGATTTTTCCGCCGAGGTTCCCCTTCCTCCCCAGCCAGTGGGCTGCTTCCCTCACCACAAACCAAACCACCCACACCGGGATCCAAGGGCACGCCGGAGGGCCAGGAGCCCTTCATCCAGCTGGTCCAAGCCTTTGTCCGGCACGTTCAACGCTAGACACAAGCGTGCCGCAAACCTACTGCTCTGATGAGAGCTCAATACTTGAAAAAGCTGATTCAGAGATCTGAATCGCAGTGTAAGGGAAACTTGACAACAATGAATCAGTTTCAGTGATTCTGGCTTCAAAGTTTGGTGCCAAAGTTCATTGCATGACAGGGCCTTTTCTATTTAAAAGCAGTTACCGTTTCTTTCCTCAAAAAATACACATGGGCCTAAGAGCAGCTTTGAAAACTGTCAAAATACATTTAAATGTTTTTGTAGTTACATGTACAGTATATAATTAAAACATGTTTGTCATGATCTCATATGTTGTAGCCATTTGTATTAAACCTTTTTATTTCTCAGTTGCCATATATTTGCTTACAACCATAATAAACTGTAATGGAGTAAAGAATGTGGTCTGACTTTTTACATGGACTAACACTGGAAAATAAAGTAATATTATAAAAATGGTCTGACTTGGAAAGCAGACACACACTTTTCCTTGTCAGTGTACTGCAGGTTTTTGGATATCTAAGCTACTAACAGCTATTCTAATAGACAACATTTAATGTCAGAGAACTGAAAACATTCAGCTGTGCTCAAGTTCAAGATCGTATGCACAGTTGAGAAATAATGGTAAGATCAAATGTAGGATCATTTCTACGTAACATTTTATAAATGAGGCCTGATGTATTGACTCATTTAAATTTTGAACTAAGTTACATTGCATGCTTTAAAAAAGCAATAGCTAACATTAACAATAAACACTACTTTAATCTACATTTATAATTGAATAAATTGTGAAAATTAAAATATCTATACACTAATACATTATAGTCCAAGATGAATAAATTAACTTTAACAAACAAACATGGATTAATAATAAACAAGTGTAAAATTAATATAAACCTAGATTAATAAATGCTGTAAAACTTTTTGTTGGTTGATAACTGCTAAACTTATTGTAACATGTTGCTTGAAATCTTGAACATAAAGGCTAGTTCACACCAAGAACGATAACGATCTGCGGTTTCAAAGTGAGATCCATGTTTTTGCTGTTCTTGTTGCATTTACACGGCTTAAACCAGCATGCTTTGTTTCGAGTAAATGGCGCTATCGATCTAATTAGTACATTTAGCGGATATAGTGGAATAAAAGCAACGGCTGTTCGTTTTCACTGCAACTTCAAAGGAAGCAAGATAATGTTGTCGATACTAGCGCTGGATACCTGAGGTAATTTTGTTTCATTGTTTGCTAGCCTGGAGTAATGATCTCATCGTTAATACTTCTCACCATTTATTCCGAGGGTATAAATTTTCTGTAAAGTATTCTTGAAAAGGGGGTTTTACTTGTTTATACTGGTGGCTTTTTCTCGACCTCAACGACTAACTTCTCCGCAATGTCGTCCGCCATTTTAAATGCGCGAGCCGTTAAATTAGAATGGATTCTGATTGGCTGTCTGTTTTATCGTTCAACAACTGGAAAAAAATCGATTTTTCGAACTATATTTTTATCATTATCTTTATAGTTATCGAGTTCTTGGTGTGAACAGGCTTTTATTCTCATGTTTAATAAGACGGACATCTAGTAGTGTGAATGTAACAATGAAAGTGTTCACTTTCAGCCATGATTCATTTAGTCTATGAACTGACCAATAACATTTAAAAAAAATTCTAATAGGCTACTGTGACTGAAGACTGAGTACTTACAAAATTATTGTAATGTATATTTAGTATAATACTGAGCAAAAACAATACTGAGTGTAACTATAAGGTTCTTTTCACAGCAACTATGCAGCGAGTTTTGTGAATTAACCATTTTTAACAAGGAAAACGTTATAAAATATGCTTTTAATAGTTTCTACACCGTTTTGTCAATATATAGCATGTAAAAAAATCTGAAGTTGTAACAGCTTCATATTTGTATGAATTCTAAAGTTTGATTACACCGTTACAATATGAGAAGACTGGATTAAAATCAAAGCAGAAAGCGCAGAGACAGTCTTGTGAGGGTTTTACACATTTACTTGTATCACAGTCTGCTACATTAATGTACATGTACCACTCATTTACATCAAAATATGAGATCACTAGAGTTAGGCAGGATGATACAGCGAACACGAGACTGCTTAAAACCATTCAAGGGAAACAGTATAAAACTAAAGATCAATATATTTACAGGAGAAAATCTCTTCCAATATTTAAAAAAAAAAAAAAAAAAAATTCCCTTTTACATCAGTTAAATGCTTACTGTAAATGTGCAAATATGTCCGTACTGCATCAGCGTACCTTGAAGAGAATAAATTAAAAAGGCAAATGAAGAGGGTGAAATAATGACATCAGTTGTGGGCGTGTCTAACAGCTGCAGTGGGAGGAGTTCTCACTGCATGCTGAACTTCTGCCTGAACGCTGCGGAGGACTGGCCACACCCCTCAATTGCTGATTGGTCACTGGCCATTCAGTGGGACGTCCTACAGACACACAAAGGTAAAAAGACTCAAGAGACGTGTCGAGATGCCAAACAATCAATAACGTCCATGCAGAGCATCACATGCCTGAAATAAAACAAAAACACCCCAGAAACAGCAAAAAACCTTTTCATATGGGCCTTTGGGACGCTGCCACAAACATTGAAAGGAATCAGGAAGAGCAGTAAGCATGCAGTGATCGTCATGCAAAGAAACAAACCAGCTTCACAAACGCACAAGCCTTCATCAAACTGACCTTCCACCTGCAGACCCTTCAGCCCAAAAACATTCAGATAGTTAGACTGAAATACAGTGAAATAAAGCACAGCAGACAGAGCGTTAACATCATGATGAAAAGAGAGCGAAGAGAAATAAACTGTAAAAAAGAAATATATATATCCAGGCTAATGTTCTTTACAAAGAGACATTCAAGGCAACACGTGGTTCATTTTATTGTAGGGAAAGTAAAAATTGGGTATTGTTTATACGCCAATAAATTAATTCTGGCATTCAAAAAAAACTTCTTACAGAATGACAAAAAAAAAAAAAAAAAAAAAAAATCACCATCAAACTCTGCTTGAATACTTTGGGTTAAAAATGTGTTTGCAATCATTTTATTCTTGAATGACACACACACGTTTTATGCACATATGGTTTGGGGTCAGTAAGATTTTTTTTATGTTTTTGAAAGAAGTCTCTTCTGCTCATCAAGGCTGCATTTATTCAATAAAAAAAAAAAAATACAGTAAAAACATTAAAAATTGTGAAAAATTATTACAATTTAAAAGAACAGTTTTGTATTGTAATATATTTAAAATATAATTTATTCCTGTGTTCAAAGCTGAATTTTCAGCATCATTACTCCAGTCTTCAGTGTCACATGATCCTTCAGAAATCATTCTAATATGCTGATTTTAATGCCTTAAGAATAATTTCTGATTATTATCAATGTTGAAAACAGTTTTGCTGCTTAATTTTTGTGGAAACCATGATACATTTTTTCAGGATTCTTTGATGAATAGAAAGTTTGGTTTGGTTTATTGCTTCTGTATTGTATAAAAGTGATCATAAGGTCCAGGGGGCCGGTTGCACCAAGTTACAACGTAGCATAGTTTTGACATAAATGGGCACTTAGTTACAACTGGCGCACTATTAAATATTTTTGCGTTGCACCATTAAACTTAAGGCAGGTGCACACTACAATTTTGGCCACGATTTGAGAATCCTAAAAGATTTGACTGATCGCTAGTTTGACGTTCACCGACAGCTGATTAATGACCGTTGCTATCAAATTTTCCCTCTGACAAATTTCTGGCAGTGTCAGAAGATTTTGTGCACAGGCCTGCAGTGTGACGTCAAATTGTCTTAGTTTTTCAAGACAAGCTGTGATCAAAAATTAACGCTAGAGATTTCTTTGTTAGCCACCATTTCAGTCCTGCATGTAATGCAGCTCAGTCAGCGTGTATGGGTTGATGAAAACTGTAAAACTGTACAGTCTGACATCTAGGACCGCTGAGATCCCACAGTGTGACATGAAGATTATGTTTGTACAGTCTGACAAGCAACAATTGTAAAGGACTATTATAAATTGCAGTGTGCACCCAGCTTTAGCTGAAGCGTAAAGGTCCTTGCACAGTTTGAAATTCTCATCCGAAATTTTCGCACATTAAAAAATAAATACGACCTCGCATTATGTCAATCACGTTTACACACTGCCTCTGAAAAAATTCAGATCGGGTTAAGTTTTCTGCGTTTTTCGCATCCGTAGCAAGCATTTTGAGAGGTGTTTTGACCATACAGAGCCACCGTACAAGCAAACGCCAAAATGGCGTCTGACAAGTTGATCCAAAGCACAGTATGACAAAGTATCGCTAGCAAAGCATCAAACTGAGCCACTGACATCCTGAAGTAAACTTTGAATCTCTCAAGATGATCCTGCAGCACCTTGATAAGGAGGTGGATCTCTCCTTCCTCTCTCTATGCAATCTCAGGATTGGATGGACCCAATATTTTTAGGATGATGAATATGGAAAAAAAAAAAAAAAAAAAAAAAAAAAAAAAAAAAAAAAAAAAAAAAAATCGCATACAAAAATTTCAGACTGGGTGTGCAAGGACCTTAACTTTATGTATAAACTAAATATCTATGGAAGCCTCAGATCAGGAGTAATGGTTGGAGTAAAATAGCAGACTGACTGAACTGCATCAATAAGCTCTTGTTTTACCTGACAGACTTCACTTCTTTAGACATAGGCTATATGATAATACTGACATTTTAAGATACGCTTACATTTTAAGAGAGAGAACATTATGTGAAAAGATTACTTAGTTAGCGGCTCTTCAACATGAACCCGTCCTAAACAGCGCGTCCATCGCTCCGTGTTGTGCATGTGAAATAAAATCTGTCATAATCAATAAATGTCATTTCTTATGTTTTATCTATTGATCCTTACAAATTTCATTCCAAATACAGTTTCTGAATGTTATTTACATATAAAAACACTTAAGCCTATGTTATTCATGATTAAGCAGTATTGTATTTAATGGAAACTTATTTTTACCATTAGTTATGTGAGGCAAAATAGGTTAAAATGAAGGATAAACTGAAATTTACTGCATTTCAACAACTTCTGCTCATGTATTTGAAGGGTAAATGTCATATTATGCAACTACGCTTTACTTTACGGAGAGCTTATGACCTACTAGCTACGTCCTGCCTTTAGAACAAATAGTGCAACCGAATAAAGTACAGAGTTAGTTACAAAATAGCTTGTAGTTACTAAGCCTCTAGTGTGGACTTTACGTTCCAATTTAAGAAAGAATTACGAACGGCTGATGCAGCCCTACCCTAGACATGTAAATGAACACAAACGCACCTCCAGGTTTCCTCTGGCTCTCTTCAGCACGCCATGAGTCAGAGACACTGCAGGAAACACAGGACACAAACATCAGCACTTCATTACTCAGGATGAGCGTGTGTTGTGCATGTAGACGTGTATTTTTGCTCTTACGCTGGTCAATGATGATGCGCTCCATGCCCTCTTTGAGCTGGTTGGTGGATCTCAGGCGTTTCACGGCTCCGGTCAGCATCCTCTCCTGCTGGGACAGACGACTCTTCAGACGACTGATCTCACTCCTCAACATATCGTCCTGATGGGACAGACAGAGAGGAACGGGGAGGTTTAATCAGTTTAGCACAGGACTGCTGGGAAAATGTTTAAAATGTTTCATAGTTTTAAACTTGAGATAATCACTGGATTATAAACTGCTGTGAGGCCTGCTGTATGAGGGTGGATTTCTTAGTGAAAGTTCATTTGATTGCATTTTAATGTACAACGTATTTAATTATTTCATCACTGATTACATTTTTTTTAAATCTAATTTTATCTTCTTTTTTATCACAAGGTGTATTTTATTTCAAATAAATAAATGAATACATACATTTTCATAAATATATAACATACATTTTAATAAATTTTAATTTTATTAATTAAAAAAATGTATTAATGAAAAAAGAAGAATGGATGCCTGCACAGTGAATTATTAAAGAAAAGCACATTTTATGGTCACATTTTATTGTATTTTTATTTAATAAATAATTAATACACTTCCCAATGCATTTAATTATTTAATATATTTCTAAGTGTCTATTATATTTCATAACAAGGTCCATTTTATTTTAAATAAAAACATGAATGAATGAACGAATGAAACAATGAATCAAAAAGTCATTTGAATTCATTTAAATTTCATTTTAATTATATTTAACTTCACACCTTATTTATGGTCACATTTTATTGTATTTTTATCTAATGAATACTGAATACACTTCCCAATGTATTTAATATATTTAAATTATTAGTGTTTACTAATTTACATTATATAATATCACATAAATACAAAAAAGTATTTTAATGAATTTGAATTCCATTTTATTTATAGATTTTAAATTTCACACCTTATTTATGGTCACATTTTATTGTATCTTTGTTTCAGGAAAAAATAAAAATGAACTGTCCACATTGTTCTGTGATTTTTAAAAAAATATTTGGTGGCCAGGTTGATTTTTTTGCCAAATTGCAAAAAAAAAAAAAAAAGAAAGAAAAAGAATTCACTTATAACTTTTTAATTGAATAGTATTTTATTTCATACACACATATACATACATAGATAAGTGTTCATTCATTTCATACTTTCATTTAATGATTGGAACATTTCATGATATATTTAATTTGTCTATTTATCTTCCTTCATTACTCTGTAGTCATTATATTTAAGCTTCACATGACATCAACAGATGTCTACGGAATTACATCATTTAGATGACTGTGTGCGTGTTACCTGTTGAGTGTGTGTGCCATCTCCTGAGGGCAGTGAGACTCTCCAGAGCAGTTTGAGAAGTCGAGCGGCCTCCTCCAGGACCTGCTGCATGGTGTTCACAGCGCCAGAGAAACTCTTCAGCTGATCCGCAGCCTGACACACACCACAGAAAACACATTCAGTGCCGAAACATGAGCCTTACAAATGAGACCAAGCGTGTGTGTCCTTACCCTGCCGCTGTCATGTATCTGTGTGTCCAGATCTGCAGTGAGTCTCTTGGCTTCACTGATCTGCTTGCGCAGGGCGTTATAGTCCTCTATCAGACCCAGAACGTGACGGCCGCGTCTGTCCGCCCATAGCCGGTGACCCGGTACCAGCCGGGATGGAGCATGAGAACCAGAGTCCACTGAACTACCACTGTCTAAACACAGAGACATTTGTGAGACCAACATGTAAAAATAAACATTTTAATTTCAGGGTTTATGAGCAAATTTCACAAAAAATATCTTGGGGTCAAATAATATAAATAAATAAAATGAAGAATAAAATAAAGTAGGGCTGCTCAATTAATCGAAATTAACCTGAAATTACACTTTTTTAGCTTATTGCTTTCAGATGGAGCAGCATTTAGCCGTGCTTCACTGAGAAGCTGCGCTTAAACAAAAAACAAACAAACAAACAAAAAAAAAGGGCAGCCAACTGCCAAATCGTGTGGTTTAATTTTGATTAATCAAGCAGCCCTAAAACAAAAGTTTATTTCTAAGACCATAAACAAATTTTGGCATTTTACAATACACAATATAACAATTAAGCACCAAATTATAATTAGATTCTCTTTATTGTAATACAGTATTCTATCTATCTATCTATCTATCATATATATATATATATATATATATATATGTATGTATGTATGAAGAGTTTGGTTCCAAAACGCGATAAACGGCATTTAAAAAAAAAAAAAAATTGAGTTATTGCCAAAATCAGTATTGTATCTGGTCAGTATTGGAAAGTAAGTTTTTAATTTTAAAAACGTGTTATTCTGTCATGTTTTCTCCCTATTTTTCCATACCGCGACAAACGCCAGTCTCCCTTCTCTGCTGAATGTGATATATCTGCTCAACCAATCACAGCACACCATTCCACACATTGTAAACAGTAACGGCGGTGCTCTGAATACACCCGGCATCCTAGTTTTCCTTGAAAAATGAATAATTTTGACGGCATTGATGAACATGTGGTGGTTTCTGCGGTGGGTAAGAAACAAGACATTGAAATCTAATCATTGATGTGAGGAGATTAAGAAGATTAACCAAGAAGTTTGACCAAGAATGATTAATTCTTGAATCTGGTATTGCTGGTTTTGATTCTAAACATCTGACAGGAAAAAAAAACATAACATGACTGCTATTTGAATGTTTATAGTAAAGTGACGCCCCTGGGTAGTTGCATCAATTCCAGTGTACTCGGCAAATGTGTTGTTTTTATTTTAACCGTGCGGTGGCGCCAGATACCCTTTAATCGGTAATGACAAACGGAGACATAAATAATTTATAGCATTAACAAGATGACCTGTTGAATTAATTGTGGGAGCGATGACTGAATGTATTTTTTGTCCAGTGTCTAGGCATGTGACGGTATCAAATTTTCATATAATAGTATTAGTATATATTAAAAAATACAATTATTTGTTTTATTCATAATCAGGATAATGCCACTAAAACAAATACTACGATGATGAATTCACAATTTATCCTATAAACAGCAAAATATAATTTCTTATTTTGTTCATTTGATTTTAGGAGATGCTCTTTAGATTCATCATTGTGATTTAAATCTGTTGATAAACTGATAAGATTATATTATAAAGATTATAAACATACAAACAATAAAAAAGTGAAAGATATGTACCATGTGCAGCACTAGATACATCTGTCTGCAAGTGAAGAACATCTGATCTACCAGCTTCATCTGAAAGAAAGAAAGAAAGAGAAGGACATTTGTTTTCTTTGCCATTTGTTTTAACATTTGTTTCCTTGAATCTGCCTGTACCAGTTACTGGTATTTACTGAACACTTGATTATATTGCTATTGTAACTTTGACATGTGTTACAGTGGTTTAAACAAACCTCATCAGCTTTACTGCTTTATAAAGAACACAATTGACACAAAGACTTTGCTTAAACGCAATGTGCGTGTCAGTCTGATAATGGTGTGTGTGTGTGTGTGTGTGTGTACGTGTGTACCTGTTTTAGGCAGCAGGTAGTTGATGTTAATAGTTGATCTGTGGTCAGTGCGGGACAGTAGTTGTTGTTCTAGTCTCTGTCTCAGTGTGGTGTTGGTCTGGATGCTTCTCTCCAGCTGAACACGCAGCTGTCTGATCTCGACCAGCAGCTCGCTCAGATCCACCGCTGAACCGCCCTCAGAATCAGACCCACGGCCCTCTCCTGCACACACACACAGTTATCAGCGGTGTCTCAAACCTTGTGAGCTGCCTGCATGTTCAGGGCGTGTGAATGTACCTTTGTGAGTCTGTGTGGAGTTCTTCATGTGCTCCTGTACCTGTAGCTCCACACGCACAGACTGCAAGAGCTGCTGGGTGTCAGACAGCTGCTGCCTCTGATGACTGTTCTCACACTGCAGCCTGAAACACACATGCTCACATCAATGCATGCACAAAATTATGTTGTCCTTATAATAGACAACATTATAATATTATCTGAATCAGTCAGAATAATTACTGAATTAACAACTCACTCACTCACTGAATCAATCAGAATCATTGCTACATTTACAAATGAATCCCTTACTAAATCAGTCAGAATGATTACTTTATTTATTTGATTACAGTAACAACTGAATCACTCTTCAGCTTCAAAAGCATCATTGTTTCTACAATCTAAAGTAGGCTTACAGTGCTTTTTGGGAAACAAAGCCCAAAACAACAACTGCATTAACTGAATCGGAACAATTACTGCAATAACACCTGAATCACTTACTGAATCTGTCAGAACAATAACTGCATTAACAACTGACTCACTGAATTACAACAATTACTGCATTAACAACTGAATCACTCACTAAAAATCAAACAGGACTTAAAGCTGGATTGTTAGCAGTTGAAAAGTGCTATAAAATGTAAAAGGTTTGTAAGATTTAAAATCTTTTAAATATTAACTGGTTGTTCCTAGTTAAAGATACTCATTTGTAAATGTAACACCGATGTGCAACAAATAAAAAATTCAGGGACGACATAATGAGTGTGTGTGTGTGTAATATGAAACTCTCATTAGCCAATCGCACATTTACCTCCTGGATTACAAATAATTGCAATAATTAAGACAACTCATTACACAGGACCTCTGAGAATGACACATGATACAAAACACACACATTACACGATACTGGATCTGTGTTATCTGCGGCTGATCGGCTGATCTCTTTTATTAGGAAACACACCTAGACTTATATATTTTCCTGTAGATGGATGTCCCATATGAGGCTGTGTGTGAGTGTGTGTTACCTGTACAGGTTGTCCTGTAGTTGAGTTCTCTCTTGTTTTAGTGTTTCACACTCTTTTCTGCTCAGTTCCAGTTTAGCGGTTCGCCGGGCCAAAGTTTCCCTCAGGCGATCGTTCTCCTTCTGTTTATCTGTTTAACACACACACACACACACAACTGTGACAACAGCCTGCTTTCAAACGCTCCCATGTGTATCTGTGCAAGCGCTCGGTGAAGAGAGTCATTGATGTCTATTTACAACATGTTTTTGAAGTGTTGATTATTGCAGCCAATCAGATGAGCATGTGAACACAATGGCCAATTAGAGGTGTTTGTGAATCAGTGCTCAAAGTGTCACATTTTTAACATTTCAGTACCGACTGGGTATACTGTGTGCAATTTTGACAACTCTAAACCAGAATAAAATATTTTATGCATAATGCAGGACTTTTAATCATAAACAAGCCCAAAATATACAGGGACTCTTGTACAACTCTTATTTTGAAATGCCCAAACTTTACTACTAATTTTTATACCATTGACAATATAAGACCTTTATGGCCTTACATTTGATGAAACATAATTTAAGACTTTTTAAGGACCCACAGGGTTAGAGTTTGTTACCTCGCGCTCCCTGGTTGAGCTGCTCTTTGAGTGTGTGGTTTTGGGTCAGGAGAAAGTGAAGTTCACTGCTGATGTGATTCTGATGATCCTCAGAACCAGCGATGAAGATGTTAGTGGCTGCTGATCACACACATACACATATTAAATGATTTGAAGACATGAAGAACGTTGTGAGCAACTTTAAACATGAAATTAATTTGTACGAGTTTGTGTGTGTTCACCTGAGTCTTTCTCAGCTTCCTGTAACTTTCTTTCTAACTGTTCTCGGAGTCTCTCATTGGTTCTGATCGTCTCTTCAAGACGTTGACGCAAAGCTCGGATCTCCAGCAGATGTTCTGCTAATAGATCTATAAGAGAGAGAGAGAAAACACTGCAATAGAGGCCAATTCTGCATCCACTTATGTATTATAATGTAAAAGCTTTCCATATTTTTTTTTTTTGTATCATATTTGAAACATCAGGCTTTTATGAATCATATAGTATGATAAGTGACACTTTGGAGCTCACATGTGAGAAAGGAAAACCTAAAATTTATTTAGAGGCTCAAACTGAGTAAAAATATGAAATTTGGTACAGATGTTATTTATCATTCGTGGTGGAGTTATCCAGTGTGAGCAACCAAAGGTCACAAGCAAACAAAGTGTGAGCTCTACCTGAGTTGATAGTCTTGCTCGCTGACGTGTTCTGCTGCTGCTGCTGCTGCTGCTCCGGCTGTTTGTCTTCGGTCTGGTTCTGTTGGTTGTGCTTCAGGATGGAGCGCGTGAGGTCCAGTTCACTACGAAGTGTAGCGTTCAGCTCCTCGCTTCCTCTCAGCTGCTCCTGCAGACGCCCATTCTCCCGCTGGAGCATTCGGACACTCCCCTCTCCACCATCAGTCACGCTCCCTTCAACAGCCCCAGATACCAGCCCCATATCTGTAAAAGCATCACCATTGGTTGCCTTCAGGCCTGCAAAAGACAACAACAACAAAAAAAAGCTGTAAACTGCACACAAACTGAACAAACATGATACATAAATTAATTTTACAAATGATAATGTTGTGAAAAATTATGGTAACAGAATTTCAGCAACATCTTTGCTGTCATTAAACTGAATTGTATATATTAATTATTATATATATTAGATATAGTTTGGGGTTGAGGTTAAAAAAAAAATGTTTTTAAATGTTTTTGAAAGGAGTCTCTCTGCTCACAAAGGCTGCATTTATTTGATCAAAAATACAGTAAAAACAGTAATATTGTGAAATGTTATTACAATTTAAAAACAAAAATCTAACTTAATTTAAATTATTCCTGTGAACAAAGCTGAATTTTCAGCATTACTCTAGTCTTCAGTGTCACATGATCCTTTAGAAATCATTTTAATATGCCGATTTGATGTTCGAGAAACATTTGTTCTTATTAATGTTTATTGTCATATTATTATTATTGTAATAAAACAATTATTTCAGGATTTTTGATGAACAACATTCATTTGAAATAAAAATCTCTGTTTTTGCTGTCACTTTTGTCAATTTAATTGCTGAATATAAGTATTAATTTCTATCAAAAAAAGAACTTACTGAAATAAGTTGAAATACTGAAATTACTAAAAAATAAAATAAAAACAAATAAAAAGCTTAATAGAAATAGAAACTAACAAAAATAAAAGCAAATATCAAAATTATTAAAATGAAGCCAGTTGAAAATAGTATAGGAATAATACTAAAATAACACTTTCGAACATCAAATTCTGTTACTTAAGCCTAACCTATAATTCAACAGAACAAGGTATCAGCACAACTTAAAGAACTGGACAGTCAAGAAGAGAATAACACTTGATTTTTACCTTCCTCTTTGGTGGCTTTTAGCACCTTCCTCCATCTGCTACGAGAGACGCCTTTATGGGCCATAATTTGTTCACTCATGTTCAGAGCTGAGCTATTGTTAACCTAGACCTGGTCTCACTAGAACACCAGATCTCAGTATAGTTGTAATCCAGTAGAAAGTTTAGCACAGCAGCACCACAAATTAGCCTCTCACAAACATGTATACAGTCTGAATAACAATTCAGCATCACTTAACATGCAATACCCTCTCCTCTGAAGCACTTTAGTGCTAAACAAACTGCAAAGACGGTGTAGTCCATCAAGCGTTCACTGAGTACATCTCCAATCTCTCGATCTATTGTGTCCCAGCTGCTGGGAAACCTGAACCAGGCTGTTCTGAAGAGAGATCAGGAGTCACACATCCCTTCTGTTTGCTAGTATAAATGCTATGAGAGTTAGTCCAGCATCTTGTGCCGATGCCTTTACTAAAGAGCAAAATCTATCTGTTTGCATGATACTAAACACTCAATAAATCAGCAACACACATGCTCAGGGCTCTTAACGGCTCTCAGGAGGGCAGAAGAGATAACAGTGCATTCTGAATAATGCATCTGTAAGGGCCTGTAAGGGGACACCAGCCTCAGCTTCTGCCGTTTCACTAAACAACTCCAAACACTCAAGCTGACAGGACGCAGATTAGGGCTGGGCGGTATATCAAGTTTATATGATATATCGATATTAGGGCTGTCAAAATTAACGCGTTAATGTGTGTGATTATTTTTTTCACTTTAACGCGTAGAAATATTTAACGCAGAATCCGTTTTTTCGGTCATAATTTGGCTAGCGCAACATTATATGATCACGCTCTTATTCACGCAAATGCTTTTATACCACTCAAGCGCCACAAGACAAACAAGAACTCGCTGTCTGTGAATGTTGTGTCTGTGTGACACACACACGACACGAGTTCTATTTAGCGCTTGAACAAACAACAACACAATTATGCCAAAATGCCCGTTTTGTCGAGTATCCTCATAAGAGCAGTCTTAAATGAGTTAAATAACATCTTAAATGAACTTAAAGAGTTGTAAGAAAATGAGATGCTTGTCAGATCCGTGTCATGTTCAGAAGCGGCAGCTCTTAAAGTGACAGCAACCTAATAAACCAGTTGTTGTGATGTGTCATTAATGTTAACCCTTAAAAGCATACCTCAGGTCTTTATCTTCATCATTCATTACCCTCCTCCTCATTCATTTTTCAAAGTTAGACATCAACCTTCTTAGTATTCCTCAATCAATTCATTATAAAGAATATAACAAGAAAAAAAATCATAATTTTCCTATTCATTTTTTGTGAAAACTGTATAGGGTTGCTAATGACCCGAGGTGTGTATCAGTGTACATATATTTTTTTATGCACAACAACAACTGAATCTTTGATGACGGAATTCACCTGTATTCCACAAGGTGGCAATGTCTGATTCACAATAGAAAACAAAAAATAGGCAAAACATGAAATGGATCAGCGATTTACTGCAGAGCATGTACTGAATGCAATCAAGTATGAGTGTCACGGTCACTTGATGGAGGATCTGGTGAAGCTATCAGCGATCAAAATATTGTTTTGTATCATGTTGAAAATGATAGTTTTGAGAATATGTTTGAGATCGCAAATGGGCTCATATTCGCGATCTTAAACATTCTCAAAACTATCATTTGCTGAACATACTGGGAAATGATCTCTGACGAGGACAGTGATGGCATAAAACATCTGCTCAAAATGAACCCTTCCAAGCTCAAAAAGGTAACAAAATATGCTTTATTTTATTCTTCTGTAATGGTTATTCTAATATTAGTGGAGTTTTATATTATTGCGACAGGTGGAGATCCATCCGTGTTAGATACAGATCGGCGAAACATTCATGCATTTAAGGGTTAATCAAAGAACAAAGGTAACAGAGAAAATTGTAGCTTTAATAAGGATTAATCTATATTTCATTTGTAATTTATGCGGTGAAGACTGTGAAGTGTTTGAAAACTTTATTCAATTTCTGAACAGAAAGGCCACAGGTAAATATGACATTTATTATAATGGGTTTATGTGAAGATTGTTTTAAGTACCTCAGGGCTCAGTGCTTGGACCACTTCTCTTCTTCACCTACATGTCATCACTAGGATCTGTCACTCAGGAACATGGTTTTTCCTATCACTGCTATGCTGATGACACAACTCTACCTCTCATTCCGACCAGATGATCCGACGATTGCTGCTCGCATTGCAGCCTGCCTGACAGCCATTTCTACCTGGATGAAAGACCACCACCTTCAACTCAACCTTGCAAAGACTGAACTGCTTGTGGTCGGTGCCAACCCAACACTTCATCATAACCTCTCCATTCAACTTGGTTCGTCAACCATAACTCCTTCCAGAGCGGTGATGGATGATCGTTTAAGCTTCACAGATCATATTGCTACAACAGCCCGGTCCTGCAGATTTGCTTTGTACAACATTAGGAAGATTAGACCCTTCCTGTTCCCTACTGGTGGAATGACCTGCCAAGCTCTATCTGAGCAGCTGAGTTTTTAGCCATTTTCAAAAAACTGCTAATGACATCTTTTTCGTCAACACTTAACCCAGTAATATTAGCACTTTTTCTATTTCTATTCTATTCTATAGCAGAGGACACAGAGTTAGCTGCTGCGCAGAAGCTGCATAATCCGATTTGTCTTAAACAGGAAACACAAGTTACTTTGACGGGCTTAATATAAAGCATAAGATATAGTTAACGTGTATAGTTTAATGCGGCTTGCACCGTCAGATGCTCTGACAGATACTTGTGAAAAGTAAAATTCACTAAACAGCACAGGTATATTCTCTATCTGTAAATGTTAGAAAGTCTTGAAAATACTTCCATTTTGCTGCCACTAAACAGACCATTTTGGGGGCCCTAAGCAAAATCAGGACCCGAGGCCCCTCACGCCTCAACAATGCCTAACATTTTACTTTGAACTGCACACAAAAATAGTCTACATTTTGGCCCTTGCTCCTTTCAGCAATAAGATATAAACATTCTTGATTTTGGATTTATCAAGTCTTGATTTTGTCTATTTTCTCAATTTTATACAAAATGACAGAATCATTTTAGCTAGGCTATTACAAATTGAGCAAGTGTCTTCTTTTTCAAATCATTTCAGTCAGTCTTCTAGGTCACAGCAGGTTTGCATATTTTTCTTTTTTCATGCTCTTTTTTTAGTGACTGTGGATCAGCAACCAAAATCCACCAATAAGTAGTAGCATTTTTGGATATACAAGGTTTCTGCCCAACAGCGACAATATACTATATAGCCTGCTTTTTATTTAGTCAAGAAATGTAACTATATCATCACCCAGCGCTTTATAGAAAGTTAGACACACAAAGTTAGGCCGATATATACTATATAACAAATCTCAACTGCTTGATTGCTCATATAGCCACAAAATGTAAACAATATTATTGCCCTTTGAAACGATGTGTATTGTGAAAATCACTATACAAATACATTTTACTTGAAATCACTCAAACCTTCAGTGTTACAGGTTACCAAAACTGACCTGAATCTCTCTCCAGGTCAAGAGGTCACTGAAATCAAGAGCCCCATGTGAAGGTGTACTGGATAAATAATTAAGCTTGATTTAAAAGGTGCTCTGCCTTGAACAGCATCCATTTCAGTTTGCAGAAGAACCTTTTTTTGAATGGATGTTCACGGACGTTCAGGTCTGATATGTTAGTTGAGATACAATCAGGTGCATTTACAAACAAATGAAATTACTTTATACCTGATCAGGTGAGTGTTACCTGTGTGAGGTCTGTTGGGGGTCTGCCTGTGCAGAGCAGGGGGGCTGTCGTGGAATGATGTGGTGCCATCATTGGACAGCCTGTCACTCATCTCGGAGTCTGAGCACTGATGCATTCTGGGAACCTGCATTCGCAGTTGATGTTGCAGAGCTTGAATGAGCCGGTCTTTCTCCTGTAGTTCTGCAGAGAGTCTGTCAGACACACAAATAATTACAAAGAGAACGAAACTGTCTGAAAACCATCAGAGGGACACGGCAAAACTAAATCAATAATCAACACAACAATACCACACAAGATAATATAAGGAAATTAGGCTGTAAAAGAGTAAGGCTAAATCCCAAATCCGATACTTTTACTTGACACTATAAATGCATTAACTTTGTGGCATATGGTGAATGAGCAAAACTGGCCTTAAAATTAATTTAAGTTTTGGGTTCATTAAAAATATGCGGTTGCAGCTACCAGTCCAAATAACATACTTAAAAGAAATCGCAAAAAATAAACACTATCCTTCAAAAAGGGTCAGGTTTTAATGTCTTTTATGCTTGCAAAGGCTCATTTGAGCAAAAATACAGTAATTTTGTGAAATATTATTACAAGTTAAAACAACTGTTTTATATTAGAAAATATTTTGAGATGTATTTGTTATTCCTGTGACCAAAGCTGAATTTTCAGCATCATTACTCCAGTCTTCAGTGTCACATGATCCTTCAGAAATCATTCTAATATGCTGATTTGCTGCTCAAGAAACATTTCTGATAATTATCAATGTTGAAAACTGTTGTGTTGAAATGGTGATACATTTTATTTTTCGGATTCTCTGATGAATAGAAAGTTTAAAAGAACAGCATTTATCTGAAATAAAAATTACATTATAAAAGTCTTTACTGTCACTTACTGACCTTAAATTTATGAAAGGTACGTGTAATTTGGGACAGATTAATCACACAGTATATGAATTGGGATAGAGCCTAAATCTGGCTGTAAAGACCGTCACCCAAAGACAAAATACAGAACAAAATCTTAAATGACTAAGAAAGATTTCATTACAGAAATCACACACACTGCACTGCACACGGGCCACTGCAGGCAGCACTCACTGGTCAATGTAATGCTGTGTACTAATGGCAAGATTCTGGTTCTGCCTGCACAAATAAACCATCTGTAGCTGCTGCTGTTCTCTGTCACCCTCTAGCTGAGAGCGCAGGTACTGCAGCTCCTCCCACACCCACTCACAATCACTGTCAGGAGGAAGCCAAAGACTACAGCCTCAAACACCAGCTGGATTAATGGGTAAAAGTAGCTACAGACTCAAGTGAATACAACAGCGTAACCATGCACACTAATGCTGCGTTTCATTATTCATCTATTACATAATGCTTCCTCCTTGAGATTTTAGTATTTGTTAGATCACAGGGCATCGTTCTTAGCATATATAAAGCCGAAAGCGGTTCTCACCTGAGCATCATTTCTGACTCCACTCCCTCCTCATTATCCATACCAGCACCTCCTGTAGAAGCTAAAGGAAAACAGAAAACGCATATACTATAATATTTATGGTGTATTTTGTTCACAATGGAAAACTAGTGATCTGCTCCTTACTATACTATGTACCATACTGTACTACAATTGTTTTAAATTGTATGTGAAAGCAGTATTATTTTAGTATCACTGAGATACTATTATATATTTTTTATAATACTTTTGTTTTTTTTAATCATTTTATTTTTGTAATTTACATTTTATTTATCTTTTAAAGCTTTACAAATTATTTTGAAGTACTTTTTTAAATGTCCTTATATATTCATATACCATTTATTTAATTAAAAATACAGTAAAAACAGTAATATTGTAAAATAACTGATTTCTGTTTGAATATATTTTATAAAGTAAGTTATTCTTGTGATCAAAGCTGAATTTTCAGCATCATTACTCCAGTCTTTAGTGTCACATTATCCTTCAGAAATCATTCTAATATGCTGATCTTCTGCTCAACATTTATTGTGTACAATCTTTTAAAATTTTTTTAAAAAAATTCTTACTGACCCCAAACTTTTGAACGGTACTGTATTACAAAAAGATTTGTATTTCAGATAAATGCTGTTCTTTTAAACTTTCTATTCATCAAGGAATCCTGAAAAAAAAAAAAAAAAAAAACACAACTGTTTTCAACATTTGTAATAATCATAAATGTTTCTTAAGCAGCGAATCAGCATATTAGAATGATTTCTGAAGGATCATGTGACACTGAAGACTGGAGTAATAATGCTGAAAATTCAGCTTTGAACACAAGAATAACTTATTTTATAAAATATATTCAAACAGAAAACAGTTATTTTAAATAGTAATATTTCACAATATACTGTATTTTTAAGTAAATAAATGCTGCCTTGGTGAACAGACGAAACTTCTTTTAAAAACATTAAAAATCTTACTGTTTTCAAAGGGTGTATATACACACACACATACACACACACACACACACACACACACACCCCTCCAAATCATTGAATTCAGGTGTTACAATCACTTCCATGGCCACAAGTGTATAAAATCACCTAGGCATGCAGACTGCTTCTACAAACATTTGTGAAAGAATGGGTCGCTCTCAGGAGCTCAGTGAATTCAAGCGTGGTTAGGTTGCCACCTGTGCAATAAGTCCATTCGTGAAATTTCCTCACTATTAAATATTCCACAGTCAACTGTTAGTGGTATTATAACAAAGTGGAAGCAATTGGGAACAACAGCAACTCAGCCACAAAGTGGTAGGCCACGTAAAAATCACAGAGTGGGGTCAGCGCATGCTGAGGCACACAGAGCGCAGAAGTCACCAACTTTCTGCAAAGTCAATAGCTATAGACCTCCAAACTTTGTGTGGCCTTCAGTTTAGCTCAAGAACAGTGTGTAAAGAGCTTCATGGAATGGGTTTCCATGGCCGAGCAGCTGCATCCAAGCCTTACATCACCAAGTGCAATGGAAAGCGTTGGATGCAGTGGTGTAAAGCACGCCGCCACTGGACTCTAGAGCAGTAGAGACGTGTTCTCTGGAGTGACGAATTACGCTTCTCTGTCTGGCAATCCCATGGACGAGTCTGTGTTTGGCGGTTGCCTGGAGAACGGTACTTGCCTGACTGCACTGTGCCAAGTGTAAAGTTTGGTGGAGGGGGGATTATGGTGTGGGGTTGTTTTCAGGGGTTGGGCTTGGCCCCTTAGTTCCAGTGAAAGGATCTCTTAATGCTTCAGCATACCAAGACATTTTGGACAATTTCATGCTCCCAACTTTGTGGGAACAGTTTGGGGATGGCCCCTTCCTGTTCCAACATGACTACGCACCAGTGCACAAAGCAAGGTCCATAAAGACATGGATGAGCGAGTCTGATGTGGAGGAACTTGACTGTAGAATTGGAATCGAATCAGATCGTGAGGTGCAAAAAGATTCCCACCCCTAGTGTCTGTGTGTTTGTGTACTTACCCTGCTCTAGTTTCTCCAGCAGGACCAGACTGCGGTCCAGCTGCTCTTTGAGTTGGATACTCTGAGCAGAGTGCATTTCATTGGGTTGGAGTAACTCCTCTAGAGCCCCTCTGAGCTCCAGCAGCTGTTTACGCTGTTCCACACCCAAACCACGGGACACACGGATCTGTTCCCGCAGCTCACACAACTCCCGGGCCTGAGACTGGACCAGAGAATCCATTCTGCAGAGAATTGAGAACAATAAATAGGTAACACTTTACAATAAGGTTTCATTTGTCAACAATAGTTAACTATATGAGTTAACATGAATTAAGAAAGAATTATTAAACTCAGTTAATTTCAACATTTATTAATATATTATTAAAATCAAAAAGTTGTACATGTTCATTTTATTTTAAGGAACTGAGCTAACATTAACTAATTATGAATATTTGTTTTTTTAAGAAATGTTAACAAAGATTTAAAAAAAATACTGTAACAATGTATTGTTACCAATAAATAAACCACAAGATAAAGAAGAAATCCCGATGATGATCATGAAGATGGTGATGAAGGTTACCTGGACGGAGAGCCTGGTTGGCTGGCTCTGTTTAGGCTTCTCTCTTTATCCAACTCAGTGCTCAGCTGGGTGATTTTAGCCTTCATAATCTTCATATCTTCATCTTCTTCACCTGCTGTGGGGTCAGAGGTCACACTCAGGAGCTCAGAAGACAAAGACTTCTTCCGCAGCTGTCTCTGGAGGTGCAGGATGACTTTGTGTTGTCCTTCGATCTGTGACCTGAGCTGCTGGATGTGCAGGTTGGGGTCGGCATGAGGGTCGGAGGGTCGAGGGGAGCTCAGGCCAGGAGAGCTGGGGTACGAGGGGCTGGATGCGGTAGTGTCAGGAGAAAATCGGTCCTGAGTGCCCGTGAGGACAGGAGACAGAGCAGGAACCAACCGCAAAACACCGTCCACATCTAATAGTGACATTAAACACAAACACACAAAGACATGAACATGAAGAATTGCGTTAATAACAGCAATCTGAACTATGTTGGAAGGAGGCTGAAGTTCTCAGAAGACGCCACATAAGTTATATTATTAAAACGGATAAGTAACATGGTTTGGTCATGCAGAGGAAGTGATTCAAACCATGTTAAAGCACACGCACATGCTGACAAACATATAACCAAGGTTTAAAGAAAAGTGCACCGAAAAATTTAGATTCTGTCACTGTTTACTCACCCTTGTGACTTTTACCCATAGAAAAAACCAGCACTCATTCTGCTAAATGCTTGTGTTACACGGAGTAACGACGTTAGAAGTGAGTAAATAATATGTAACACTTTATAATGAGGTCCCATTGGGTTAATGCATTACAGATTAAATAACAATCTGCTACAGTATTTATTAATCTTTGTTAACATTAGTTAATAAAAAAAAGCAACTGTTTATTGTAAGTTCATGTTTGCTCAGGTCCATTAAATAATATTAACAGATATAACTTTTGATTTTTTAATAATGTACTTAATAATGAACTAATGCAGTTAACAAATGGAACTTTATTTTAAAGTGTTAGCAAATAATGATATTTCCAAATTTTGGGTGAACTACCTCTTCACGTCACCATCACTAAAAGTGATCACCACTGTTTATTATAAGCATGCAGTCAGTAACAGTTTGCAAACCATGGATCATCAATAGAGATAACGGAGTCTGAAATTGCCTTTCCATGCAGAAACCCTGACATGCAGTCTTATTAAAACAAAGTGTTTTCCCCCTGTCTACCTGTGCTACTGCCCTCCACCTCCGTCTCACTCCGTCCACTTGTTTCGTACCCAAGGTCCTGCGCTTCCACCTGCACCCCTTTATCATCCTGTTCACCAGGGGGCGCTAGAGCACACAGGCAGGGTTGAGAACAGCAGTCCCACAGACAGACAAACGAGCAACATGCTAAACCCTAAAGTGCACTAAATGCAGTTCGGTATTGAGCAAACAGAGTAAAAGTCTTAAAGTGATGAGCCATTTTTCCTATAACATGCATTAACCCTATAATGCCTGCATTATCATATTTGATATGCAAATTTCTAAGGCCTCAGCATTATCAAAACTTTGCAGCTGTTGTACACAATCTTCTGTCATCTAATTGATAGTTTATACTTTTTAGCAAGTAAAAGGCCTTTTAGTATAATTTTTGCTTGAAATCGTTCATGATTTTTATGAAGTAAATGTAAGAATAACTTTTCAATTTTTAGTAATATTTCAAGATGGAACACTTGCAGGACTGAAGCAACTTAGGTTAACTTGATTATCAATACACCTTTTTTATGTTCGAATGTAAGTATCAAATATAATCCATCAGGCTTCTGAGGAACATTTATTTGTTCATCTCTCAATCATTGTATTGCAATGCATTATATGTTTTGCCCCATACAATTAATATTAAATATTAACTTACCAAGACATTTTTGGGAGATACAGATTGACAACGCATTTTTAAGTAGTCTGTTATACTATTAATAAAGATCTCATTGATTTACAATACAAGCTAACAGAATTTAATCTTACTTTTTGTCCATATAAATATTAGTAACTGCACCAAATTTAATTTTTTTCTCAGTTTGGACCTAGAAATAAAATGGAGGCATTTTTTCCTCCGTGAATGAGCTCCACAATCTCACTATTCTATATTTATTCAAATATGGTATTCAACAATAAAAACACATTAGCAAAAAAAATTTAAGCAAGCTACATTCAGCATCTTTTATGTTCAAATGACTGTCTTCTTACCTTTGCGCTGATCAGATTGTTTGTCCTTGTTTGAGTTGTGCAAAGCGATGACCGACTGAGCATTTGCCAGTTTCTCCTCTAGTTTCTGACATGCCCTCTCCCTCTCCTTCAGGGCCTTCTGCAAACTTTCGACATGGCCGTTCCTCTCCAGACTTTCATTTCCAGGTCCATCTCCACCTCCTACATTTTTACCACGCCCACTAAGCTCTTTCTCAAGTTTGGTCATTTTCTGAGCACGCTCAATATGAATCTGAAGAAGCATCAAGAGGTTCTTATGTAGATTCTGCCGTGAAGAGACAGATTCCAGAACATTCTGTTGCCGTAATGATTTGGAGCTCTCCAGGATCTGAATGGGCGTGCTCGTCTTTTGTTGCCGTTTCCCAGTGCAGGCTGGGTCATCCAGAGACTCTCTCTCCAAGAGAGCTTGCTGCAGCCTCTCCAGCCATTGCTGCAACTCTGAACCGGACAAGTTGTCCACATTAGGCTGGTTCAGTTTCGAGCAAACGTCTGCAAGAGACTGGACCGCACCTTCAGCAGCTCTAATGCACTCACATAGACAGTCAGTCAACTGTTGCTGTTGCCATGAAGGAACCTTTCCTTCCTGCGGTCCGGGAGTGTAATTCCCCTCCAGACCTGCAGGTGTGCTGTCGTGCTTGGCGCCGATAGTTGCACTCAACTTTTTAACAGCTGCTTCTGAAGTCCAGAGCTTCTCCTGCAGCTCTGCATTCATCTTGCACTGCTGCAACAGCGACTCCTGCATTGTGTCCACTTGTCGCTGTAGGTTAGAATCAGGTTCGGGTGTCGCATCAACCTCTGGGATTTGAGGGGCTCTTGACCTGTCCTCACTATGCTGTGAAGTTCTGACCTGTCGAATCAAGTCCTCCAGCCTCTCACAAAGAATCTTTGGGTCTGCTTGCCCAGGGATTTGGTCTATTTGGCTGCTTGTGGGGTCTACATTTTGGAGTGATGCGATGGCAGACTCTGCTGTGTTCAGGCAGTCCAAGAGCTGAGCATTGAGCCTGTCTTTCTCCTCAACAGCCTTCTGAAGTTCTGCACACTGACGCTGCCACGATACATCTCCTGTTTGACCAATTCCACACTCAGAGTCCAGGCTGCATGCAGTGAGGTATGCAATAGTGGACTCTGCCGCTTGCAGGGCTTCCAGGTACTCTCGGTTGAGCTTGTCTTTCTCCTGTAGCTCCACCTGTAGCTCGTCCCATTCCCGGACTTGTTGCCTCAGACGGGAGATTAGCTCCTCCTTCTCCTGGCATTCTTGATTCAGCAACTCTAACTGCGCCACGAGCTCTGATTCCAAATTCTGTTCTGCGTTCTGTCTGATGTTAGTGTTCTGTTTTGTTCCAGTGGTTGGACTCAGCCTAGCATCTTCAACATGGTCTATTTCGAGGTGCTGAGCTGAGCTCAAAGACATCTTGCTGTTTGTGCTGTAATCAGACTCCTCCGCCCCAGTCAGGTCTTTGCTCCTGGGGCGAGTGTGGTCTGAAGTCACCTCACTCAGATCCTCAGAGCTCTGCCCAGAACTCCCACTGGGCCTCACAGGTACCGGTAGCCGAGATTTTACATTTGCCTAAAACAAAGAACATTATCTTACTGATAAGATACTTTGGAAAAGACAAAGAATGATACATACCCACACTAGAAGCAATAAGAAATAGAAAGAAGAGGCGTACTTTAAGTAGTTTGCCACACTTTATCTAGTGTGGCCTACTGGATAAAGCTTAACGCTGGTAATCGGGAGGTTGCTTGTTCCTTCCCTGCAAGCAATGACCCATCACTACTGTGTCCTTGGCCCTGTTCCCACTTGGTATTAAGATGCGTTTTGGTCAATCGGATCACAAGTGGATGAGGAAGACACATACCCATCTCATTTGTCCACTTTCAACCACTTCTGTCCTGATTTCTTCAAGGGGAGGCTCTATGGGCGGGTAAATGAATGGGTTTCAGATCTTTCAATCTAATGGAAAAAAATAAGTGTGCAATTTACATATGAACTTGCACGGAGACGACGGAAAAAAACAGAGCATCGGCTTTTGTTTCTGCTCTGATAGCCGCAAGACGCATGTGTTATAAATCAGGAATAGTGAGAGAACATTGTCTCGCTAGCGCGCTTCCCATAATGTTTACGCATTAGATCAGTAGGCGGAGAGTAGGTGGTCTTTTGTGGCTTTTTGAACATATTTGACAATGTGAGAGTTTCCGCTACGAAAGCAATCTGGTCGAATGCGTTTTCGACTACCTCTGAAAGTGGTTGAAGGTGGACAAGCTCAAAACATTTTACAACCCATTTACACCTGTATTTAGCATCATCCACTTGAGATCCGATCGACAAAAAAAAGCATCTTAATACCAGGTGGAAACAGGGCTCTTGACTCCAAGTTGCTCCAGTGGGCTTGTCGATTTTCTGAGCACTCTCAGTATTGATTCGAAGCATCATCAAGAGGTTATGAAGATTCAGGCAGAAATGCTTTATGCTGGGTTTGAACCTACAACCTTTTCGGTTACCAACCATAACGCCAGACATCCCCCTTATTCCAGCAGCATAAGTTTAAGTTGTTTATACTCACTGCATGTCTGGCCACATGCTGCTTTTGACTCTTGCTGGGTTTGGTGTATTGGCCCTGCCTTCTTTTCTCATCTTTCTCCTCCATTTCTTTCCATTCTCTTTGTGTGTTCTCTTTCTCCAGTGTGTTGGCATGTCTCTGAGAATCTTTACAGTCTGTCCGCTTTCGTTCCATGTTGCTGGCCATGCTGACCATTATTTCAGGGTTGAATTGACTTCCAGCATCAGAAGCCGAGTTTCGCGGCAGCTGCTCTTTTAGCAGTCGAATGATCTTTCGGTGACCTCTGGCTTCTGAGCGAAGCACCTTCACGGTTTGGTGCAAGTCTCCATGGCTATCGCTTTCTCCAGAACTCTCTGCGCTTTCTTTGGACTCCGTGGCGTTTTCCTCCTTCAAAAGTCCACGGAGTTCAGACGCTTCTGAGCGGAGTTTGGCCACTTTCTCCCTACAGATTTCAGCAGTTAAGAGTTTGATGGGTTTTCAAAGTTTTGATTTGATCTAAAACCAAAGCTACTGTGTGAATATCTAGTTAGCCTGAACATACCTGAGTTGAGAGACTGACTCTGCCTCACAGTCTGTGAGAAGCGTTTGGAGTTCTTCTTTTTCAGATTCGTCCCTAAGGAATCTGGACATGGGTGGTACTGCACCTTCCCCTCTCTGAGTCTGTGATGGCTGATTACTTTCACTGGAATCTTCTGGAGAACAATCTCCCTACAGATCAACAACACACAGGACAACGTTAAATACAAAAATAAGACCACTGTGAGGTTTCCAGATGAGTGCTATAGTAAAATTCAGAGCTAAAGTTCAAAATTAAAGTAGATTAATACAAAACTGATTTGATTGTATTAACTGTCTCTTACCTTCGTGTTTAGAGGCATTGGTGTCACATCATCTCTAGCGGTTGGTGGCTGCTCTCTCTGTGGTTGCTACAGTAATGGGATGTTTGGTGACACATGACTTAACAACACAAAATGCCATAATGGAACAGAATAAAGAAAGTACACAGTAACGGTAGGATGGGTGGCTGCAGGTGATCATGGGCAAGAAAATAAGCCAGAAAGACAGAGAGAGGAGATAACAGGGGTTAGCGGGGACGGAAGAGAGAGACAAAAGAGAGAAAAAAAGAGGAAAAAGAGAGAACTAGAGGGAGAAAAAAACTACCGCAGACACATGCATAAACACTCATTCAGCAGACAAAAACATTACAGAAACAAACTTCTAAATAAAGTCTAACCTATTGCTAACTAATGTTAGTAAACTAGAAACTCATCTACAGACATTAGGTCAATCATAAACTTAACATGAAAGCACAAAATCAGAAGGTTTGTGGTTAAAGGTCAATGGTCAAGAGGTTAAAAGAAGGTAAGAAATTGGGCCCCCTTTCACTATGACATCAAAACAAATTTCAGCTTTGCACAAACATATTTCAAATAACATTACAAAACGGTTACCGGAAAATGTATTTCTAAGGCTTTAATACCTTAGTAGGTGTTGATAAGTTGATAAGGTCTGGTTCTTTCTGAGAGTCTCTTGGATCGTTACCCATAAGGTCATTCTCCATCAGTACCAGCCTCTTCTGCAGTTCGGCATTTACTGCCTGGAGCTCCAAGACCTAAAAATTGAGAGTAAAATGTCAATTTCATTAATCTTTTAAATTTGTTTAACAAAAATAGTACTTAGTGGTTAGGCACGCACCTTTAGTCTGAGCTGTTCTACAGTCAAGTGCTGGAGCTCCTCCTCTGGCCCCTCCCCCACACATATACTCATATAGGACGTCTGCTCGCCAATCAAACTCAAAGTGTCCACTAAAATCATCAGATCAATTAGCTTAGTTAAAAGTTCTAAGACATAAAAGTTCTAATCAGTCATGAACTAACATGACTAATTTAAGTAATGGGCAAATTTTATATATGGGTATACGTACCAGAATCGTTGGCCTGTCCAACCCCTCCTCCACGGTTTTGGATCTGTCCCAGTCGGGCTTGCAGAGAGGCGTTCCAGCGCTGAGCTTCCTCCAGTGCATCACGCATGCTCTCTAACTCTGATGGGTTCGAACCTGCACACACGTATATACACATACAGTTAGTGTTATTGCAAACACTATATATTTCATGAAAGTATGTGCATCACCCTAATATTTACAATATCAAAAAAACAACATAAACCTTGTTCTTTGCATTTTTTAGGCCTTTGTATTATTTATAGGACAGCTGAGAAAGCAAAACAAGAAATTATAAGGAGAATGGGAGTGTGCATAATCAGGATATGACAAACTGACTTTGTGCCTTAGCATAGTATGTGCACTAATCATGGCTCTGATATTCTCTACATATTTATTTTACGCAGATATTTACTGCAAGTTTAAATGAAGACTTTACAGTAGGGATGCACCGACAGGATTTTTTTGGCCGATACAGATTGGCATTTTATTTCTCACAAACACCAAAAGCGTTTCATTTCTCAACTGTTCACGTTCATTTAATACATAACCGACTATGTTTACAAGGATACTTGCCAAGACATGCATTTTGATATCATTTTGTGTAAATTAGAACTGAAGGAGAACTCAATTCGGTATTTGTGCACTGTGTAAAACGCGGATCTCTGGGCGCACGCTTTGGATGTTTGCTCACACAAAACTTCTCTCACAGTTTGTAGAATTGAGTTCTCTTTCGCATCTTTTTGCATTTGAATATTTAAATTCGCAATGCTTAAAAGCATGTGCAAAGGATACATTTTCAGCAAAGATGCAGCACTGGCCTGATCAGGACAGTGACAGTTCTGTCAATTGTCCCGAGCGTCATTCACACTGACACCGGGCAGTCCTTATTGTTGAGCCCTGCTGTATTTTGTACAGATTTGATTTTGTTTTAGCAAGTATTTAATTATTTTATCCAGAGAAAAATGTTGGGTTATGCAACAGATATTATACAACTCAGTGCAGTTAATTAATAAACCATCTGTTTGTTATATCTGCCTTTTTCATGATATAGCCGCTATGCTGATGGTTTTAAATTGATCATAAATCGAGTGTGCGAAGAGAGATGACTGGCAAATAGAATAAAACAAATTCAATTTGGATCAAATTCAAAATTATGTTAATGTAGTGGGAATGAACAAGTTAAATGATCAAATAAAGATTTTTCCTGATACACTTGCATACAAAATCTAACTGTAGGTGTATATTTTTTTAAATCCCCTGATGGTTGAAGAGGGCATCGCCATGGCAACAATCCCACAAAGCAGATGAACACAAGAGGATTATGGGTAGAGCAGAAACAGACAGAATGTATTTTCAGCATTCAGTGATATTTAACACTGTCTGATCTGTTTTTCTTGTGCATTCATATGCAAATGCATTAACTTGAGTATACAATGAGTATAAGAGGATGTTGTGACAGTTTTGAAGGTTAATTGATAGGAAAGTTTTTCATTAGTATTTGTATATATCTTGTATGTGTTTATACAGATATACATGTATATAAAGAAAAACAGGCAGTGTGGGGTGAAATTAGTAGTGTTTTAGTGTTGATGAGCCACACAGACAGTTAAAACACTTTTATTAGAAAGATTATTCTTCCTATAAATAAATAACACCACAGATGAATGAATGAACAAAGCAGCAAACAGACAGAAAACAGATGAACTGATGAAAAAAGCACAAATGATGGCAGGAAAAAAAAAAGTCCAAACACGACAAAGAAAGTTGAAAAACAGAACGAACATACATGCATATCAGAAGAAAGAGAAAAGCAAGCTTTCATGTGAATAAAGGACAGTTATGTGGAGATGGAATGATGTAGAAACTGGATGTGCTGTTATTGTGTGTCCTGCTTTACACCAGAGACAGGGCTGATATATAAAAGCCATTCAGAAAGTCAACAACCTGATGGGCAAAATAAAAAGCCTGGCCTTTGACTGGCTTTAGCCCTGCGTCACTGCTGCCTGGACAAACTAAAAGGTTCTGACTCTCTGTTTGGTATTTTGAGTGACTATATTTAAAGCATGAGATCTGATTGGTTGTCAGCACTCTCTGGCTGTACTGCACCTTCTCTCTGTTTGGCTCTCTGGATCTCTTTCTGTAGCTGATCTCTTAGCTCCGTGTTCATCTGGACACCACTTTCTAGCTGCTGCCTGAGGAGTGAAACAGCTGTGAGCTCCAACTGCAGTGCCTGGAGCCTCTCAACACTGAAACAAGACAACATAAAACATCATTAAAATGCAGGTTTAAGAGTCACATTACAACAGATATGACATTTAGCTGTCACACGCACCTGTCATGCTCTTTGACAGCTCTGATGAGGTCAGAGTAGAGATGTTGCTCAGCTCTCAAAGCTCGGTTTAACTCCACCTGCTCAGTCAGCAAATCAGATAGAGATGCAACATCCTACAAAATCAGAAGGAAATCAAAATAAGAGATGCGTTATCAGCTTAAAGAGTTGTTTACCTGTTCATGCATGAAAAGTGTTTGTGTGCTTTTGTACCTGTTGTTGGCGATCTCCTCCAATGATGGTTCTTTCTCTCTGAGGGAGAGAGGAGATGCTGCATTCATTCTCACCCAGTTGGGAGGCTTGATCTCGGGTCAGAGGCAGTCGGCTGTCCCCTCTCTGAGACAAACGCTGGTGCAGCTCCTGCAGAGAACCACCCCACAAAATCATATTTTGTATCTATTTTTCTTTCAGAAACCCTCCTCCTATTGCATTCTAGGATATTTACTAGTTGAGATCTTTGAGGCAGTGAGTGTTTTTTGTGTATATGCTTGTGTGATTTACACTTACAGTAATGATTTCTTCTTTAGTTTTGAGTGTCGATATAAGGGACTCGATATTGGCTGTGTGTCCCTCTAATCGTGCCTCCAGTTCTGAGACCATGGACTGAGACTCTGCTAGAGAAATCTGTCACAAACACACTCAGTTACTCTAAAAGATTCACACGTTGAAACACACAAATCCACACATTCATAAGACACAAATAAGATACCTTGAGCTGGTTCTCTCTCTTCAGTGCTGCGTTAAGAGCTTCTGTTTTCTGTGTGAGCTCTTTCTTCAAAACTACCACTGATTTTTTACTGACTGTACTTATGTCCAGCGTTTCCTCACTGTTTCGCCTGCTCAGCTCAGCTACAAACACACACACAAAGAATAGGTCTAGATAAATTTAAGTTAGAGATGAATGATATATTGCTGACAATACTGGTATTTTCAAAGAGATATTATGGGTTATCTGCCAAATTTTCCACATCAGTGCACCCTTACTCTAAAACTGTTATATTCTTGCAGGACAAACACACTCACCTTCTCTCTCCACAAGTTTCTCCTGTAACACCTCAATGGTCTGTCTGAGCTCCAGCACCTGAGGGGGCGGAGCTTCACCGGTCTTCATTTCCAACAAGATACGATCTTTCTCCGGTCCACGTTCAAGCAACTTCTATAAAACCAACAGAACAACATCACCTGCCATTTTACATACATTTACTGCCACAACATGACCAGCACACTAGAGCTTTTGGAGCAAATTCCTGTTTAGTTTGAAGACAGAAAAGAGGGGATGCAATTGGACTTGTGTTTGGACCAAACCATCGATCCAAGTGTGTAAGCAGCATTGCAATCAAAAGATTACAGGTCAAAGTCTCACATTGATGAGGGTGTCCTTCTCCGCCAACAATTTACGGAGTTCAGCAGTCTCTAGGTGACCCTCCTGCATCGCTGTGGCATTCAGTCTCTGTGCATTTCTGAGCTGCAGCTGCGTGTCTGCCAACTGCTTGCGCAGATCCTGCAATTCAGCTGCACTATTATTCAGAGCCTGTATGTGATGCTCCGCACTCTCCTACAAAGACAAAAACAAAACGCTGAAGACATTTATACTTGTCTACAAGTAGAGTGAGAGGAAATTGTGCTCATAAGTGCATGTATCAAGTATTAGTGTATGAGTACCCTCAGAAGCTGATCTTTGCTGCTGATGTTGGCCAGCAGGTTTTCCACAGCTTTCTGGTTCTCAGTCACTAGTCTCTCTCTGTCCTTCACCGCCTCTGACAGCATCGCCTCTGTGAACTTTAACCTCTGACTCATCTGCTCTGCAAGGTCACGACCCTGAGATTCTGACTGGTTCAGAACTCTATTGGCCATCTCCTGCAAAGAAAAAACACTTTCACACCAACCAAACTCTGTCTTGGGCTCACATCAAAAAGTCTAGTGTGAAAGCGTGTACCTCCATGTCTCTTGTTTTGTTGTCCAGTGCTTGTTTTAAGTGTTGGATAATGGCATCCTTCTCTCTCAGAGCTCTCTGAAGATTTTCTTCAGTCTCGTCTTTACACCTCTGAAGATTCTTCAGTGAATTCAACAGCTGCTGCAGCTCAAGATCCCTCTCCTTTATGAGAGCATCAAAACTCTACAGAAATACAAAACGAAGAAAGGAAACCATTAGCATTTGATTTCACATTAGCCCAACACAACATCAGATCTTAAGGAAAGTTAGGAAACCTATCATGTGACAAAATGCATCATTTACCAGTGTAAATTCTCTTTATCACACACACACTCTTACATTTATGGTCTCCTCGCTGTGTGAGAGCAGGTTGTTGAGACGTTCCACATCTCTCTCTTTCTCTCTCAAGCTCAGATGCAGTAAATGGATCTCATTTTCTTTCTCCTCCACAGCTGCAAATTTATCATCCAATGCTTTCTGCACACAAAAAAGAACACACACACAAAAAAGATCTCACTTTGAGTCTTGTGATCAATATTTATGATATCTGGACTGACACTGGCAGAGAAACACATTTCTGACATCAGAAACTTGAATCATTAACATATGACCGCCCACCTGGAATTAATATCTGAATTAAGCAGGCTGTTTCTCGTACTGTACCTTTAAGACTTCTATATAAACACAAAAACAATAAATGAAGAAACACAAACCTCAAGTGCTTTCTCCTTCTCCTTCAGTCGTGCTCTCAGTTTGGCCATCATGGGATCACCTTCCTCCTGGGTTCTGTTCTTTTCCAGATCTCTAACCATGTTCATATAGTCCTGTTAAAACAGTCTGGAGTGAGTGAGGGTAGAGGTGCAAGATGTGCAATCTGTGTGTGTGTGTGTGTGTGTGTGTGTGTGTGTGTGTGTGTGTGTGTGTGTGTGTGCGTGCGTACCTGCAGCTGCTGGTCTTTATGATTCAAGCTGGCTGTGAGTCTTTCTATAGCGTTCTGTAGTTTTTGTTCAGAAGCACGGTTTTGTTCTTGCTGTTCTAGACGCTGCTGTTCTAGAGCGTTCTCTCTGTCAGCCAGAGTGCCGTTTAACTTCTTCAACTGGTTCTGAAGATCCTGCAGTTAACAAAAGAGTAAAAAATTATTGAAATACAAAAATAAATAAATAAATAAATAAATATGTTGCTTTAAAAATTCTGAATCATTTTAGCAAAATGGTTTTGCTACTAGATTTTTTTTTTTTTCCTAATAACCATGCATTTCTTCTTTGTGGTGAAAGAAATCTTTAGTTAAATATTGCTGTTTATCACAATGTTTTGGGACAGTTATGTAGTTTGTGTCAAACATTGCACTGTTTATAAAACTATGAGATATAGCAAAAGAAAAACTCGTAATATTTCGAACCGTTTTCCTATAGTGTATTAATATTTCTGCATGTGTCTGTGTTACTCACATTAACAGTCTTGTCTCCCTTCTTCTTCTGTTGCTGTAATTGTTCCAGCTCTTGTTCAAGCTGTAGTTTGGCCTGCTGAAGGAGGGACAGTTCCGAATCTCTGCTGCCGAGAACACGCTGCAACCTTTGGGCTTCCAGCAGCGAGGAGTGAGCCTCCGCCTGGAGCCGTGACAATTCAGCCTGCTGCTCCAGGAGAAGAGACTGTTGGTCTTCAGCCCCCTGGAACACACAGAAGAATGAAATACACACACACTCTACACCCTTCACCCTTCACCCACTCCTATAAGAGTGATGAGCAGTAACTAAGTAGCATAACAGTAGCTCCAGGTGACAATCAAATGTTGATTCAAAGATTAAGAGTCATTAGTCAAAAGTGCGCAATAACACATGCCTGATATTTCTGTAATTTGGCTTTATGAAGGGCCTCTCGAGCCTTAGCCAGAGCCTGATCCTTCTCCTCAAGATCACCAGATAAATCCTCAATCTGAAAAAGAGACAGAAAGAAAGAGAAATATAGGTAAAATAGCATTTTATGGTAGTTTTTGTTGTCAAAGGTGTCAAAAATAACTATGCTAATTCTCTGCTCTAACTGAAAACAAATTTTAAATGAAAATCATGTAATTTGAAATAGATTCCATAGTGTATTTGAAGTGTCGATGTTAAACTGGGTCGTACCTCTTTTTCCTTCTCTTTAAGAACTAGAGTGAGGCCCTGGATGGTTTTGTCTCGTTTCAGAGAGTTCTTCTTCTCTGCAGCCAGCTCAATCTCTCTCTCCTGAAGCTCATCAGAAAGAGTCTGAATCACAGAAAGGAATACATATATCCTCTGCTTTTAATTTAATGACTATTTTCAGTTTAGAGGTCATGCACACACAGAATCCATTTCTGAAATGCCAGAAAATCATTTGTCGTTCGGCAATTTTAAAGTGCCTAATGTCAATTTGTATGATTTGTCGTCACCTTCTTTTCTCTCTCTGTTTCTTCTAGTGCGTGTTTGAGTGTCTGGCTGCTGCCCTTGGCCATGTTCAGTTCTTCAGTCAGCTGTCTGGTCTTCTGCTCCAATCTGCTCAGTTCATTTTGCCTTTCAACTAACACCTGTAACAGAAACAAAAGCACATATTTAATTTGACACAAATTAAAATTGAGGCTGTTAAGCATAATAAAAGAATTCATTGCCCTTAATGTTCTAGGTATACGTTTTTGTCGTACTCTACTGTTTGAGTAAGCAGAGGGTCATCAAAATCTCAGTCACTGTATGAGCAGTGTACCTCCTGTTTGAGAGGTGTGTAATCATCATTAAATTCCTCCTCCATCTCTCTCAGACTTCTCTCTACCCTCGACTTCCAAGACACACCCCTGTGGGCATTTCCACGTGTGTACAGTACTGGAATCTTGCTACCATTGCAGTGTGGGATGGGCTGCACTCGTTGCACACTCTTCAAGAGCTGAAGTATATCAAACATCACTGTGGTCCTTTTGGTTCTGGGAGTTGAGTTTTTCAGTGGGCGTGTCTGTCTGAAGGGTGATGCACTGATCAGGGCATGGTCATACTGCTCCAGAACCACTGATTGGAGGGAAGTTGACCGTGATATCAGAGCGCTCTTCTTGTGCACGACGTCCAGGTAGTCTCGACTAAGAGAGCGAGGTCGGACTACCGGCCCACCAGCTGTTCTAGAACGTGTGTCGCTGCTCTGACGTGAACATGAATTTAATTTTGAACGGTGCGAGCGATCTGTTCCTATTCTACTAAGAGGCTCAAGGCTCACACACCTCCTCAATCGACCTTTGAACTTCTCCTGTCGGCCATTACCCACAGAAACAAGCCATTGACTTCTTCCTAAAGTATCCTGTACGTTGCCAGTCCGTGCTTGCTGCTGCTTTGGTTGAACCGGTTGAGGTTGCTGGATGCATTGCAGCTGTTTTGGACTACGTAAACTTGCTCCAAGCTGAACTTCCTGTTTGAGAGGTTTCTGCGATGCATTTCCACCTAGTTTGGTTGGGTTATGTTGTCTGTATTTGTTGGTGATTTGCATTTTCAGTCCATCTCTCTCCTTCTGCAGCTGCTGCAGCTGAGCAGCATGGGTTTCCTGCAGCTGTTCAATGGCGACGTCGCATCGCACAACACGCTCGAGCAAGAACACGCATTTCCCGCAGAGGAACTCGCTGCGACCGTCCCGTTGCAACTCCACACCCAACACATGAGAGAGGACCACCGCCAACCTCAGACGGCCACATGCACTGAACAACCAACGACATTGACCGCCCTGCACGCATATGCCGCATACACGACATGGGTCACGCATGTTCACCAGACGAACGCTAAAACTCTGATACCACTGACAAACAAACACACTTCAAAAACATGGCATCGCACACATGCTATCGTTCCTTCCATCTGCCTTTCTGTCCATCTTGCTCTGCACTGAACTAACTGTGCTCTGTCCACACACCGATTTAAACCCTCTAATCCACAAACACACACAGGAAATCCTTTGGGTGATGTGCACAACGTCTGCTAACACACACACACACACACACACACACACACACACACACACACACAAACACAAACACTCACACTCACACACACACACAGAGATTAATCCACTCAGCTCAGTGGGAATCTGATGAGAAGAGGTGTATTTGGGCCACTGATGCTCACGCTGTGCCTTGGGGATGCTACAAGTCATGCTGGAACATGTTAATAGGGGTGGGAGAAAAAGCAATTCTCTCTTCAACGATTCTGAATTGCTTTGCTTAATGTTACGCTTACAATGTGCGGTTATTTGAGTGTTTTCCCTTCCTAATGCTCACAAAGGCATCATTTATGCCATTTGGAGTGCAGCATAAGCAGTTACCTACACTTGCATCTCAAAATACTATATGAAGCAAAATGAATCTAAACACAGTTACGTCTTTGGGAATTAAACAGACAGGACAGAACATCTGATATGTCAAAATAGATCTGTGCATTAGTGTGAATGCAGCCTATTAGACCTGCAGCTGTCTATTATGTCATTAATAATAATAATAATAATAATAATAATCAAACAGCAATAATGCTGAGAAAGAGAAAAATCAGTTACTGCTCTAGTCTAGAAACTTTCAGATGGCCTACTTAAAGCCCTCTTATGGCTCGTTTCCACTGAGCAGTACGGTTCGGTACAGTACGGTACGGTACGCAACTTTTGCCGTTTCCATTGTCAAAAGTTGTGAACGGTACCCTAATTCCGAACTGTACCACTTTTTGGGACCCTTTCGTTGGGGTACCAAGCACAATAGTACCGTACCAAAAGGGTGGAGCTAGACTCTGCAGAACGTTGATTGGTTGACAGAGAATCATCACTTGCGCGTGCTACAAGGGGAATGACAACACAAGAGGCGCCACACACAACTGTGGTCCAGGCAACGCGTGCATTGATTATCTTCAATTCATGTAGGCTATATAACCAAACGAAATATAAAACACAACCCTGCCTCTTTTCGTTTTCATTTAAAAAATATGAAACCCATTAATGTGTAGTTCAGGCAATATGTGCATATGTACTCTGATTATCTTCACTGTATATGTAGCCTAAAATAAAATGAAATAAGATAAAACAACCCTCTCTTTTTGTTAAAAGTCAGTTTTAATTATCAATAATAACCATTATAAGTATAAGTATAAAGTATGATAAGCTATATAATAAGAAATAAAGACAAGCAAACAATTCAGTCAAACGTACAGCGCACTAAGTACAACAGTAATTTTAAATAAATATATTATGAAACTTCACTTTACCCTCAGCCAAAACGATTTGCCCGGGAACAAATTATAAATTCATGAGACCAAAGATTGCCCGTTATACACAAGATGAATGATATCTCGTTTTTAACCACTACAGAGACATCAGAGCCAGCGGCAAATGTCAGAAGGACTAGCCAAGGTACAACTGTGCTCGGATGGGTACATTAGCACTGAGCGCCCGGTGATCGCCTGGATCTCACAACTCCGACAACGTCAGATCAAATTTTCAAATAGGTGCTATCTTTATAAATAAACCACAGATTTGAGCTTTAAACAACTACATTCTCGCCTGAAAAACTTTTAAAACTACATTTCATGACACAAAGTGGATTTTAAATTACGCAGGTTTTCTCCTCCACTTCTCGGCTATTGACGCTTGCTGGTAGGTGCTGCTGCATGGACGTCTGAACTTTGCGTAGGCTACTTGGTATTGTGAAACGCCGAATGTTGGCGTGCAGCAAGCAAAGCCTGTCTTCTTCTTGTGACAGACAGCCTCAAGCCGAGAAGCAAGAACAAGATCTGCTGTATCCACGTTGTTTACTGTGGTTTACTGTGGTTTTCTTCTTTGCGCGAGAATGACGTCGATCACTACTTTCCGGCTTCACCACGCCTATCAAGTAAGGGTACTGTTGGCGGTGGAAACGCAAGCCTCTTCAGTACCGTTCCGAACCGTACCGTACCGCTCAGTGGAAACGAGGCATTAGTTGCTGAAAACACTCTTTGTTTATTGCTTTTAAAGTGTTTCTTTGTTCCTCTTTATTACTTACTATTTTCTTCTGTTTTGAAGCTATATTTAGTTGAAAATTCAAAACATACAATTGTTTTAATTTAATTTTTAAATTATTCTAGTATTTATAATTACATAACTCAATAAAAAAAAGTACAAATAAACTTAAGATTTAAAGTCAGTAAACTAATTATTAAAGGTCCAGTGTGTAATATTTAGAAGGATCTATTGACAGAAATGCAATATAATATACATAACTATGTTTTCAGTGGTGTATAAAGACCTTACATAATGAACCATTACGTTTTTATTACCTTAGAATGAGCCATTTCTTTCTACATACGCCGCGGGTCCCCTTACTTTGAAGTCACCATTTTGCGCCGCCATGTTTCTACAGTAGCCTTAAACAGACAAACTGCTCAATGCTTGACTGGCTACTCTCTTCTGCCTCAGACAACGGCATCTTTGTCCTGTGTCGGCCACCGTAGCTTCTCTATGTGCTTTGAAAGGGAGGGGTGAGTGGTAGACTGAGCTATTGGTTGCAATTTGCAAAATCATCGCTAGATTCCGCTTAAATTTACACACTGCACATTTAAGAAAAAAATGTAGATCAAGAATCATTTTTGAATCGGAACGCGACTCCGAGAATCAGGACTGGATCGTGAGATGCCTAAAGATTCCCACCCCTAAATGTTAGCATGAAACAGTTTATTACTTATTTTTGATGATCTGAACAACATACCCTAAGTATTCAACTTTGGTGCATAACTTGTGCCATGCTACAGACATGAATGACATCTTAAATTGTGCGGTTTGAGGAGAGGTTTTTACTTTTCACCAATCAGACGTACAATGTTTACCTGGCAGACAATGAAAAAAATCTGACAGACTTGCATTGAAGGAGGGACATGAGCCAAATATAGAGACCAGGAGATCACAGAAACTTGAGTTACCCTAGGATGAGAACTCATGAGATTTATTTTTAATGTTTGATTTCCATTTGCAACAGACACAGACTGCTGCCAACCTGCTAATCCAGCTTTGCACATTGCCCTTCTAGAGGGCTCACACACTCTTTGACCTTTCCAGTCATTTTTAATTACAAGATCGGATATTTAATATTAAATATTAAATCAGGATGGATCAGGGACCATGCTTTTAAAGAGATAGATTTAAACTATTATGATTATGAATGCACAAATGTTTATAATAAATCCTAAAATATGAATGCTGCTCAAAGGATAATTCAGCTTTCGAAGGCCGCATGCCCCTTTCTCCCTTTACGACAACTTTGTATCATGTAGGAAATAGCTAGTAACAAGCCGCCCAATGAATCACACAGGCCGATATCATCATGCTGGCTTGCTTATAAGCAAGTTTTACTCTATACAAGCACTCACAAAGAGGAACACTCTGGTGACATGGTGCGAGTAGCTGTAAGCTAACCTGTTTGTCTCTTTCTGCATTTTCTCTACCACGGTCTAGTTCTTCCCTAAGGGCCTGTAAAAACAAAAATCACAAAACATCATCAATCAGTGTTTGTGCATGTGCCTTTGAGATAGCATAAACATTGGTCTAAGAAAGCCACTGTTGTGCTTAACAAAACTAAGAGACTAACCTGCAGCTGACTGTCTTTTTGGCCAATCAGTGAATTCAGCTGTTTCATCTGCTCTCCTATTGGCTGGTCCGGGTCATTCCTCCGAAGCTCTCCAATCATGGCATCTTGATCTTTGAGTGTCACCTGCAGCTGCTCAATAACACTGTGGAAAACATATCAGGGGATTATCAGAATTTTTACACTCTGTTAATGAAAAAAAGGTTTTTCAGTACTTTAATTTTTTTTTATTGATCACCTCTCCTTCTCCTGAAGAGCTTTTTGGAGCTCACGGACCCGTTCGGGGGAGGAGCCTGAATCAACTGAGGGCCCCGATTGGTTGGCGGCTTGTTGCTTTTTCTCCAGTTCAAGATTCTTCAGCTTCTCCTGTTCAGCAATGGTGGCCATGCTTTCCAATTCCTCTTGGGCAACTTGCAGAGACTGAAGAGAAAGAGAAAGCCAGGGCAATGACTAAAGATGAAGAATATATTCTCAACCATTTGCTACAAACATTGTGGAGTTTGTTTTACCTCCTCCAGCTCTTGAATCCGAGCGTTGAAAGCTTCTCTGAGTGACTCCATTTCTCTGTGCATCTTCTCTCTGCCATCATCAACACCACCTCGACTGGCTAAACTCTCTAGTGCTTTCCTACACACACACAAACACATGCCATTTAGATCTGTGTCTTACATCCAGTGCCTTCTACATGTTTTCAACTGCAAATATTTGACCCGAAAGCCCAAATTAGTGTTTGAAAGCCCAAGTGTTTCCAGTGCAGTGTTAGGGCTCGTTTTTGCTGTGAAAACCATGAGATGCAGGCAGTGAAATGTGGAAAAAAATGCAAGGTCTCAAAATGCAATTTTTTTTTAAAAGTTAAACTGATTTTAACTGGAGCGCCGCGTTTTTAGAATGTCATGCACGAGACGTTGCAAAAGACGCAAGACGCGAGCGCAATGGTCAAACATGTCTGCGCAAACAATGGAAAAGTAGCATGTTGGAATAGAAAAATGCGTGTGAACGGCCCCTTAATCTCATCATTAAAATAGTTTGACATTTGTAGCTATTACATTTTTCATAATGTTCTGTTTATAGTTTTAAACGTTTTAATCACTTTGAACATTATTGTCAAAAAAAAAAAGTATTTTTTAATATTAAATGCCATTTCAGTAAAACAGACTGAAATAAATATGACAAAATACTGATTTTGCTTTTAAAACTGTGAAAAAAATCCCATTTATTTTTCTGTCCCAATTAAAGCAAAATATTGACACTTGGTAATGAAATTACACCCAATCAGAACAATTTGATATTTTAATGGTTACATAGAATAGGATTTTGGACTGATTAGATTTGAATATGGGCGGAGCTACACTTCACAATCCGTCAAAAAAAACTGAAACCAAGAGACAAAATGTCTCATCACACGTCATGATTGGTTAGGACTAGGTTAATCGACATGTGACAACACCTGTAATACTGGTGTCACCGGGGGGCGGGGCCTCCACTTTTTAAAAAAAAAAAAAAAAAAAAAAAAAAAAAATCGCTTATGAATCCCGGTGTGCGGCTGTGTGGATTTTACTTTCACTTTCAAATTAGCGGCAATTTTGAATGGTGGGTTATTATTCTTACTGAAAAACAACAAAACAGTACAACAACAAACTCGCTTATATTAAACATAGAACGTTTATTAACAAAACGAGTAAGAATACACCATGCTAGGCCAAATAAAACAACAAATAGCCAAGGCCAACTTAACGTTTATATAAAAAACTGAAAATCAAACCGTGGAAACTCTGGAATCAAATAAATAAGGAACAGAACGTTTAAGTTCTTTAGTAAAGAGCAGTAAGTAATTCTCTCTCTTACCATCAATGACACTTTAAGATCTGCCGCTGCTGCACACAACGTGGATCTGACACATTTTCTCACAAATCTTTACGTTCATTCAAGACCTAATTTAACTCAGTGAAGACTTCTCTTATTAGGACACTCGACAAAACGGACAATTTGGCATAATTTGTGTGTGAAGTGGTTCGTTCAAGCACGGAAGGGAACTTAATACTGGCGCGCACGTTGTGTGTGTGTCACATAGGCAGGACATTCACAGAAAGCGAATTCTCTTTTGTCACGTTTGAATGGTTTAAAAGCATTTGCATAAATAAGAGCTTAGTCATATAACGCAGAAAAACGGATACTGCTTTAACTGCATTAAATATTTTTAATGCGTTAAACCGAAAAGAAAAAAAAAAGCCTCGGTGCCACAGTGGGCAAGTGATGAAACCGGTGTTGCGACTGAACACCGGTAACACTGACTACCTTAGCAAGCCTAGTTAGGACAAAGAAATAGACTTTATTGCTTGACGCTGTATCATGTCGCACCAAATCAGGATGGATAATTAGTAAAAAATAGGAAGTGAACATGTAAGCAGGACTTACGATGCAGACACAAGCAGTTCCTGTTTCTCCGCCAAATCTCGTTTCATTGACTCCACCTCCACCTTCAGCTCAATGTTCTACACACACAGATATAAAAGTTACTTACAATCAACAAAAGGTCACTGTGCATGTAACTACTACTTGCATCAATATCCATTAATGAACAATATCGTATTTGTACACGTGTTTGTGACAGTGTGGGTCAGTCACCGTTTTGTAAATGTCCTCTGTGGAGTCATCACATTTCTGCTGCACACGTTCTTCCAGAAAATAGATCCTGAGCTTCAGGTTAAAGTTTTCCTTCTTCAGAGCTGTGATTTGCTGCAAGGGAAACACAGAAAATACTCTCAAAATATTCCTTATACACACAGACAATACAAACAAGGAGAAAATGTACCCAAATCATTTATTTAAGCAATAGTTCTGGAAAATTTTAAGGAACAGATTGGAATTTACAGAAAATTTTAGCATACACCACAGCTCTCCTGGGACATTCATACGAGTTCACAGTAGTGATGCTAGATTTATGAACAAGTGAGTCAGATCATTTAATGATCCAGTTCACAAAACTACAAAGACCTGGAGAAAACCTTCTCCATCAGAATTTTTATTCTGCCTGAACTATCCCTTCACACTGAACCTTTCTGAATATTCAGTTCTTCCTCATTACAATATTCAGACTCAATCATGAATAAACATGAGCAGAGCTGTTCTTCAAATAACTGAATTGCAGAAAAATAGCAAGAAAGGGGGAAATGGGAAGGGGACAAGAGCTAAAAGAGAAACAGAGCGACTATAACAGGCTGTGTGTGGGTCAGTAATGAGGGTTGGCATGAGTGTGTGTGTGTGTAAGAGAGGCTGGCAGGGCAGTGAACTGTGCGTCATTGTACTCTGAGCGTTTTTCACTTCAACATCTGGGGCAGAAAGAGGGGGAAGGGAAAGAAAGAAGTACAAATGGAACAAGAGAGTATGGAATAACCACAGTGATGGGCAGTTATACCTTCCTCTGAAAGGTCTCTGTGTTTCTACAGCACACAAACTCACATTTCTTTCTCTCTCACACACACACACACAGCCACAGGAATGCTCACAGATCTTTATCTCTGTAAAAAGAAATAAACCCCTTTCCTTAAATGGACAGGCAGATATTCTATACCAGAATATTATGATTGGCACAGAAACCAAAAGAGTTGCATGCTAACCCATTAAAGGGTTAGTTAACCCAAAAATGAAAATTCTGTCATTAATTACTCACCATCATGTCGTTCCAAACCCATGAGACCTTTGTTCATCTTTAGAACACAAATTAAGATATTTTTGATGAAATCCGAAGGTTTCTGAACCACACATGGGCAGCAATGTCATTGTACCTTTTGAGGTCCAGAAAGGTTGTAAAGACTTTGTTTAAATAGTGCATGTCACTAAAGTGTTTCAACCTTAATGTTACGAAACGACGAGAAAGCTTTTTGTGTGCAAAACAAAACCAAAATAATGACTTTATTCAACAATTTCTCTTCCCTGTGATTCTCCTACGCTTTTTACATTGTAGACACAGTGCAGCACTCCCGTGTTTACATCAGAACGCCGACTCATTATTAGCCGACTCCTGCGTTAGCATCACATGCATGCGTCATGCTGCTCACGTGAACAGTGTTGGCCAATACTGAGCCGGCGTTCTGATGTACAACATGGAAGCGCTGCACTGTGTTTACTACATCAACAGCGTAGGAGACTGACAGAGAAGAGAAGAAATTGTTCAATAAAGTCGTTATTTTTGTTTTGTTTTTGCACACAAAATGTATTCTCGTCACTTCATATCATTAAGTTTGAACCACTGTATTCATGTGGAAATTTGTGTTACAAAGATAAACGGAGATCTTACGGGTTTGGAACGACATGAGGATGAGTAATTATTGACAGAAATTTCATTTTTGTGTGAACTAACCCTTTAAAATGAAGCTCAATATCATCAAGGAGACTTAAACTGATAACAATGAGAATATTTACGCAAAATGATTTATTTATTAGCTCATTTAAACTCATTTTAAGTGTTTAGATCCAAATCAATAAACAAAAAAAAAATGCAAAAAAATAAAACTATTCAAATATGAATTATTAGTAAGTAAAGAAATTTTCAGATTTGAATACCTCCAGATGTGATGTCAAAACAAACACACATGCACACTAAGGCCCTGTTTACATTAGTGCATTTTTGTTTTAAAACAGCATTTTAAAAGGAAAACGATCCTCATCTACACTGGCGTTTTTTTAGAAACAATCTCCATCTACATTACATGATCAAAAACGCATGTCACATGACAAGTTCATGCACACTGGGCATGTGCGTACAGGTGTAAACAATTGCCTCTTATGCATGTAGGCAGCTGCAGTATTAAAAAAAAAAGCGGAGTCTAACTGCACAATGGCTGCTAAAAATGACAACAAAGCCAGCAAAGATTGCAGTTCAGTCTCCATGTTATTGTTTACATGGTCGTCAAGGATACACAGAGAGAATGTGGGCACCATCTTTTTCAAAAGTCTCCGGTTTGCTTATAAAAAATAATCATGTAAGAATAAAGAACTGAAATTACAAAAAAATTGTTAACGCTGCTGTGAGGGTGTTTCTAATACAGCAGCTATAGGTAAAAATGACATCTTTCTCTCTTCTGACTGCCTTTATCAATCGCTCTCTATTTTTTTCCTATTTATGAAAGTTGTGAAAACACTATTGTGTTTTTCTTTTGCTATTTGAGCAAATGGAAACACAAAAAATATATTTAATGTATTCTCTCATTCACCGCTATAAAATAACTATGACGACTTCCACTTCTGAGAATATCGGAAATGTGAAAAGGGTCTATATAAGCACACTCAATGGCTGTTTCAAAACCTAGTCAGCTGCCTGTGAAGACGTAATTTTGGGCATCATAGGCACAGTTGCCTAAAAAGGCTGTCTAAAATCTGTATCTTTATTATAAGAAAACCAACAAAAGCAAACATTCTGATTCAATTCAAGAGGTTCAAGATTCAAGAAGTGTTCATATTTGTTGTTGTACTTACGTTCTCGTAATCTTTCATGGTCAGAGCTTTGGCTGGAGACATCCTCTGTCCTGGAAACAGAGGCGCTGCAGATGACAAGACAACAGACAGACGAATGAACAAACACGCTTCTGTTCACTCCAGAAATGATCATTGTCTCACTTAGTATTTCAACCTTTGAGGCTTTGATGAAACTCTGATTATGACCATGTGGTTAGGTACGCAAGGACAGAGTTCAGAGAGAAATACACCACAAGTGTGTGAGACCATGTGTGTATCTTCATTAGAGATTTAAAGGTAAAAGGCTGGAGGGAGGAACAAAATATCTGCTGCTTTTTATCTCATTCTTTAACACAACAGTCTCTCAACAGAGTATATAGTCCTAAATGTACTTATAAGTACACATATCTAAGTGCTTAAAAGAATCTGAAAATAGTTAAAAAGCATAAAGTGTAGCCTATATTGCATCAATATATTTTTATTTATTTATTTATTTATTTATTTATTTATTTGTGTATTCATATTATGTTCTGCAAGCTCCACGACTGATGTGGTCGGTCAGTGTCACTACTTTAAGCAACGGGAGAGGATGAATTTGATCCAATATCTTAATGTATTGAATTGTGACATGTATCGATATCAATCGTGAGACAGTTGGCAATACCCAGCCCTAGTCATGTGGTGCTCACAGGATTATATTAAAAGATACGAGGGAGTGTGTACCTGTTACATTGTCCATGCTGAAATTGCTGCTGCTCAGAGACTCTGGCAGTCTGGAAATACTGCAACACACACACAACACAGAAACAAACATAAGTTACACAGAGACACACTCCGACAACATAAGCAAAACTATTCATCTATGAAACAGGTGCAAATATCCAGCGATCACACTGAATACTACATCGTCTATTCTATTTTACTATCCAGCTCATAGAAACACACACAAACACTGAGAGAATGGACAATGCCTATGTCTGTGGATGCTATTCATAACCCAACCTCAAGGCTGGGAACCGGAGCAGAAATAATGTGTATGTGTGCTATCATAACTTTAAACTGCAGCTCTGGCTACAAGCGAGAGCATGATGTAAGCAGGCTGTCAGAAACTAATGTGAATGTACAGATCACAGCATGTTTATGTTGTGTGTATGTGTGTTTGCTATGACTCTTGGCTTCCTAACAAGTTCAATCCCCTTTGCTCCTCTGACATCCAGACCTATGGCAAGCCCATTAGGACACTCGGCACACTGAACTTACATAAGACGGAGCAGCTGTCAAACAGAAGAGTCAAAGCATTCTGCATTATTATTTTTTTTACTTTTTGAAACAATAGTAAATAGCCTAATCATTAGACTATTTTAGACTAAATACCTACATATTATGATTTTTTTTAAAGGTATGGTTGATTATGATTTTACTTTTTTAACTTTAGTTAGTGTGTAATGTTGCTGTTTGAGCATAAACAAAATCTGCAGTTACGACGCTCAAAGTTCAATGCAAACGGAGATATTTTCTTTTACTGAAATCGCTTTTTAAGGACTACAACAAACAGCTGGTAGGGACTACAACGAGCTTCTTCCCGGGATGGTGACATCACAAACCCCATAATTTACATAAAGCCCACCCCCGAGAACACACAACAAAAGGGGGTGAGGCCATGTTGGGCTGCTTTAGGAAAGAGGAAGAGTTGTTGTAGTAGAGTGTTGTTGTCATGCCATCATTTTACACCAGACTGCTTCACAAACGAGGGTCAATTCAACGCTGGATTTGCACAAAAGATTAACATGACGGCACATGCTAGTCGATGAGTTGAATCAACTCCACAGCAACTACATAAATTTATCTGTACAGGTGCTGGTCATATAATTAGAATATCATCAAAAAGTTGATTTATTTCACTAATTCCATTCAAAAAGTGAAACTTGTATATTATATTCATTCATTACACACAGACTGATATATTTCAAATGTTTATTTCTTTTAATTTTGATGATTATAACTGACAACTAAGGAAAATCCTAAATTCAATATCTCAGAAAATTAGAATAAAAGGTTCAATATTGAAGACACCTGGTGCCACACTCTAATCAGCTAATTAACTCAAAACACCTGCAAAGGCCTTTAAATGGTCTCTCAGTCTAGTTCTGTAGGCTACACAATCATGGGGAAAACTGCTGACTTGACAGTTGTCCAAAAGATGACCATTGACACCTTGCACAAGGAGGGCAAGACAAAAAAGCTCATTGCAAAAGAGGCTGGCTGTTCACAGAGCTCTGTGTCCAAGCACATTAATAGAGAGGTGAAGGGAAGGAAAAGATGTGGTAGAAAAAAAAAGTGTACAAGCAATAGGAATAACCGCACCCTGGAGAGGATTGTGAAACAAAACCTATTCAAAAATGTGTGGGAGATTAACAAAGAGTGGACTGCAGCTGGAGTCAGTGCTTCAAGAACCACTACGCACAGACGTATGCAAGACATGGGTTTCAGCTGTTGCATTCCTTGTGTCGAGCTACTCTTGAACAACAGACAGCATCAGAAGCGTCTCGTCTGGGCTAAAGACAAAAAGAACTGGACTGCTGCTGAGTGGTCCAAAGTTATGTTCTCTGATGAAAGTAAATTTTGCATTTCCTTTGGAAATCAGGGTCCTAGAGTCTGGAGGAAGAGAGGAGAGGCACACAATCCACGTTGCTTAAGGTCCAGTGTAAAGTTTCCACAGTCAGTGATGGTTTGGGGTGCCATGTCATCTGCTGGTGTTGGTCCACTGTGTTTTCTGAGGTCCAAGGTCAACGCAGCCGTATACCAGGAAGTTTTAGAGCACTTCATGCTTCCTGCTGCTGACCAACTTTATGGAGATGCAGATTTCATTTTCCAACAGGACTTGGCACCTGCACACAGTGCCAAAGCTACCAGTACCTGGTTTAAGGACCATGGTATCCCTGTTCTTAATTGGCCAGCAAACTCGCCTGACCTTAACCCCATAAAAAAAAATCTATGGGGTATTGTGAAGAGGAAGATGCGATATGCCAGACCCAACAATGCAGAAGAGCTGAAGGCCACTAATCAGAGCAACCTGGGCTCTTATAACACCTGAGCAGTGCCACAGACTGATCGACTCCATGCCACGCTACATTGCTGCAGTAATTCAGGCAAAAGGAGCCCCAACTAAGTATTGAGTGCTGTACATGCTCATACTTTTCATGTTCATACTTTTCAGTTGGCCAAGATTTCTAAAAATCCTTTCTTTGTATTGGTCTTAAGTAATATTCTAATTTTCTGAGATACTGAATTTGGGTTTTTCTTAGTTGTCAGTTATAATCATCAAAATTAAAAGAAATAAACATTTAAAATATATCAGTCTGTGTGTAATGAATGAATATAATATACAAGTTTCACTTTTTGAATGGAATTAGTGAAATAAATCAACTTTTTGATGATATTCTAATTATATGACCAGCACCTGTAAACCATTCAGAAATGTCCAGTTTCATTCTAAAAGTTGTAACTTCTTTCTTCTAACTTCCTAACACCGTTACTGACAATCCTCATTTTGGCTGCGTGAGATTCTCCAGCTTTGTTGTTGTTGAGCAACCGAAGCATGAGCTGTTAAAGCTCCACCCTCTTTTGGTAAGAAGGCGGGAGCAGCAGCTCATTTGCATTTAAAGGGACACAAAAAACCTGTGTGTTTTTGCTCACACAAATAGGGATAAATTTGACAAGCTATAATAAATGATCTGTGGGGTATTTTGAGCTGAAACTTCACAGACACATTCTGGAGACACCAGAGACTTATATAACATCTTGTGAAAGATGCAAAGGTCCCCTTTAATAATACTGATAATTATTACAGACTTTTAAATCTGATACTTAAGAATAAATTATCAGTCCATCTCCAGTTTAAAACCATTCAGCAGAATTTTCTCTCTAATCAGCTAGAAAATGTGTAAAAACTACATATCAGCATCAGCCACTGAAAAACCCCAACACAACCCTCAAATCATCCAATTTGTGTTTACATAACATTAAAAGAAACAAAAATGCAGCCTAAAAATATAACAACTTCCATACATTTTACACTCAATAAATCACATTCATGTAGAATAAACAATCCATCTGTTTATTGTAATCAACAGTATTTTGAGCTGGATGGATAGAGCCAAACGGATGCACCACCTTCTGCCTTTCATCAACACAACACATCACAGCCAAACAACTTCCTCTTCTCACGTTTTCCTACACTGTTAGCATTGTGCTAGCCACATGAAGACACACAAACTATTATATAACTGTTTCATAGGTATACATACGAGTCAGAGTTTCAGAAACACATCTGAATTGGTTAAAAGCTGCTATCAGATGTCAGGGAATTAAGCAGCTGACTTGATATCAGCTTTCATCTTGTGTTTCCCCCGCAGGCTCACCAGCTGCTTTATAAAAGTGACACTACAATGACACATCCATCTGGACAGTACAGACTGATCTCTAACTTGACCATCAAACCTAAGAGTCCTTCAACTCTTGACCATTACAGACCTCCTGAACTTGACAAAGTCATAAAGCATCCTAACAGTGATCTAATGCAAATCTACAGCACTAACTCTATACACAAGCAGAACAGGTGTAACAGTGTAATAACCTACCTACATCAGTCCTTCACGGTCACATGGCCACAAAAAGGTAAAAGACGGAGATCAGCGCGTGAGATAATAAACAGGAGCGCTTTTCCGCTATGTGCAGTTTCCAGGAAGGAAGCAGTGTGTTTTCTTCTTTGACAGCGCATGATCAACTCATAACTGCAGCCAGACTCTCTCTCTTTCTGTCTGTGTCTGTCTGTCATCATTACTCAACAACACAACTAATGCTAATGAGACTAATGAGACAGAAACTATATGTGAACTGCATTCTGTGCACCAATAAACTAAATAATCCAAATAAAATCTTCTCGTCTGGTTGCATTGCATTCAATGCAAACGACTTTATTTACTACATGCACTTGTATTTAATACATAACGTAAACAATTGAATGCATTGCAATTGCATGCAAAATGTTGTTACACCTTTTGAAACCTGTCAAGGTTTGTTGATCAGGGATTGTGCACGTACAGGCTGTCCAAGGTATTTTTAATATGTATTTGACTCCTGAACACAGTAAACAATGTCAAAAACAGCCTCGTGTGCCAAGATGATTTAGAGATCAAGTCCCTGCTATATTTAACACAGAGGATCATGTGTGTTTTGTTTTTAACACGGTGGCAATGAGACTCAAATTGAGACCAATAACTTAGTAATACAAAAGCTGAATTCAGACTTTATCAGACTACTCAATTTAAACATAAAATATCAATGCAAAATAATAAACATTCATAAGTATACACATAACCATGTTGATTTATGAATTAAAACTAAATCATTCTTTGCAGCTGTCAAGAACACACATTAACTCTCCGACTGATGAAAGTGAAAAATAAAAGCATCCATGCGTAATTTCTGAGATAATACTCGTATTCAATAACGCAATCGGCGGATACATTAAGTCATACAAAACTAAAAGAAATGTATCGTATGTCTTTGGAGAATAGTTTAATGTGCTGTAACAGAAACATATTCATATGCTCACAGTGGTTAAAATTAGCTCATATCTAACTTCATTTATTAAGATGACTACCAGTAAACATATTGAAATTCTAATGTTGAATAAACAGAATAAGAAAACTATTGTTGTGGTTAAATTAAACGTTTCCCTTCAAGCTAACATGCTAACGCTACCTGACAGACTCTGACAGAAATTTTTAAAAAAGAAACCGCTTCACCTCAGATTGATGTCAAACGGCAGCGTTTGATCCTCTCCGACCACAGAATCCATTCTGGATCAAAATAATAGTGTCTTGTTTTATCTGTGAACAATATTTCTCTCAAAACATGATGTCCGTTGTGTTATTTTTGAACTGTGAGCGGTAGATTATGAATGTAATTTCAAAGCAGACGTTGGAACCGCCATTTTAAAATCCGTGACATCACCATACGAGCTCGCGCAAAGTTTAAGAAGTTGGGCGGTTCACAAAATTGCTAATGGGACTGCTGTCTTATAAATATTAATTAGGTAGCGTTGAATCCTATGGGGGAAATCTATACATATTAATTATATTATGCTGATATCGCCTGGTAACCTTCCAATGGCGAGGGATTATGTCATAAATATTAAGAAGGTTTCGTGGCGAAAAGCGCACTGCGTTCCTTGCTGAGGGGTACGAGTATGCATCATCTCCCCAGATGATTGGACAGATACAGTAGAAAGACCGCCTCTGCTTCACTCTTATTGGTTGTCGAGTCAATTATTAAGCGTCAGGCTGTACGCAAAGAAATAGCTGGGTCTCATTTCGAAGGATGCGTCCTCCAGAGGCTAATGTTTTATTTTTGTTATCAAATCCGAACGTAGTTTGTAAAGAGACTATTTGCTGCCATCTGCTGGCAGGAGCTAAATACAGAATCAGAAGAGCAATAACATCCAAGAATAGTTGACTTAAAAAAGCTAGCCTACACTTTTTACATTTAAATAAAAGTATTTCCTCAAGTAAAAATGTCAAGCTAATCTCATACCATATTTCTACAACAGCCATAGGCTATATTACATGACAGGGAAAGGAAGAGTTTAAACTCATCACTTACAGCATAGAAGTATATTTGTAGTATACTTTTGAAACCAAAGCAGTGCTGGCACATTTGCAGATGAAGTACCACTTCTGTATCTCTTAGAATGGTAAATGACATGAAATAGTGTGAGGAAGTTAATATTGTTTGGTATGACATCCTATAGCTTACTTTCAACAATGTCCATTGATATGCTATCAAAATTCTACTTAGTTTTTTAGGAAATCTGTCCAAACTTTGACAAAAACAAAGGCAAGGTTATAAAAAAAAAATTAGCATCTTACTATAGTAAGATGTGCTAGGTGCAGTGTGATAAGTTTTCACTCAGCAGTAAGTTAAAACAGTAAATCTGCATTTACTGTAATATTCTACAGCTCTTATACTTGCACACTTTCTATGTTCATTGTCACATGTCATATTTACTTCACAAAGACCTCTTTTTTGATCCCGGCATTCATAGCAGTCCAGAGAGAATCCTTAAATGACAAAGTGACAGAGAGAGACATTCAGGGCATCCTTATGTACTTTGCAAAATATTAAATATGCTATTAAATATGTTTTCTGTACCTCCAGTGAAAAGAAATTTTAAAAAAGAGCAACTGCTTCTTGTGACGGAACAAGAATGAACAGACAATGTCTCATTTTCCTTTTCTGCTCAAAAAGGAGGGTTTTGCACCCCAGTAGCCACATCAAAAACAGGGCACTGATGCTCGATCCCCTTCTACCTCTATAAGTCTGACTTCTGCAGTCAGGAAATGCTGCATCATGACACAACATCACTGTCTAGATCATTAACATTCTCTGTCGCACGTTTAACCCACAACAATTCATTTATAAATCACAAATATTTCAATTATAGTAGATGTTTCATGTTCTTTCTAGTCTACACTGGTGTTTCTCAATGGGGTGTCCGGGGACAGCGCTGGAAGAATTTTACCTTGTGTGAGGTGGGATATCTGAGAAGTGGACAGAAAATAGATAGAAACTATGTAAAGTCCCAGGATTGAAAAAACAAAGTCTGCGTGTTAAAAGGCAGGCTTGGGAGGGTTACTTTAAAAATGTATTCCGTTACAGTTACAAATTACTTCCTCATAAAAGTATTGAGTAACATAATCCAAGTACCGCAATATGAAAGTAATGTAATCTGATTACTTTTGGATTACTTCAAGGTCACATATATATAGAAAGATCAACTTTACTATAAATATATTGCATTTTTTAATTTAATTTTAATTATTTCTTTTCAATTTCTGCAAGTTTTTAAATGTTACACGTTCCATACTTTTGAATGGGTCTCAACAATAAAAATATTTTACAAATCTGATAAATTATCTATTGCAGTATTATTATCTTTGTTGTTGTTGTTGTTTAGAGCTTAAAAATATAAAAGTGACATCAGATCATAATCAAACTGAACAAGCTCGGATCAAACATTTCTGTTCATGTTTGTTCTGCTTTAATTTTAATGTTTAGCATTTCGGTTACTTTTAAAACCTATTAAAACTAAGCAATCATGTCTCATTTCCACAACTTGGGAATACACAGCCCTGAAAGTATGTTCAGACATCTAGTGGCTACAGTATGGTATTACGGATTATTTTTTAGTCCTTAAAGTAGATAAAGAAAGTGTTTTCGCAGCTGGAAGGCAGAGTTTGCACTGTACAACCATGTTGTTTGCAACATGAAATAGGAACACGGGGGCACCACGATCCGACCACAAAGGGCACTTTCACTTTCACTTGCACTCCCAATCTTAAAACAAATTAAATTAATTAAATCTGAGAGCTTTCTGTCCCTCCACTGACAGTAACGGAACTACCACTTTGACGCTTCAAAAATCGTAAAACGAATCCATATGAATCGAGCGGTTTAGTCCAAATTTTCTGAAGAGACATTGCTTTAACTATATGATGAACAGATTGAGTGTTTCTCATTTCTTTTTTCTGGATCCTTGTTTCCTTTCCTCCGTTGTGGTAAACGGAAGCTCAAGCATGCTTGCTTGACGTGTGCGAGAACCAATGAGGTTCATTCATGTGTTTCGCAGCAAGTTTGAGCTTCTGATTGTGTTCACTAATCAATGTTTATATGTGAATAATAACCTAAATGAATTCAATCTGTTCATCATATAAAGCTATTGTGTCTCTTCAGAAAATCTGGACTAAACCACTCAATTCATATGGGTTAGTTTTACAATCTCTTTATAAAGTTTGCATTTGCGTAGCTGTCAGTGGAAGGACAGAAAGCTCTCAGATTTCATTAAAAAGATCTTCATTTGTGTTCTAAAGATGAACGAAGGACTTACGGGTGTGGAACGACATGAGGGTGAGTAATTAATGACAATTTTAATTTTTGGGTGAACTATTCCTTCAAGCGCTTTACCAATCCTTTCTAATTTAATAACTAAAATCATATTTTCTTGATATGAAAATAAAAAAAATCAGTTTGGACATTTATACATTTTCTTTCAAAATTTCATCAAAGGCATTATTTCAAAGAACACTATAGATTGTGTTAATCAGTTCATGTGACCTGGAACACTGGGATTTCATGTCTGGATACATATGGCTGATTTTCTATTCTTTCCTTGAATGATCCTACCTGTTTGCTAAGGTTCTTATAATAAAATAATAATTTAAATAATAATTTCGATACACTTCAATACACATTTCCTACTTCCATGACTTAAAAGATAAGCAAACGATGGCAACTGAGGTCAAAATTGGTAATGGGGAAATAACTGTCTATTAGAAGAAACTACTACACACTTCCATTACTAAATTCTTACCGTATGCAGTAAAGCAGTAGTCTTCATTCCCCCAACAACTGATTGTTTTTGAGCAGTCCTCTTCATCACAAGTGAAACATCTCTTCCCATTGGGGATATGAAAGAATGAACCTGCAAGAAATATTTTCTTCTTTTTATTTATTTATTATAAAATAACATTGCAATCAAACAACACATCAGCTGTGGAATTTACATTGAAGTGCATTCGAAAAAATCGTAGGTATACAGGTATGCGTGTACAGGTATGTAGGAGTGGTTTGAGCATCTCTTGTTTTTTATTGTGGGCTACTGGCAGCCAGTGCAGTGACAAAAAAACTCCCTTTTTTGAGAAGACATAATAGGAACTTTTTCTTAATAAAATAATAAATGAACTTTGTATTTATTTTATTTTTTATTGCAATCAAACAACATTTCTTCAACTGCCAGATTTACCAGAGATAAGCATTCCAAAAAGTATAATATAGCTGCAAGCAGTGATGACGGGGCCAAGCCCGGTGGCACCGCCAACCCGGTGGCTTTAGGGCAACTGTGCACGGCGGGCAATAGGCATTTAAAATGGGTTAACACAAAAGGACTATGTCAAAGTCATTTGAATACATTACATTTACTGCAGCAGTTCATGCCCATATAATCACAAACCACAACAGCCACATCCATGAGATTGTTTAAGTTTAGATGAATTTCATGTCATAGAATGTCGTAGGTCAATTTCAAATGAGTGCAGAATATCATCCTAATGTGCCATGTTTGGGGTTTTCTCAGACAACCTCTATAAAAATTCCAGAGCAAATTACACAATTTGCGCAAATTCAACAGTACTCTGAGAAATGTAATCCAGTCTTAATGCGAATGTCTGTGATTGCTGAGGTTGTATTATCCTAACACTTCTCTTCATGTGTTTTTTTACCTTTTGTGCACCAAAAGCATCCTTTCATTTAATTTCAATATGTATGGTATATGATGAAAAAATAAAATTATAAAATTAATAAATAAGAGTCCTCCAAAAAGCCCCGGATGGTTGAAAAAAAAAAAATCCTTAGAAAAACAGCTTCTGTAGACGAATAACATACATAAAGTCTGGTTAGTAATAAGTAAAGCTGGTAATGCTGTATGTAGAGTTGTTTATTCCTCCTCTGCTGAGATCTTAAGAGATTTAATGTCTTCATCGTTTATCTTCAGTTGATTTCATCTAAGGCTGTGGCTGAAGTCAGTTGTAGCTCTTGTTTTCTGTGTCACTGAGTGATTCTGCTTGTTAACAGCAGCTATCTTTGATAATGCTCAATCATCACTTATATAATGTCTGGATACATACATATGGCTGATTTTCTATTTTTTCTTTGAATGATCATAACTGTTTGCTATGGCTCTTACACAGCAAAATCAAAATCACAGTTAAATCAACTCTGCTCAGAGTACATTTGGTCCCCCTCTATATAGTGTTAAAGTAACGCTGAAACATAGATAAAGTTAATGATATAATTAAGTGATTAATTAAGTGACGATTGAGCATTAGTGATGAACACCTGCTGTTAACAATCATTTAAGGAAAGAGAAACACAATAACAACAACTTAGATGAAAGCCACAGCCTTAGATGAAATCATCTGAAGATAAGACTCAAAATCTCTCAAGATCTGATTAAACAACTCCACAAACAGCATTACCAGCTTCACTTATTACTAACCAGATTTACTTTATTTTCACACGTCTACAGAAGTCCTTATTGAGAATTAAAGGGTTAGTTCACCCAAAAATGAAAATTCTGTCATTAATTACTCACCCTCATGTCGTTCCACACCCGTAAGACCTTTGTTCATCTTCTGAACACAAATGAAGATATTTTTGATGAAATCCGAGGGCATCTGATCCACACATAAGCAGCAATGTAATTGCACCTTTTGACATCCAGAAAGGTAGTTGAAAACATGGTTAAAATAGTCGACTTGTCTGCAGTGGTTCAACCGTAATGTTATGAAGCGACACGAATAATTTTTGTGCACAAAAACAAAACAAAAATAACGACTTTATTCACCAATTTGAACCGTTGTTTTTGCGTTGTAGTCATTGTTAACCTGATTGCATCCAGAACAATTAATCATATATTTGGTAATTTATACATTACATTTTTTTTTTACCAACCCTGTGAAACTAAAGCATGAAAGAAAGTGTTGCAGCAAACAGTTGTCTTGAATGATTTTAAAACCGTGTAGTGCATAAAAAATTTTAGCTACTGTATTATTTAGATACTCACAGACATCAAGAATCAGCATATGCATCTCAACAATGGTGATAAAAAAAAAAAAAAGCTTCATGCTGCAATGCATGCTGGGTATCACCATAGTACAAAACTCCCATTGTGCACTGCAGTATCAATAATTATTGTCACCACTGTTGAGGATTGTATGATAAGCGTTCATGTCTAATAATTGTTCATTTTCAGCAGTGAAACATTATGATGGCATTTGTTTAGGGGATTTTTTTTTTTTTTTTTGCATTTCTGTAGTAGTCAAACCTCGGTCAAGAAACTAAAGAAAAAGAGAGAGACCTCTTTGTAATGTTTATTTCTAATGGCTTTTTTTTTTTCAAGCTGATCTGCTTCTTCAATATTTTGATTCAGCAATGCGCAAGTGTTTACTGTGAAACACTACCGCACTTGCTTAAAAGCAAATTATTTTTAAAAACATAAAAGGGTCAAGAGTCCAACTAAAGCAAACACTGACCCCCATGATGGTGGCATCATTTTTTGGCCAATAAAACATCAACATCTAAACCTCTGTTAAGAACTTCTGTAGAAATATGACAGTCAATCTGGTTAGTAATATGTAAAGCTATAAAAGCTGTTTGTGGAGTTGTTTAATCAGATCTTGAGAGATTTAATGTCTTTTCAGTTTATTTCATCTAAGGATTTGGCTGAAGTCATTTGTATTTCTTGTGTTTCTCTTTTTGTCAGTGATTCTACTTGTTAACAGCAGGTGTTCATCACTAATGCTCAATCATCACTTAATTGCTTAATTATGTCATTAACTTTAACTCAGTTTCAGTGTTATTTTATCACTGTTTAGAGAGGGAGCATATGTACTCTGAGCAGAGTTCATTAAACTCTGGGGATTTTGCTGTGTATAATAAAATAATTTAAAGAAAAATGTTTTTTTATTATTTCAATATACTCTAATACACATTTCTTTCTTCACGACTTTAAAGATAAGCAAATTATGTCAGACAATACAAGCTTTCTTTATAATGCACTGTAATTTATCAAATTGCTCCTGATGCGGGTCTTTGCTGCTGGATTCAGTGCAGCAGGAAGTAGGAGAGCAGAGAACAGCAGAGGGACAGGAAGCTCTGGGTGACACTCTGAGCACTGTTATATGTGGAGATCTGAGTAGCACCATTACACAGGTACCCCTCACAGCATGTGATGTTCCCATGAAATCCTAAAATCTTTCAAAAGTTTTCACCCCCCAGTTCTCAATGCATCGTGTTTTCTTCTGGAGCATCAGTGAATGTTTGAACCTTTTTTAATAGTTGTGTTTGAGTCCCTCAGTCGTCCTCAGTGTGAAAAGACGGATCTCAAAATCACACAGTCACTGCTGGAAAGGGTTCAAATATGCAAAAGATGCTGGAAAACTGAAGAATTTGCAGGACCTGAAAGATTTTTCTGAAGAATGTGCATGAACAACCATCACAAAACATGAAAACAGTCGTGGATCATCCAGGTGATCACACACAGTGTTAAGAATCAAGGGTATGTACATTTTTGAACGGGTCATTTTTATAAATTCAGCTATTTTTTGAGTATATATATAAAAAAAAAATATTTTTTTTTAAAGCAGCACTATATCTCCCAAATGGGACATTGAAACACTGGGTTAACATTGTTTGGAATGACATACCTTGTAAAACTTTTTTTTTTTTTTAAATAACATTTTCAATAATTGTATAACTATTTTAAATAGCTATAATTAATTGAGAGCATACATGGAATACCTTTTACACAAAAATGAACTAGTGATGCCAAAAATATTGAAAATAAGAAAAGGTGACCAGTTACATGACTTAAGTTATATAATTTCCCTTATGCTTTGATATCCTAGAATCATGATGATTGGAGGGGGGGCAGACATTTGCATCGACCCAAATTCTGATATTTTAGGAAACCTGACCAAACTGCCCTAAAAAAGGACAAGGATATCATCTGGTGAAAAAACAAACAAGATAAGTAAGATGCTAGGCATTATGTGACAAATGCGAGGTCAACAAATGCCTGCTTTCTTTTAAGCAGTACCAGTAAATTATAACAGAACAAGTGCACTTGATCATACTCAGCTTACCAAAGTATTCTACTGCTTTTGTACTTCTGCAGTTGGCATTGGAACATGTCGTCTTTGAACAATAATGAGCTTGTTGTTGATTCCGGCATTCTTAACAGCTCAGAGAGAATCCTTAAAAGACAAAGACACAGAGAGAGACATTCATTGACCAATTTACACCCACACATACCTTTAATATGCTGTATGTTTACTGTACCTCCAGTGAGAAGAATGAAAAGAAGAACAATGGAGACTTGAAGATGCATCTTGAGATGGAACAAGAATGAACACGAGGTTTCATTTTCCTTTTTATGTCTGCTTTAAATAAGGGGAGGTTTTTGTCACTGCACTGGCTGACAGTAGCCCACATCAAAAACAAGAGCTGCTCGACCCCCTTCAACATACTCATCCCTGTAAACATACAACCTGCTAAAAACTGGATTTTTAGCTGGAAAAGTGGCCAAAACTGATATATATTCAGTGTTCAGTGTCTGTGCTGCTCTGTGTGTGTGCATGTGAGGTCTGAATTCAGTTTTCTTTCATGTCTTCTTGCACTCAAATGGTTTAAAATCACTTGAATGTTTAAACTGACATGACCTAAAACATGCGCGATCCTGAAATAGCAGTCTCCAGTACTGCAGAAATATAATATTGTATGAATCTGCAGTGGTCAGGTGGTATAGCAGTCACGTGTTACAAGTGGGAGCTGTCAGAATCAGTTGCTGTCCCCCGTTGAATACACAGCACATCTAATTTTTGCTGGTTGAAGAAAAAAAAAAAAAAAAAACTTTATTAAATTCAATATGTTTCAAGAGTATTAGGACCGTTTTTTATTTCTATCTTGGTCAGATTGCTAAATTACACCACAAGGGACTTTTTTGGTTTTTAGATTTTTTTTTTTATACCACAAGAAACAATTTTGGTTGTATAATTTATTAAATTTCAGTGTTCTTCTTTAAAATAAATATATGGTAAATAATAATAATAATAATAATAATAAAGAAATGTTAAAGCAAAGTTTTGTACAATCCAAACATATACAACAGAAAGCCCTGCTCACAGGAGAACCTGGAGTGCATACATTCTTTACTGAACACACACACACACACACACACACACACAATCAGTGGCAATGTGTTTCTATGACAATCTGGTTCCTCAGTGAAGTACATTAATACTGTCAGCAGCTAGTGTGAATACATGTAAGAAAAAAAAAAAAAAAAGAAAAGATGGATAATACAGAACCATTTCATGATAAAACATTTTAAAACCATGAAGAGCTGAAGGTCAACATCTACACACACACACACACACACACACACACACACACAGATCCCTTGTCACATGTTCATTGCATTGCACTGCTAAAGTGAGTGTCATGTATGAACAGCAGCATATGGAGAGGTATGAAAAACGCAAAACACCAGAAGCGTTCGTACGCACATTCGCACGCGTCTGTGTAACCATAGTACATGATTCATAATTCAAGTAGTGGGAGTGTCGTCTTTCGTTCCTGTGTAAATTAATACTACGGTAAAATCAAACAGAAAAGTGCCACATGCAGATTTCTGCCTATAAAAACAACACTGAACGATGACATAATTCTAAAACACATTCATTAACTCTGTCAATCAAACATCAAGCTCCACCCACTTCTGACTTCCTCAGCTCTGCTAATGTCTCAGCGCAGTGGCCAATAGGAGCGCAGCAGCTGGTGAGCCAATAGGAAAGCAGGAGTCTAATCTGGAATTTGAGAAGCTTGTGGACCAATAGGATATTAGGAGGCCTGCTCATTTGCAAAACGGCAGTTTAAGAGAATGGAATAGAACCCAGTAGCCAATCAGAAAGCAGCGGATCTATCTGATGAGCCAATGGAAACGAGGATCATTTTCTCTTGGAGGTGCTCGGCCGTTTGGCCTGCCACAGGTGACTGTGGATGGTGAGAGCGTCTACGCTGACCGAGACGGACTTGGCGGGAATGACGGTGAACTGCTTGCGGTCGGAGCTGTATTTGTAGAGTCTGTCGATCATTTTGCGGCTGATGGATCGCGGCCCGGTGCCTTTGAGCTTGACGATCTCCTCTGTTTCGGGGGAATAGATGTACAGTGCCCGGAACTGACATCCACCATCACGGAAAAGGATTATCAGGTGGTTGGACTCGCATCGCTCGATTTCCTGTGGATTTATGGCAATGACTCATTACATATTTAAACATGTGGATTTAAACAGCTGGATATAAAGATGCACATAAATATAGAAACTATATAAGTTTAGTATATAGTTGTTCAACAGATTTGAATCTTTTTATATTTATCATACAATTCTGTCTTGATAATAAATAATCACCTATCTATCCATTCATCCATCTATCCATTTATCCATCCATCCAATTATCATCTATCCATCCATCCATTTATCATCTATCTATCCATCGATGTATTCATCCATCATCCATCCTTTTATCCCTCCATCTATCTATCTATTTATCTATTCATCCATCCATTGATCCATCCATTAATTTATCCATCCATCCATCAATTTATCCATCCATCCACTAATTCATCCATCCATCCATCCACTAATTCATCCATCCATCCATCCACTAATTCATCCATCCATCCATCCATCCATCCATCCATCCATCCATCCATCCATCCATCCATCCATCCATCCATCCATCCATCCATCCATCTATCCATCCATCCATCCATCCATCCATCCATCCCATTTATCCATCCAATAGTATATAGTAATGGTTCAGTATATACTGCATACTATTTTCAAAGTATATGAAACAGTACATAATATGCAACAATAAACATTAAGTCTAGATTGATTAAAATTGTTTCAGTGTGCTCTGGTTATATACTACACATTCTGAGAAATTCAGTAGTTCATAAGCATGCAGAAAATGTGCATACTGTGCACAGTATTCATACTATGAACTGCATAAATAGCAAAAATAATATGTAATAGCAAGAATAGAATGGTAGCGACTTTAAACAGTCTGCTGTCATAGTAACCGCACTTACCTCCAGAATGGCGTTCTTCTGTGCTTCATTGACTTTTCCTGCCAGACAGCAGTGAGCGATGGCATTCTGGATGATCGGTTTGTTGGACTTTGCACTAGGCTCCTTAAATAATCTGGGCCCTGAGGACAGAAAGGGAAAAAACACAAACTGAGCTAATGATGCTAAAAACAAATAACATAATATTATAAATGCATTGAAGAAGAGCTGTAAATGTGTATATCTCACCATTGTATTCTGCTACAGATGTGATGGATGAGGCCGTTGAGCCGTTGTCCCAGTCTCGTTCCATGTTCCTGCTCGCATTTCGGCTCAATATGGGAAAAGATTCCACAGACTCCCCCCTACAACACACATCCAGGAATTATGTTATTAGGATCTGATGACTGGACTAAAATCCTGTGGAAAGCTGTTTTATCAATAATCACACTTGTCTACAATGTAAGTCATTGATGATGCAATAAAATATAATAATAATAATAATAATAATAATAATACAATAAATTAAATCTTATAAATGACAATACATTGAATGAAATACACATTTATTATAAAAATAAATATAAATAAATAAAAAATATAATTAGTTTTATAAATATTTTTGTAATATTATATATATATTAATTTATATATATAAATGAATATTAATTAATTTATTATTATTAATTAATTAAATTAATATAATATACACATTAATATATATATATATATATATATATATATATATATATATATATATATATACACACACACACATATATATACACATTTATAAATAAATACATAAATGTAAAAAATAATGTATTATAAAATATTTAGGCTAAAGTAGCTCTGCAGCTAGTCAAAAACAGGTTATCTGTAATTATTAAAAAAAAAAGTTTATATATATATATATATATATATATATATATATATATATATAGTATATATATATATATATATATATATATATATATATATATATATATATTATATATATATATATATATATATATATATATATATATATATAGTAGATGATGACAAAATCAATTTTTTTTTGTATAAACCCATCCCTTTAAATCCAGAGAAGTGGGCCACACATTGACGATGCTCACCTGTGTGAACTGGCCCCACCTGACGCCACACTGTCACCTTCAGTAGCAGCAGAGGCCAATGAGAGAGAAGATCCGGAGGGAGCAGAACAGAGACTAACCGCTGAAGAGAGAAAGAGTGGAGTCACCAGCTCAAAATCAAATGCAGTATGTACAGATGCACAAATTAATGTTTTCCAAGTGAGAGTCAGAAAAACAGGCACATCAAAAGTGAAGTTTCTTACGAGCAGAACAGGAGGATTCAGCTCGATGTAGCGATTTAGGGCGTGGCCTTCTGTTACGTGGGCGTGGTTTGGTCACGCCCTGCTCCTCCAGTAGCTCTTGCTGCTTCTTGCGCAAGTACTCCTGTTTGATCAGCTCCCTACGAGCCTTTTCTTCCTCTTTACGTACACGGTCTTCCTCAGCTTTTCGTCTGACACAAACACACATAAAAGACAGCTAAAACTAGAGAAAAGCTCTCCTATTTACTCACATTATATCTGCCAAGACTGATACCTGGCTTCATCTCGTTTGAGCTCTGACTCCACCTCTAGCTGTTGCTTACGTATTCGTGCCTCTTCGGCCTTACGCTGCTGTTTAAGAAGGAACGCCGCCCTCTTTTTAGCCAGCTCGTCCTCTGCTTTCTGATCATCCTACATACAGGAAATGAAAGCAGAGGCATTGGTTTTCAAACAAAAAAAACAAACACACTAACCAGGCAACAAGAAAGGTCATACATGATGTAGGCGGAAGTACTGAGCAAGTGTTTACAAGGTGAACGTGCAAAGACTAAGCCAAACGGCCTTTCCAAAAAAGGGTAAAACAACAATGTTGGACGATTTTGAAGTTGGAGAAGAAAATTCTCCAAGTTTTTCTCCCTACCGCGGTACTTCTGCCTATGTCACGCGTGAATTTGATTACGTAATGTGTGGCGCATCGCAGTGCATTTGTGGTTAAAAAGTATATAATTCTTTTATGTTTTTTTAGAAAATGACAGATCGTTTCGCTAGATAAGACCCTTATTCCTCGTCTGGGATCGTGTAGAGCCCTTTGAAGCTGCACTGAAACTGACATTTGGACCTTCAACCCGTTGAACCCCAGTGAAGTCCACTATATGGAGAAAAATCCTGGAATGTTTTCCTCAAAAAAATTAATTTCTTTTCAACTGAAGAAAGAAAGACAAACATCTTGGATGACATGTGAGTGTACAGTCTACAGTGTAGACAGCATCACTGATTATAATGAGTTCTATCGTCTTTTGTCGTGTTGTACTGTTAATGCTCAGTGTAGTCACGGTGTAATAATAATAATAATAATAATAATAATGGCAACAGTAATAATACACATTTGTGCAACCACTCTGGTACCTTGAAGAAGAAGCCCAATCCAGACTTCTGTTCACCATCAGGTTCTGTGCTTCCTTCTGACGGGTCAGCCAGTTCAGATAGGTCCACTTCAATCAGCTGTGCTTTCGTTCGGTTTTCCTCAGATGGAACCAGAACGTTCTCCTTTCCAGATCCAGCAGACTCGCTCCGCTCCTGAGTTGGATCGTCAGGGGACGGTTCCACGGAGGGGAGTTCGGTTTGGGGTGAGTCAAGGCTGTCGGAACATCTGTTTGCAGATTCGTGCAATTTGAATGTAGTATTTCGAATAATTCCTTTCAAGCCACGCCCACCCTCTTTAACCACACCCTCTTCCTCATTCTCAGCCCGGGGGGTCCTGCCACCCGGCGTCGGAATGCTTCCTTTCGCTGCTGGACGACTGTTGGTATCTTTGCTCGGTTTGAGGTCACTAGGTTTCGCCCGAGGCGTACGACTCGAGCTGAGTCTGGGAGGACGCTTGGTTGCAGTGGAAAGAGTTTCCGTGAACTGCACGGAAAGGCGTGACTTAGTCTCGGGCTGCTCCGGCGGGTGTTCGTTTAAGGTCGGCACAGTGCTTGGTTTGGTTTGTGGCTGTTCTTGTGGGGACTGGACGGTGTGTTTCATGAGCAAGTCCTGCTGGAGAGACAGTTGCATCATTTGCTGCTGTATCGCACTGATCGCGTCGTTTAGGAGCTCAATGGAACGGCTACATTCGCTGAGATCTGGCTCTCCGCCCACATCGCCTGAAGCTCCACCCCCTCCCGTGACACTCAAACGATTGTCCTTATCCTCCTCTAATGGCATTACTGACGTCTCTTTATGTTCTGAGTCCTTCCCTCGCGCTTTCAGAACCTCAACACATGCATCGTCCTTCGCAACCGGTTTCTCTTTAAACACAATTTCCGCTTTGAGTGGGTGTGGCAGTGTGTCGCTCCTCCCTTTTTTAACGACATGCAAGAACGCCGCCTTTCCCAGCTGCTGCCGTTGGTGTGCCGACAAGTTCTCCATCTTCCTTTTCTGCATCTCGATGGCACGCCGTTTTTCCTCCAACTGCATGCGAAGGTGCACGAGTTCAGAAGCGAGACCAGGTCGGCCACCTGGTGTTCCCGGACTCTTGTCCGTAGGGAAGTGCGAGCTTTCGGATCCATCGGGAGTGGTTGTCTGTGAGCTTGCAGTACTGGGGCAACCATCGGGAAATCCGACTCTGTGCCTGCGGCGTTCTGCGAAACTCGTCATGCGGCCGGTCGACGTGCTGCTGGCCTGCGACAACACGCTAGGACAGGGACTTGCCCGCCCGCTCGTACCTTCCTTATCTTCCTTTTCTTGCACACAAACGTCCTCACGCAATTTCACGGACTCCTCCTCATCTCCAAGGCCCGTGCATTTCCTCCCAGCTTGTATCAGAAGCGCTTTGGAAAGCTCTTGTTCTTGAACATCTACTTCATCATCTTCCTCAAACTCAGAGTCTGAGACGATGTCCTCCCAGGCTCCGAGCGGACTGTCCCGCACGCACTCTGAGTCGTCATGCAGGAAGAAGCTTCCGGGGGACTGCGCTCGAGAGCTTTCTTGCTCTATGCTATTAATTGGAGTAAACGTCCGGTTGAGTATGCATTCTGTGGGCGTATACGCCCCCCGGCGTCCCTGAACCCGTCCTTCACCACTCTCCTCCCGTTTACTAATCCCCATTTTCTCCTTATTTGGTCGTAGAACCGCAGGTTGCAACGGTTCCAAGAAGAAACTCTCTCTGGATGCAGCCGCGCCCTCAGGGTTAATGACAGCCAATAGCTCCTCCTCTTCCTCCTGGTTGTCATAGTGACGTGTCTGAAGGAGGGGCTGGCCATTGATGCGGTGTCGTGGAGTAATGGAGATGACGTTGGAGGCTAAACTGTCCTTGCTAATGGAACGAGCCAAGCTGATATTATCGCCACATATACGTTCCCAATCCGTCTCCATTTGAGAGATGGGTCTGAGAAAACAAGGTTAAACGGGTTAATCGTTCATTCCAGGACTGAGCTGTATAAATTGTGCAATGGTAGAAATGTGTCAGCCTGTAGAGATTCTGCAAGTTGCAAATAAAAGGAAAAAAAATAATCAAATGAAATAAATTAGTTTTCATTTGCAAAGTATTTAATTTGCTGGATTTTTCAGGCTTTAACACATTTTTCATAGAATTGTTCATATTTTAATAGAATTTCCAGCAAAAATAACAACATAGTGATATTTTATGACTATTACCATATCACAATATTATTCATCAGATTGTCCACGCCTAATTATTCTATATAAATGCCATCTCATGTGACAGTGTTATTTTAGTTTATTTGTTTTTGTGTGTACAGTTTTCATTTTAATTTTAGGTTAAGTTTTAGCCATTTTGTTGTGCTTTTGGTGTTTTTATTATTTTTTTAAATTTCTATTTAGCTTTATTTTTATTTCAGTTTTAGTTTCAGTAATTTTAGTACTTCAGTGTATTTTATTTCAGTTAGCTGCCAAGGCAACATTTCAAGCTTTATTTATATTTTATTTTATTAATTAACAAAAACATTTTTGATAGTTTTAATTTCAGTTAACAATACCAATACTGTGTGACATTAGACCTAACCCTAACCTTTGTTTCCGTTCTGTCCAGGCAAGCTGTGATCCAAGCATGAGTCCATCCATACGGGACAAAGAGTTTGACCTATTCCTGAGCTCTGCTCACAGAATGACAGAGAGAGATACAAAAAATAGAGAGAATTGATCAATTTAATCAACCTCATCAATTTAAATCCAATATTATGCTAAAAGTTTGATTCGAAGATGTAGTCACCTGAATGCTCCTCTGCCTGAGAGGGCTTCTGCTGTCTGTGCCGTAACGGGAGGAGTGGGTGGGAGGGGGAGGGGCTTCTATTTGTTCTGAAACAAAAACAAAATATCAGCTCTATTACAAGAAAAGGCAAATGGCCATATATGTGTGTGTATATGTCTGTCTGTCTATCTATGCTATGTAATTATGAAAATGAGTTAAATAATTATAATTTCCCACAATATTTACTCAAAATTCAAACAATGTTAAAATATGTACTGCAATGTGCAACATATGGTTAGGTACTTAAAACAGACTTACACTGACAAGGACTCCTCAGGGTGCAAGTAATACCGCATACAACCATCAGGATTGGCAGCTGTCGCCAGCGAGTCGGCTGAAGGAGACGGAGTTAAAAAGCTACGCTTAGTGGCATTGGATATGGGCACATGGGGACGGGAACTCTTTGGGTGAAGAGGCGCTCTCACTGTCAGATTGTCAATCACAACACAGCATAATAACAAAGAATGAATGAGTCATGAGATGGACTTCTTCAGGCAGAAACCAAGTGTGCATCTGAAAGTACTCAGTTCTTACCATCTTTTATCTCTTGTAGGTCTCTTGGCTTTACGAAGTCCGGCTTCACTACTTCAAACCACCAAAAGAGCTCAGCAATGAAAACCATCACGTTATGCTGAAGGAACAAGAGCAAGTCAGTCACAGATAAGCTCTGGTCTATAACCGAGTGAGCTGCTTTTGCTGTCTACTACCTACATAGGCGGTGACCTTCTAAAGCAGTATGCTAAATGAAATGGAACCTCATAAGTGACTGTTTTTGAACACTCTGTGCCATACAAATAGCAATCCTCACATATAAAGTAAATTAGATCCATTTAATTTGATTAAGATTTTTTTAAGGATGTGAGTTTAATAGTATAAGTAGATTTGTGTACAATGCATTCTGGGACTGTCTTAACTGTGAAGGATGCATATGATGCTGTCTTAATTCAGCCTTTTGTTTCTTAGAAGGCAAGTCTATACTTTTAAAGCACTGAATGAAATATATTTAGGTACGGACCTTTAGCACGGGTGGGCCGTAGAGCAAATCTTCAGTGTGCATATAAAAACACCGGTTCAGGTATTCGTTAGAAAACTCCCGCAGCAGATGGATGTTATACACACTATCCGACAGAGACGGCACCTCCTTCAGACATATATCTAGTAGAGGAAAAACAACTTTAAAAAAATATATACATATGCATGCATAATTGTATTAATTGTTGAGTTCAGTTGAACATAGTTGGCAATGAATATTACAACTATTGTTGGCAATTTGTCAATGCCTACTACGTTCAATATATTAAAATTTGGGGTTAGTACGGTTGTTACAAAAGAATACCATTTCAAATAAATGCTGTTCTTTCGAACATTCTATCAAAGAATCCTGATTTTTACTACTTTCTACTTTCAAATCTGTATCAATTCTTAATCATTTATGCATACATTTTTGAGTTGAACTGAATGCAACATTTTACATAAAGAATAAATTTACAAAATTATTCTGCTCATTTGTGGCCCAGTGTGTGTTTATACCATCTAGCCTCATGTATTCAGGGCAGTAGAAGTGGACAACCGCTAGCAGTGCCGCTCCATCGCAAACATCCTTCATCAGGTCCTCCATCACAGCCAGGTGAGGGAAAGGACGGCCAGACAGGTGTTCTCTACGGTAACGTACCTGAGAGAGAGCAGCCAGGGACTTATAAAGCATTTAACCCAAATCAGACACATACACACAGTCTCTCACATACTAAATGACACGCTCACTTTAAATATGACAGTTCGCTCAAATATGAAAATCCTGTCATTTAACTGACTCATGTCACTCAAAAATATGTTTTTGTTCTTAGTTAGAAATAAACACGTGTACGTGTTTCCATAAAATGTATGGAAAAATAGCACTCTAGTGCTTTTCCATAAAATAAATGTTGATGGTAATTATATCTGCTGAGATCTAAAAAAGACGTAACACAAAAGTAGTCTGTAAAACTTAATAATAATAATTATATTACTCAATTTTAAAACATTACATTCAAAGTCTTTGGATTCCATGATAACTCTGTGAGGAACACAATGAAATGTAAGATTTAGTGATTATTTGCTGAAAATCTTGCCTTCTGTCTTAGCTCTCAAATCTTTTTGCATCTTTACAATACACACAGATGACAGAATTTTCATTATGAGTGGAACAAACCTTGAAAAATAACATTTTCATGCAATTTTTTTGCATAATGTGGAATGTGTTGTGTGGCAAAGTGGCTTCTTCTGTCAATTATACATATTATATATTTTAATCAATCTAAAAATCCTGAGTCGGCTTGGTCTTTTTTTGCTGAGTTTTAAGCTTTGCATTTAGCTTGTTGCTTTTATGAAAATAACACTTTATTTTGGTCTGTAAATCTACATAAGATCATATGCATCATAAAAGTAATTTCTCCAAATTCAGTTTAAGAGTAATTTTATTCCACTTTCTCTTCTATAGTGAGGGTCTTAAGGTCTTTGCCTCTACATCACAGATCCAGACACTCTATTGTTGAAGTCAAACACCTTCAGCAAACACAAAATATACCACAGAATGACAATTTGAATGTGTGGAGTGTGGAGGCATGAAAAGACAGATGGATGCATGGAAGAGTGAAGTATTGTGTGTGTCTCTTCTGCTCACAAAGGCTGCATTTATTTGAAGAAAAATACAGTAAAAACAGTAATATTGTGGAATATTATTACAATTTAAAATAACTGTTTTCTATGTGAATATATACTAGAATGTAATTTATTCCTGTGATCAAAGCTGAATTTTCAGCATCATTACTCCAGGCTTCAGTGTCACATGATCCTTCAGAAAACATTCTAATATGCTGATTTGATTCTCAAGAAACATTATTATTATCAATGTTTAAAACAGTTGAGTATGAGTACTGTACCACACGAGAGAATTCCACTGGCTCCAGCATGCAATGGGCCAAAGCGTTCATGAGATCAGGCTGAGACGGACAGAGACAAAACAACAAACAACAGAGAAAGAGAGAGGTGGAGACAGGGATGAATGCATGAGATGCACAATGACACACATTCCTCCTGCCAAACATACACACACACACACACTATCTAGTCATTTGCCCGGAGCATGACGTGGCGGAGACAGGGGGCGCTGTGGCACTTACAGGCACGAGCTTCCAGTACCATTTTGAGGGAGACTATCCGACGGAAAGGGGCGGGACAAGAGAGACAAACAGGAAGAGCATAAAGGTTAAAAGTCGAGCAGAGAAAGAGGCGTAGGGAGAAGAGAACGATCAGATTTGAAAACCATTGAATCTGATCAGAGAACAGGGTTAAACCGTGTAGTAAAATGCACAGTCAGTGACTCAGCCAATCAACGAGGAGGTCTGCATGCTAACGGTCTACTATTGGATGGGTTATGAGACTCGTGATTGGTCAGACCTTCTGATGGCAGGGCGAATCTATCAGCGGCTGTTTCAACTTGAGTTCCTTCTCAGAGAGCTCTCTCGTCTTCAAGATCACCTGCAGCACACAAACACATACAGATCAGCGTACTTAACATAATTGACATTTCAGACTGTAACTAGGTTGTTAAGTTTGTTGAGACAAACTTTGAAGTTGGCTTGAGAAAGCCGGACCAGAAAGTTTGAAAAAGTTTGAAAAATGTGAAGTTTGAAAGTCTTTTAACATATTTTATAACATATTGCTAGCACAATTTAACACTTTGTTAGCACGAATTAGCAGATTTTAACACATTGCAAACATATTTAGTATGTTGCTAGCAAGATTTACCAGGTTGCTAATTTAACACATTTAACACATTGGTAACACGATTTAACACATTGGTTACATGAATTAGCATGTTGGTAACATGATTTATCAAGCTGCTAACAAGATTTAACACATTGCTAGCATGATTTAACACTTTGCTATAATGAATTAGCATGCTGAATTAGTATAATCAATTAACATGTTGCTAACATGAATTAGCATGTTGCTAACAAGTTTTACCACATTGTTAACATGAATTAACATGTTTTAACCTATAGCTAACATGAATGAACATGTTTCAACACTTTTCTAACATAAACTAACATGTTGCTAGCATGTTATAGCTAATAATAACTAGATTGTAGACTAACTTTGATGTTGGCTTGACAAAACCAGGTCTGAAAGTTTAAAATAACTTTGAACAGCTATAAGTTTGAAAGTTTTACTCAGAGAAAGTAAAAAAAAAAAAAAAAAAATTCTAACAGTTTTTAACATGATTGCTAACATGTTTTAACATGTTGTTAACATGGTTAGCAAATTGTTAACATGATTTAACATTTTGCTAGCATGAATTAACATGTTAACATGAATTAGCATATTGCTAACATGAATTAACATGTTATTAGCATGTTTTATCACATTGTTAACATGATTAGCACGTTGCTATCATGATTCAACATGTTTACATGATTTAACACATTGCTAGTATGTTTTTAACATGATTTACTATGTTTCTCAAGCCAACATAATAAAGAGTCTGACATACAACATTAGTATTAGATATATTAAAGGTACAGTAGCAAAAATAGCCTGTTGAATTCTAAAATCTAAATTATAACATATTTTGGTTTAAGAAACCTTGACTAACATTATATGTGAACTTAAATAGCCAAGTTAAAGACAAAAAAAGAAAACCGACCTTGTTGATCCAGAACAGCATGGCGTCCTCCATGTCGAAGGGAAGCTCTTTAGAGGCGCAGAAGGTGGAGAAGCGCTTGACACTTGCCACGACTCTCTCTACAGCCATCATCTCCACTGTGTACGCCATCATCAGAGCGTCTATCAGCGGAATATGAGAACTCTATACACACACACACACACACACACACAAAAAATGACCCAAACAGATGATTCCCTGTATAAATAACATAAGAAAATGACTATATTCACAATACTACCAAACTACGCAGTGCATACTTTCTGTATGCAAAAATCTAGCATACTGTGCACAGTATACATACACAGCAAAATCAAGTTAAATCAACTCTTCTCAGAGTACATATGGTCCTTCTCTAAATAGTGTTAAAATAACACTGAAGCAGAGTTAAAGTTAATGAGATAATTAAGCAATTAATTAAGTGATGATTGAGCATTAGTGATGAACACCTGCTGTTAACAAGCAGAATCACTGAAGAAAAGAGAAACACAAGAACTACTACTGACTTCAGTCACAGCCTTAGATGAAATCAACTGAAGATAAAAATCGTTTAATCTCTGAAGATCTGAATAAACAACTCCACAAACAGCATTACCAGCTTCACTTATTACTAACCATATTGACTTTATTTTCACATGTCTACAGAAGTACTTATTGAGATTTAACAGAGGTTTAGATGTTGTTTTATTGGTCAAGAAAAAAAAAAAACGAGAAAAAAAACATGTCACCATTACGGAGATCAGTGTTTGCTTAGGTTGGGCTTTTGACTCTTGACTTTCTATGTTAGATTTTTCTCTGCAACAATGCATATGTTGTTGTAAAGCAGTGAGGTCAGTGCTTTACAGTGAGAAGATATTAGCTGCTTTTATATGATTGTATAGTCATTGTGAGATGGCCTGATTGTATCCAAAGCAACTGATCGTTTTTTTTTTTTTTTTTCCATTTATACTTTTTGGGTTTGCATTACCAACCCTGTGAAACTACAGCATGAGAAGAAAGTGTTGCAGCAAACAGATATTGAATCATTTTAAAACCATGTAGTGCATAAAAAATGTTGAACTCCTGCATCACACACAGACATCAAGAATCAGTATATGAATCTCAACAATGGTGATACAAAAAACGCTTCACACTGCAATGCATGCTGGGTATCACCACAGGACAAAACTCTCATCATGCACTGCAGTATGAATAATTATTGTCACCACTGCTGAGGATTGTATTCTATGTTTTCATGTATAAGCCTGAGCAGTAATAGTCGTTCATTTTCAGCATTGAAGCATTACAGTGATGTTTGTTTAATGGAATTGGTTTTGTTTTTTGCAATTTTGTAATAGCCGAATCTTGGTCATTTGAAATGGCTTTTAAGCAGAAAATTCAAGCTGATCTGCTCCTTCAGTCTTTTGATTCAGCAATGTACAAGTGTTTGCTGTGAAACACTATTGCAATTTCTCAAACGCAAATTGTTTTAAAGACGTAAAAGGGTCAAGAGCCCAACTAAAACAAACCGTGACCACCACGAATCATTTTTTGACCAATAAATCAGTCTTTTATCTTCAGTTGATTTCATTTAAGGCTGTGACTGAAGTCAGTTGTAGTTCTTGTGTTTCTCTTTTCTTCAGTTATTCTGCTTGTTAATAGCAGGTGATCATCATTAATGTCCAATCATCACTTAATTGCTTAATTATCTCATTAACTTTAACTCTGTTCAGAGTACATATGGTCCCTCTCTAAATAGTGTTAAAATAACACTGAAGCAGAGTTGATTTAACTCTGAGGATTTTACTGTGTACAGCATACTGATAGTAAAACAGTGTTAGTATGAGTAGTATGCCATTCCAAACATATTGTAAGAAAGAGAGAGCAGTTTACATAATCTTTCAACGAGATTGAAGACTCAACAGATGCAGCCATATAAGGAGAACATCAGTATCCCACAGACTCACACACGCCTGACAGAACACAGAGTCATGGTGCAAGTATTTGTCAGGGAACTGGCTGCTAAGCAGACAGCAGAAGAATAGAAACTAGAACAGAAAGTCCACTGCCTCTGTTTAATGATGGGAAAGGAGTCTGTGTGTCTGTGGTGGAGGGAGTTCATCTGGAAACACACTGTACACACACAAACCTCAGAGCTCCCAGGGGTGATTTGCTTGCATTCAATCAGATGTGTTATTACTGTGATGTCAACATGCTCAGCAACATTCTCTTCAAACTGACCATACAAAAAGAAAGTCTGTGCTAATGTCCACTATAGTGCCTCATTTGGCAATGCTGAGAATGCACAAGTTCTTGTAATCATACTTGAGTATTAATGCCTTCAGGTTTTCCTTGGAAGCAGTGTTGTTATTGTTAACTAAAACATTTTAAGTAACTGAAATGAAGCTAAAAAAAAAAAAAAAAATATATATATATATATATATATATATATATAAAACCAACTTAAAGGTAGGGTAGGCAATTTGTTTTATAAACACTTTTTGTTATATTGGTTGAAACTCTCTTCACATCCTGATAGCAATCAATAATAGAAGTTGTCTAAATATTAAAACTAGTGCTTTTTAAATCACTGGAGATTTTTACTCTCCAAATGAATGTAGAAACATCTTAGAGACGGTATATTTTAAATAAGGTTTAATTGTTTCATATTTTTATGAATGAAGGCCAGTATCAATGATTCTAATACTGCTACTGATGTCTCAATGAAATTGATTTTTTTAAAAACATTAATTATAGAAATTCAACATTATAGTATGACTAAAAGCTATCAATTTCAACATTTATTAGGCTTTAAAAAAAATAAAAAAAAATACTTTTAATTTAAGTGAACTTAAAACAATTTTTTCTCTGCTACTTTTGTTCTTTGATTAACATTAATGACAGACATCACAGCAACTGGTTTATTAGGCTGCTGTGACTTTAAGAGCTTCTGTTGCCGAACATGACGCGGATCTGACGGGCATCTCATTTTCTCCCAATCTTTAGGTTCATTTAAGACGTTATTTAACTCATTTAAGACTGCTCTTATGAGGATACTGAACAAAACATAATTTTGACATAATTCTGTGTGTTATTGTTTGTTTAAGCACAAAAGTGAACTCGCTAATGGTGCGCGAATTTCTATGCACACAAGTTGTGTGCGTGTCACATGACACGACATTCACAGACAGAACGTTCTCGTTTGTTTTGTGGTGCTTGAATGGTTTAAAAGCATTTGCATGAATAAGAGCGTGATCATATAATGTAACGCTAGCCAAATTATGACGCGTTAAAGAGAAAAAATGAATTGCATGCATTAACAAGTTCATTTTGACAGCCCTAATTAAATTTACATATATTATGTACATATATATTCTGTGGAAGTCTCAGGACCAAAAAAATGTTCATCCAGTTATTGCATTCAGTCGTACCTGTCTGTTAACATTTCCAGACATCACACATCGTCAAGGCTATTCAGCTCTAGACAGACGTCAGTCACCGAACACCACAAACAAACAGCAACTGCCTTTTACAGTTACTCCTGAACCAAAACAACGAGCTTATGCTGCATTCACACTATGTCGTAACCATAATTATGAGATGGCAACCCGTCACGTTCTACCCAGAGCTGTTTAAATCCTCAGACACTATCAACTTTCATTATTATTGTAATGTTATGTGCTTTTAGACATGAGGTAATTTAATGCTGTTTCTTGTGACGCTTTGCAGACTCTGCTCTGGCTTTGTGCGTTTATGTGTTCTGAATGAGGTGTGGCTTTGTAGAGCTCTGAAGGGAGGGTGGGATCTCATGTTTTCAAAGCTAACTTGCTATTGCTAGCCTCTCCGAAATTGCCTACCCTACCTTTAAAAAATGTAAACGAAAATTAGAAATGTTGCCTTGGCAATGGACTGAAATAAATACAGTTGTTTTGAGCAGAATTAACTAGATAAATTATTGGCAATTTCATATGTCTTTTTTTAGTACTTGTATAAAAAAAAATAAAAAAAAATTGATGTGCTGCCATGTGGTGATGCTCATATGTGCTCATCTCATAAATATAATCATTCTGAAAGTTAGTGATGGAAACTAAATGAAAGACTTTGTGTTTGGGTGCATGTTTGTCCATTAGAAACACTATGGATGTTTCCATTGACCTACAAACACACACACACACCCCAGCAGGTTTTGAGCAGATGGTCATACTGTGCCTCAGTTCTGTCCTCAAATACACCTCTCCGAATCACACACACACACACAGATCCACAATAGAGCGCAGCAGTGATCGCTCACTTTTCAGTCTTGGATTAGGAAGCATTTTCCCCATTAATTTCTCTAGTGATTTCAAGATATTCTGCAGTAAAGAGTTGTAAGTCATGAACCAAACCAAATCAACCAGAGATAAATCAAAACATTAGACTGAACAACATTAAACTTGAATAATTAATGAATTGCACTGCACTGCAAATTAAATAATCACATATATATATACATACATATACACACACACACACATAAAATACTGTTATAATCAATTACTGCAATTTTAAAAGATTACTTAATATAAAAAGTTATTAAAATATTAATAGTAATATATACTATAATAATATATAAATAACACATATGTTATGCGTATGTGATATGCGTATATATATATATATTTTTCCCCAACTTAGTATATCTTATATCTTATTATAAATAAATATATATATATATATATATCCCTGATTGTCTGATTGGTGGATATTGCTTCAGGAGGATTCTTCAGCAATTAAACATGACATTTTAAAAAGTATGAAATGACTTGTTGCTTCTATACGGCTCTCATGGTAGGTCTGTTTTAAGGTTAAAATCAGCTTTGCTATGGGTGAAACTAATGGGATTTTTACTTCTAGAACCCAACTGTTGTGCTCTATTAGACACACACTTTAACACAAGCCCTAACACTGTACTATCTTCAGGTAAGAAGTCAAAGGTCAAAAATCACACCATCTTAATCGGGGTGGACGAGAGTTCGTCGTGGGAAACAGGCGTGTCGTCTGGTTCTCTGACATATATCCCCCGTCGTGCAAGGGTTTGGATGACAGCCTGATGGGAGGTGAGTGCAGACGCTTGTTCTCCCTTCAGGAGGAGCCCGCAAACCCTACAGTAGAGCTCCGAGGACAGCAGCAGCGATAAAACCGGAGGCTTTATGTGCTCAACGCAGTACTGATCCGTGTAGAACGGGTCCCGCAGGTCAGTCGGGATGTGCTCTGACAGAGAAACACACAAAGAGAAAGAGCTTGTTTTTATACACAAAATACAGAATTATGACAACCTGTACTATTTTTTACCAAACCAATATAAACCAGTATAACACCAGTGACTTGTAACACAAATATATTTTAATATAATATTACAATTATATTATTATAAATCCAAAAATAAACATTTTCATTTTTTGAAATAAAATAAACATTAACCGAAAAAATTCAATCTAAAAATACATATTTCATTTAGTATTTCAGGCTTCATTTCTCATTTTCGTTTAAGCTGAAGTACTAAAATAAAAAATAAAAAATAAAACTTATTAAAAACTATATAGTTATAAAACAAAAACTAATAATGACAAAAACACACAACAATATGACTAAAACTTTAAAATGAAAACAAAATATCAAATAAAAAAATAAAAATAAGATATTAACAACATGTTCTCTCTCTCTAATTATATATATATATATATATATATATATATATATATATATATAATTAATTTAGAGAAAGTAAATTCATATATAATATATATTATATATATATAATTATATTATATTATATATATATATATATATATATATTTATTATTATATATATTTATATATATGATTATACTGTATAAAATATAGTATAAAATAATTATTATAGTACATAAAAATATATTGTTGTTATTATCAATAATTTTAATGGTCCTAAAATATTCTTCATTTTCAATGCAAAATTGTATTTCTTTTTTTGTTGTTGTTCGTTTTAAATTTGAGTAAATTGTAAGAGGTGAAGTGACAAATCAGATTGTAAGAACTGTAGAAAGACTGTAGGAAAAAGATGTGAAGATTTCATGTCACACAGACAGAAAATGAAAGTATCAGACAGGTGATTTTGAGATTAGCCACTCTTAGCAGCACGTCAAGGGCTAACAACTCGCTAGCCGAATCAGACACAAGCAAATCACAAACACTTCCACAGAAATACATTCACGTCTTCAGCGCTAGGCTAATTATAACTAACTGCTAAGCTAATGCAGCTAAGCGGCTGCACAATGTTTATTTCATTTGTTCATGTGTTTGACCTTGTTTGCTTGATTTAGCTGTGAGAAGAGAGCGTGGTCAAGATGATAAGCAGCTTTAGTTAATGACGACAGTCCTGCAGGTGGAAAACACTCACCGTTGAGTATCAGTTTAAGTCCAAACGCCACTTTTCCCTTTACATTTACTGTTTCTCTCTTATAGATTTGTTTTTTCTATATATTTTTTCCCCTCCAACAAGGGTCATGCTGAGGTTTCGTTAAAGTAGGAGGTCAAAGGTCAACTAGTCAGATTAAAGCCTGAGGAAGATTAACAGTGGCGGACTGAATAACCCCTGATGAGGTGTGTGTGTGTGTGTGTGTGTGTGCGCACATATGCAAGTGTGCATTTTACAAATCCTACATAGACAACACTGAAGGCCCGTTCACAACAAGGATGATAAATATAATGATGAAGACGCAGTTCTAAAATTCATTCTAAATCTAAAAGATTAGCAGAATTCACACCTACAACTACAACGATAATGGCACGGAGGAACGATATAATCAGAATCACTTTCAGAACATTTTTTTCCAGCTGATGAATGATAAAAACATTGACAGCCAATCAGAATCCTTCCTGCTTTAAAGAGCTCAAGCATTTAAAGCAGTAGCTGACAGAACTGCAGCGCGTGTTTGGAATAGGTGTAGACACTAATACAGTTATTGTTATAGTTATCTGTATATTTAGCGTTCTTGGTGTGAACGGGCCTTAAGACTTAAGACTAAAGCTCTGGTGGGGCGTTTGATGGATGGGAATGTGTGAGATCTGTTTTGAGGGTGTGGAAAGAGACTGAGGAAAGGATCCGTTTGAAATCAAGCTGGAAAATTGGATTTGCCACTTTGAAATTCAAGTCGAGTCAGATTTATTTGCATAGCACTTTTCACAATACAAATCTTTTCAAAGCAGCTTTACAGAAAGTCTGTTATGTCAATAAAGCCTTGGTGTTTTACCATAGAGAATGTTCTTTGGCTGGCAATATATAACAATGATACAAGTGATCCTCTGGATTTCAGATATTGTCTATATTGTTTTTATAGTGTTGTGTAGCACATATATCAGTGCAGCATTGATTTAGGCACACGTCTGAGTGTTCAAAGGCAATTAAGAGTTTACTTTTTGGTCGATTTTGTTCAAAGCAAGAGTAAGTGATTCTCGTAAATTATTAATAGAAATAAGATTGCACATCACAGGTGAAGAGATGCTCGGGCACAAGCCAGGAGGAAGTAATTAAGAGATTTCGATTGTAAATTTTGGGTTTTTGTTGTAAGCAAGAGTAAACAATTCTCAGAAAGCATCGACCAGTTGTCTTAAAGGGATAGTTCACCCAAAAATGAAAATTATCCAACGATTTACTCACCCTCAAGCCATCCTAGGTATATGACTATCTTCTTTAAGACTAATACAATCGGAGTTATATTAAAATATATCCTGACACATCTGAGCTTTATAATGGAAGTGAACGGGTCCAACGAGTATGAGCTAAAGAAAGTGCATCCATCCAAAGCAAAACGTATTCCACACACGGTTCCGGGGGTTAATAAAGGCCTTCTAAAGTGAAGCGATGTGTTAAAAATATCCATATTTAAAAAGTTATAAAGTAAAATATCTAGCCTCCGCCAGACCGCCCTCCGTATTCAACACCTTTTGCAGTTCAAAATGCTTACGCTACGTCCTACGCATTTTACTATTCAACTTACAACATAGATTGCAACATAGATAATCTTTGATATCCCAGAATATTAAAATATTAATATTAATATATATATACACACACACACACACACACACACACACACACACACTACATTACAAAGAATATATTACAACAACAACAAAAAAAAAGATTTTTATTTTATAACTTTAACATAATATAAAAAAAATCTTTACACATCACAGAGTTTCCTGTGTGTGTGTGTGTGTGTGTGCACACTACTTCTCATTAATAAATAAAGGCTGACAGTCAGAAGTGGGTCACACACACAGAGGGTTTCCCCTCACGATGACATCTGACCACACCTTCCATGCTGAACAAAGAGCTTAAGAGCAAAACATCACATGAACCCACAACATCACATCAAATTGTCTTTATCTCTGTTTGAGCTGAACAGGCAGGTTCAGGTTTCAGACCCTGAAAGTCTCTGAGAAAGGACAATCAGTCAAATACTATAACTCAACATTATTCTGAAACATTACGAGTGCATGCAGCAACTGAACATTTAGATTCAGATTTGTTTATTTAAAAGATATATCCGCATGGTTAGGGTTACGCTATGCACAGTATTTCAAACATAGACCACTTAAAACATTAGGCAAATGAGGGTGCTTAATTTAGATACAGTTCCCTCATTCATATGCATGAGGTCATGAAGGCCAAAGAAATGTTCTTACAGATCAATATGGATCTATATTTAATAATGACAAGGCTCGTTTCAAAGGGAAATTATCAAAATTATCAATATAATTCTATACCTATATAATTTCCAAATAATTTATCAGACATTACAAAACCAAACACACACACACATATATATATATATATATATATATATATATATATATATATATATATATATATATATATATATATATATATATATATATATATATATATATATATATATATATATATATATAAAAACTATAGTATGCCCAACTTTATCGACATATATCACCCGACGTGAGTCTGCTGTATGTACACTCATCTGCCACTTTATTAGGTGCACTTGTTTAAGTTCTCATTAACGCAAATATCTGATCATCCAATCACATGGTAGCAACTCAATGCATTTAGGCATGTAGACATGGTCAAGACAATCTGCTGAAGAACAAGCTGAGCATCAGAATGGGGAAGAAATGTGATTTAAGTGACTTTAAACATGGCATAGTTGTTGGTGCCAGACGGGCTGGTCTGAGTATTTCAGAAACTGCTGATCTACTGGGATTTTCACACACAACCATATCTAGGGTTTACAGAGAATGGTTTGAAAAAGAGAAAATATCCAGTGAGCGGCAGTTCTATGGGTGAAGATGCCTTGTTGATGGCAGAGGTCAGGGGAGAACGACCAGTTCGAGCGGATAGAAAGGCAACAGTAACTCAAACACTTGTAACAACCGAGGTGCAGAAGAGAACACACAGCTACAGCAGCAGAAGACACACCGGTGACAATCCTATCTGCTCAGAACAGCAAACTGAGGCTACAATTTACACGGGCTCACCAAAACTGGACAACAGAAGATTGGAGAAATTTTGCCTGGTCTGAAGACTGTCAAATTCTGCTACGACATTCAGATGGAAGGGTCAGAATTTGGCGTAAACAACATGAAAGCATGGATCCATCCTGCCTTGTATCAACGGTTCAGAGATTTTCTTGGCACACTTAGTACCAATCAAGTATTGTTTAAACACCACAGCCTAGCTGAGTATTGTTGCTGACCATGTCCATCACTTTATGACCACAGTGCATCATCTTCACATGGCTACTTCAAGCAGGATAATGCACCGTCACAAAACTCAAATCATCTCAAACTGGTTTCTTGAACATGACAGTGAGTTCACTATACTGAAACTGACTCCACAGTTACCAGATCTAAATCCAATAGAGCAGCTTTGGGATGTGGAGGAATGGCAGTAACGTTCTGATGCTATCATGACAATATGGACCAAAATCTCTGAGGAACCACCTTGTTGGATCTATGCCATGAAGAATTAAGGCAGTTCTGAAGGCAAAAGATGGTCCACTGTATATCAAGTGGCCAGTGAGTGTATACTACATAGCAAACACCAACTGCTTGATTGCTTGTATCATTGCCAAATATAAACTATATTATCACCCAACTTTAATCTGCTAAAGCATGAAGATATAAAGATATTACAAACTGTAAAGCTGCTTTTAAACAATGAGTATTGTGAAAAGTGCTATATATGTAAATTTAAAATCACATAGCCAAGATATCACCTCTTGGTCCTAAGTATCGGCATTTTCTGTTTCAGTGCATCCTTTATTTTTACCTTTAGTCTAAATGGAGATGAATGTTTTTGTTCTGAAGAAGTCACCAGATTTATGAGACCTCCAGTTGCTAACCATCAAACAGAAATCATTTAGCTTCACTTTATCAACAAACCATATGCACGTTCACACACCGGTGCTCTCCCACAGTCACACACAGCTATTTCAGTGTGTAGGCTTTGTGATGTAACACTGACGGCGTTATTTCTGTCCCCTGATTAAACTCAAGACACTCTGCTGGAAGAAAACACACACCATCATCATCATCATCACCTTCCCCCCTGCCTATCAAATCCAGCGTGTTTCACATGCACAAATGTTCATGAGTACATTAGTACTCCAGTTATATCAGATGCTTGAAATGTTATGAACAGCAGCTACGCTAATTATTTTCCATCTGCTTTTCTGTTTTTTGGGCATCTTGGGATGCCCATCCCGAGGTAACTAGAGACTACGCCAGCTCCAGTTTGGATCTGGCCTCTTACGAAGACTTCAGATGTCCCAACACCTGTGAAGAAACGACGTCAACCCCTGCAAGGACTTCAGATGATGCAAACTCTGAATCAACTTGCACCACTGCCAAATTTCTATATACTGTAATCATTACATTCACAACTTGAAATTATTACTTTAATGAGATCATTGCTTCTGCCTGAATGAATACACAATGTTTAGGAATGCATGATATATCGGCCACCATATTGGCATTGGCCGATATATGTTCATTTTTAATGTTATCGTTATCGGCCCAATAAGAAAATTTGGCCGAATTAAAGCCGATAAATAATGGATTATTTCCTTCAGCTGAGGCACTTCAGATGCGCGCTGTCCGCCATGATGGTTTTGAATTGCTTGAAATATGATTGAAATCACTTCAAAAAGGAAAATACAGTTAAGTGCAACATGTGCAGCGCAAGTCTGTCATATAGGCTACATAAAATTATAATAATATAACATAACATCATTATTATTGTGTGTTTAGGACATGGCTTTTAATAGTAAGACTTTTGTTTTTGTAATCAGGCTCTCAAAAATTATATAAAAATTTGGATTTAGATTTATCAGCCAATATATCGGTTATCGGCTTTCAAATATAAAGAATTATCGGTTATCGATATCAGCCAAAATGTTCATATCGGTGCATCCCCAGTGATGTTAACTATCTGCGTGATTTGCATGATCTTAGAACTGTACACTTCTGAAATATGGACATTACATTAACCTCAAATAACAATCACTCTAAATTGTAATGTCGAAACATGCATATTCTGTAAAGCTACTTTGAAAATATATGTATTGTGAAAAGCGCTATGCAAATAAATGTGAATTGAATTGGATTAGGGACCCTATGATTTCCACAATGCGGAAAACGTGGTTGGAATCCAGTCATCAAAATGGAATTTACATTATAACATGGAATGTCATGGAATTTGGCTGAATAAATCAAACGTAAGGCTGTACAATTAATCAAAAGGTGATATGGACTAGTGTCTGTGAATATTAAAGGGGTGGTTGATTATGATTTCACTTTTTTCAGTTAGTGTGTAATGTTGCTTTTTGAGCATAAACAACATCTGCAGTTATGACGCTCAAAGTTCAATGCAAAGGGAGATTTTTTTTTTTAAACAATCGCTTTTTAAGGACTACAACAAATGGCTGGTAGGGACTACAATGAGCTTGTTCCCAGGTTTGACATCACAAACCTCAAAATTTACATAAACCCCGCCCCCGAGAACAGAACAGAGTTGTTGTAGTAGAGTGTTGTTGTCATGCCGTCATTATACGCCGGACTGCTTC
>CM074450.1:3302500-3642500 GCA_037101425.1 Elopichthys bambusa
ACATTCATAAATGCAAGATTACTAAAAAACACTTTATTGTTTTGTTGACTAAATAAGTATGGCTGTACAAAAACAGATTAAGAGACTCTTTGAATAATAAAGCTATAAAGGCTCAACGTGTGTGAGCGCTACAAAATATTTATTTAATATCTTCACATCCGATTGTACCTAATATTTAGATTTTTATATTATTACCCCCTGGCAATTTTTATTTATTTTTGTAGCTGTTGTTGTTATTATTATTATTATATTCATGGAAGATTCCTTATTCACATGTTTTAGTTTAGTTTATTTATTTATTTTACTATAAAATAATGTAAAAACAAATTGCATAACTGTACAAGAAAACAGTGAGAACTATAATTTATTTTTTGTTTTTTAATTAAACTTGTCGTTATAATTTATTTTTTTATATAAAATATTTGTATACTTTGCTGTATAGTGTTTTTTAAAATGATACCTCGACTAATAATTTAATCTAGTGAATAGCATTTTTCCCATTCCATTTTTCCCACCACAAATAGCAACTTGAGTTAAAGGTTCATTTGAAATGTATATATAACCAGTGTTGGGGAAAGTTACTTTTGAAAGTAATGCATTACAATATTGCGTAATTAATTGCGTTACTTTTTCACACCTGAGCTGGGCTTGCTTGCTTGTTTTTTAATTACAACAAAAAAAAAAAGTTCTATTTTTGGCCCTTTCACATCAAAAGTAAAATGAATAAGCCTCGGGCTGAAGGAACTTTACGCCTGGATTAAAGAAGAATTGGATACAGGAGATGGAAGTTCAACACTCTTATTTCTAAATCTAATCTAAAGTAATTTTTCCTTATTAGTATGGTGGAATTAGATCATTGAGGGTCAACAGCAAAGACATTGGTTAATAAAGTGAGAATAAAATACAAAGTATATTTGTGTAATTTAATATAGTTAATTATTACAGGTTTGCATAAAATTCTAAGATTGTGTTCAACTGTTTTTATTCATTTTGAGAAATATTAAATGTTTTCGTGCAAGTGAGATGAGTAAATGCATGTACACATTTAGTCTAGAACTACAATAACCATCATATTCACACAGCGAACACAACACCTGAGCGGATTATTTCTCTCAACATAAGGGGCAGGAGAGTTGTCAGTCAATAAATGTGAAAAAGTAACTTGTTACTTATTTGAAAAAGTAACTTAGATATTTTGTTGTAAATTGAAAAAGTAATGCGTTACTTTACTGGTTACTTGAAAAGGTTATCTGATTACGTAACTCAGGTTACTTGTAATGCATTTCCCACAACGCTGTAAATAATGAATTAAAAAACATCAGTTTTGTAACGTAAGTATTTTGTATGTCCCCTTCTGTTTTAATGACAGCAGAACTTCGGCTGACGTGAACAAAACCACTTTTATAGTCCCCTTGTTAAGAACATTTCATATTAAAAATATTTGAGATTGCCCATTTGTCTATCTAAAAAAGGTATTAGATCGATTTTCAGGGAAATATGAAGCGGGAGGTTTTGTCAGCTGGTGTGAGAAACAGCGCCCCCTGCAGCAGCTGAGGGTAATGTGCGGTGTTCAGTCACAGAGGGCGAAGCAGGACAGCAGCAGCTCGTCTGACGGGGGTTATCATTGACCAAATCCCTTGTGCATTCTTAACCGAACCCCTGCTGAGGATTCTGGGAACCATCGATTGATGGCAGGTGACAGATGAGCTTTAGTGTAGTGTGTGAGAGACACTGTTTGATATGAGCTATCATTGGTTAGTTCAACCAAAAATGAAAATTTTGTCATTATTCACTCATTCTCATGTCGTTCCAAAACCGTAAGACTTTCGTTCATCGTCGGAACACAAATGAAGACCTTTTTAATGAAATCTGAGAGCTTTCTGTCCGTCCATTGACACAGAAGGGTAAATACATAATTAAAGTAATCAATGTGACTCCAGTATTTTAACCTTAATTTTATGAAGCGACGCGAGGGGTAAACATAATCTACCACTTAATTTACAAAATATTAATCTCCTATGCGCGTTCACAAGAGCACCACAACGCATGCCTGTTGTGTTAAGACGCGCGCTTCCGGACTACGCATGCGCATTAGCTTGATCCAGACTGAAAAATACCGTTTTTTGTCACGATTCGAGCGTTTAGAAACAAAATTTATGAGACAGTTGTTGTCAGATTTCATTGGTGATTTCATATATTAAATTTAATCGAAAGCTTGGCAAACAGCTTTGGAGAATTTGATGTTTTCCCATTCAAAGAGATAGGAGCTGCACTTGCATGCCCGAAGGGCCTTTCAAAGATGGCTACCGAGTGAAATGACTTGTCTTCATCAAGGGACTTTGTTAATATTTTGTAAACGAACGACATGAGGGTGAGTAATTAATGACAGAATTTTTATTTTTGGGTGAACTAACTCTTTAAAGTCTGATATGTCTTTAATGCATGTCCACAGACTATCAACAAACATGTAACAGTTATATCAATTAATCAGACACTTCCAGTTCACTGCACAAGTTTAATCGATTAAACAGTCTCACTTTAATCGATTAAACAGAGTCACACAGGGACAGAGTCACTGTCTGGAACAGAGCAAACCAAAAGTTATTTTAATGAATGAGCCATTCTCACTAAAATGTGCAGAGCAGCCTGGGAAACCAAAGAACCATGCACATGAGCCTGTTATTATTTCATATTTGATAGTGCAGATTTTATTTTAGATCCATGTTTTAGTGCACTTTCTCAGGCTGTTAATGGATGGTTGCAGCAGGTGAATCAAGAGCCTTGTTCAGCCTTTAAATAGCAGATGGAGGTGAAGCAGTGAAAAATTAATTCGGTGAATGTCACTGGTTCCACTTGAATCTGGGAAAAGCATTTACACTCATCCATCCAGAGATGCTTTAGGGTCATCTTTTTAAAAATAACCACATAAAACACAGCCAGTGAGTGAGAAGCTGAAACCTACTACAGCTATTTGAAATAATAATATTATAGTTACATAATGTTTTATTGAATCACAAGAATAAATTACATTTTTAAAATAGATTACAATAGAAAACGGTTATTTTAAATTGTAATAATGTCACAATATTACTGTTTTTACTGTATTTTTGATCAAATAAATGCAGACTTGGTGAGCAGAAGAGACTGCTTTCAAAAACTTAAAAAAAAATATTTATTCTAAACTTTTGAACAGTAGTGTATAAGAAATTATTATAGTGTTCACAGGAATATTTTGAAGGCAAATCAAGTCCGACGAGACATAGTAAAAGTAATGTCACCAAACGGTGTCCTTTATTGTGTCAAGAAAAGGTACTTTACAAAAACCATTGAACAAAACACTTTTTTTTCTCCACAAACTACAAATCTGTATTTATGTCATTAGAACATTTGATATGCATTTATAAAACGTAAAAAGTATGGAAAGCAACAATCACACCTCATGAGCACCAATGATGTCATCACACTGCGACACACACACACACATCTGTCTCTTTCTCTCTCACACACACACACTCATGTACATGTCTTAGAATAAGACCTACATGTCTACAGCAGGCAATAAATAACAGTGATTGCTACGCTACATATGAAAAAGCTCCCAAAACCACCTGAAGTGAGGTACCATGGGAAAAAGATTTGGGTTCTCAATGAACTCATAACAGTGTCTACAGACAATACTCGGTAAAATAGCATAAATCAGTCATAAATCACTCTTTTATGTAAAAACACAAACAAACATGTGTAGAGGCATGCCAGAGTGTATGTGTGTGTCCATTTGAATACATCCAATATTACAATATTAAGACTCTTTTTCTACCTTTTTGTTCACAGAAAACTAACAGTTTGGTAAAAAGGACACTATAAAATCTAATTAATACTGAAATTAATTAAAAACAAAATAACCAAAGGGGGAAAAAAAAAAATTCTGGCAGCATCACAATATTCAAAATTATTTTCAGAACAGTTAATGGTCAAAATAAAAATAAAATACAGTATAAATTAAAAAAAGATCTTTTATATCTGTAATCCAAAACGCATTTAAATAAATACAAAAAATAATAAAAATGGTTCTTAGCATACAAAAATCAATAAAAACAGTTCTTATCATTAATATAAAATCATTTAAGGAGTCTATTCGGTAATTCAGTCTAGCTTCTTGATGCTAAAGCCCCGCCTATTTGAAGGCCTCTGGTATATGGTTCATTTGCATACTAGTGGGTGGGCTTGAGATGCCCTCTGACCAATCAGACAAGTTGGAATGTGGAGACGAGCTTGACCATTGGTCAGGAGAACCAGGAGAGGGTGTAAGGAAAGGGTGGTCAGGAACCTGCGGCTGGTGACTGGGCGTGTTGTCCATGGGGTTGGAATAACTATGCTGAGAAGGCGGAGTCAGAAACTGTGTGCTAGAAATGGGAGGAGCCATGCGCTGGCTCTCCTGCGGTAGAATGGTCTGGATGGGGGCGTGTCCTGAGCCAGACTGAAGATCCAGCCCACTCAGGTCACCTAGGAAGTGATGAGAGAGGGCGTGGCCGGAGGAGGCGCTGTTTTGGTGCTGCATGGGCGGCATATTCTGGTGGGCGTGGCTGGGAATCATATGCGACGCCGCGCTGAGGTGGCTAGTTTGCATTGTAGGATAGCCCATGACCTGTGGCATAGAGGTAGCAGGGAGCATTGTGGGTATCAGCTGTGTGAAGCCTGCCTGCTGTTGTTGCTGTTGCACCCTTTGCAGCCAATCGCATGCAGCTGTTTGAGCTCCATTGTTAGCCACTGGCAGATGGGATAAGCGTGGAGGGGCGGAGTCAAACGTCTTCCCTAAACTCTGAAGAGCTCCGCCCATGTGAGAATCAGCCAATCCTTGGAGTTGATTCAAAGTGATGGGAGGGGACTGTTGAAAGGGTGACGTCATCATAGGTGGGGAGGAGACGTCCGACAGGTAACCGTGGGGCGACTCCAGCGAATCGACAGGAGAGAGGACGCCCACTTCCATCATCCCTCCATTTTTGCCCTCTCCGTTCTTTTTCTTTTTCATTCTCATGTCTTTTCCGCCGTCCTTCCCTCCCCCCACGCCTTTACCTCCCGGTTTCCTCACCTTCTTGGCCGTGTTGTTGTTGGTGCTGCCCGGGCTGGGTTTGATGCCCAGGTAGGTGTTGGGCGAGCAGAGAGGGGGCGATAAGGGCAGCGGGGGACTCCGGACTAGGTTGTATTCTTCTAACAGACGGACGATGTCGTGGTGCATGCGCTCCTGCGCGATGTCGCGTGGAAGCTGGTCTAGGTGATCTGCAATGTCACGGTTGGCCAAGTGATCAAGCAGGACTTTAGCGGTCTCGTAACTTCCCTCACGAGCAGCCAGGAAAAGTGGCGTTTCCTCCTACAAAACAAGATTATTACCGTTAACATTTTTGTTAATTGAAATAAAGCTGAAATGAATTATAAATATTAGAAGAAAAACTAAACAAAAATAGAAATGTTGCCTTGAAGTAAAATTAAAATTACTTGAAAAACTGAAAATAATAAACTACAACTTAACTAAAAATTAAATAAAAAATAAATTACACCAAAATATTAAGATTTAAAAAAGCAAAAACCTAAAATGCACATAAAAAAAAAGATTAAATTAAAAATGTAAAAAGTTTTTTTTATTTTAAAAGTTAAAATGAAAGCTTCTATTTTCATGTTAAGTTAATTCCAAATATTAATAGAAACTATGATGGTATTAAAATTTATATTTATTTATATAATTGTAATTTTATATATATATATATACACATAATCCGTATATATATATATATATAATCTGTTTCAAAAACCCACCTTGTTATTCTGTAGGTCTTTATTCGCTCCATTCTTCAAAAGAACGACAGCAGCATCCACGTTGTTAACCGCAGCCGCCCAGTGAAGAGCCGACTTACCTACAGAAACAAAAACAGTGAGTTAGTGGAGACATCCATGCATCTTTAAAATGAGACCTAAGAAAGGTTTTTTGAGAGATTTGGTTGAACATATAATGTTTGCGATCATACCAGAATCATCAATGGCATTCGGATCTGCATGGCAGTTAATGAGCTCTTCGACCATTCCCTCGACAGCCAATCGGGTAGCCAGGATCAGCGGAGTTGTTCCGTCATGCATGCGGGCGTCCAGATCCGTCGCTCGGTTCCGAATGAGAATCTATTTCCAAAAACAAAGCCATTTTTTAAACATTATTCAGCAAACAAGAGCATCTAGAGAATATAAAATCACATCCTTTTTTTTTCTTAAATATTTTAGCTTTCATTTATGTCAGTTTTAGTAATATTAGTACTTTGAATTAAACTTATTTCACTTAGTTGCAAAGGCAACAATTTTCATTTATATTAAAATTTTCCAACAAATATTTATATTTTACTTTATTTCAGTTTTATTTAAATTACCCAAAAATGTATAATATTATACGTAAATATGATTATTAAAATTTAAATTAAAAACAAAATAACCAAACCATGTTTTTTTAAATACATATATTATTATTGAATTATGTTAACATTCATGTCTTTAATCATATAGCTGTTGTCGATTACACACAAATTAATTTAGTTAAAACCCTCCTGAATCATAAGAACCTGAATATAATCAGTATATTTGTTCTTTACCTGGAAAACACCCTGTGCATCAGCAGCGACGGCAGCATGGAGGGGCGTGCGGCCCATGTTATCCTGGACATTAGCATCGGCGCACGACTCCAGCAGGCGTTTGGCCGCGTCTGAGCGGGCGTAGCGGGCAGCCAGGTGCAGGGCGGTCTCGCCCGTCCGGTCTGTCTGATTGTGCAGGTTGGCACCGTGGTAGATGAAGTCCGTGATGACGTCAGTGGACGGATCGTCTTCTGCCTCGCCGTTTTCATTTTCAACACCGCCGCCACTGCACGACGCAATCATCAGTGGAGTGAAACCGTCTATGAGAGAGACCAAAAGAGAGTTTTAAAGAAAACTCCAGAGTTTACATCAATAACATCATAGTAAAGGTCCAAGCGCTTACCGGGCCCGCGGACGTTGACGTCCATGCAGTCGTTCTCGATCTCTCCCTGTGGTGGCGTCGGAGCCATAGAGTTCAAACGCAGGTCAGCGGCATCCAGGTGCTGCTGCGTCCATTGACGGTGATCCAGCTGACCGGTCATGTCCAGAATGGACTGCTCCTCAAACTACACACAAACACACACAGTTACACATCCATCCGGGATTACGGAGTAAAACATTGGATATAACTTTACACAGAGAGTGGACAGTCTTTTAACAGCAAGCACACTCACCCGGAATCGTTTAGCAGTGTCATCTTCTGCCCATTCGCTCAGTTGTTCATCCATCAGAGAGCTGTCAGAGTGTTTCAGAGGCCTGATGGGATAGAAAGTTGTATGTTATCATTAATGGGACTGATAATGGTGGAAAACGGTTACATGATGTACGTTTTATATGGACTTTGGGGCAAAAAAATGTTTTACAAAAATATATGACACTGTTGCTTTAATTGTTATATATTATTATATATTAAATATACATTTTATATTTTATTAAACTACATTATAAATATCACTTTGTTAACAGAAGCTATGATGAAAAATGTTTGTCGACAACCTTTTTTCCATGACTAAGACGAGACGATGATGAGACAACGCCAAGGTCATCAATAACTATATAGTCAATAACTGTGACTATATCAACAGTACGCATTATTGCTAAAATGTAGTTTAAAAAACTAAATAAAAATAAAAAAAAATAGAAATTTTGGTAAAAGTTTTGTCAGAAAAAAACCCCCAGAAAATATTACAGATTGCTGTACAAGCCTCTACGAGATTTCATGGCAATAATCGTTGCGATTATAATTTTGAGCAAAATAATTGTGATTATTAATTTAACCATTATGCAGCATGACAATAATGTGACTGTTTTCACTGACGAAAACTAGACTAAAATGGCCAGACAATTAGTCAACTAAAACTTGACTAAACAAAAAAAAAGGTTGACTAAACGTGATAAAAACTAAAAAGTACATCTGACACAGAACTAAATAAAAAAAAAATAGGTTAACACAAATTTTTTAGTTAACATTTTAATTTTAGTGATTTTGTTATTATTTCTATTTAGCTTTATTTTATTTTTTTTTACTTTTAGTACAGCTTATTTTAGTTTTTCGTTTAAGTTTTTCATCTAATATTAAATATCTAATATTTAAAGTCCCTTTAATCAAAGTGTCGCACACTCACTTGAGTCCGACAGAGTCCTCTCCAACCGGTTCCCTTCGCTTCTTTTTGGGCTCGGTGACTTTAAATCCTTCCGGGAACCAAAGCTGCCCATGTTCCCTCTTCCTCTTCCTGGAGACCACGACGCCCACTGCCGCCAGGGCCAAAACCGCCAGAGCAAGAAGCACCAGGAACATGGGGTACATCTCCCCTGTCTTTGAAGGCCCATCCTCACCTGCGCACAGACACAGTTAATGACTTAATGAAAAAGGCTTTTGAGCTGCATAAAGTACGTTTCAGTGTTGTTATTGTTAACTAAAAATTCAAATAAAGCTGAAATAAAACAAAATGATTACTACATGAAAAATGTATTTTATTACACTTAGTTGACAAGCAGCATCCCAAATTTTGTTTAAGTTGAAGTTCTAAAATGAATAAAAACCAAAACTGAATTTTTTTATAATAATAATAATAATAATAATATTTAAAAAAAAGAGAATAAAAATGGCAAAAGCAAAAAGATTAAAATTAAACAAAAAATTAAAATAAATATAAAATAAAATATAAATATTAGATAAAAACAAAAAAATAAAATAATGTTGCCTTGGCAAATAAATAAAATACATTTAAGCTGAAGTACTAAAACTGAAATAAAAATTAAGTAAATAGAAATAGAAATGAAAAAAGAACAACAAAACTCAACTTGAACTAAAATTAAATTAAATTAAAATTAAATTAAAATAAAGCTGAAATAAAATATAAATATTAGATGATAAACTTAAAAATTAGAAATGTTGCATTGGCCAGTAACTAAAACAAGTTTAAAGTAGTAAAAATACTAAAATAAAAATAAATTTAAAAAAAAAAAAAACACACAAAAAAAAAACAGCAAAATTACTAAAACTAAAAATGAAAACTGAAGATAAAAAATAAAAAGGTAATTAACATTTTAATAAATACTATAATTGTATGTAAATAATAGTAAAATAACAGTGTTTTTGGCCTAAATGTGGCACTCACTTGTGACGGCCTCGATGATGTAAGGAACATTGAGATTCCCGCTAGAGGCCAGTGCTCCGAGGAATGCTGCCACATCTGTCGCGCTCTGGAAACACTCGTCAGACTGCTGATAACACTGACGGTTGTCAATTTCAAGATAGACGATAGACCTGCAACACAAACATGTAAACATTTTAATCTCAAATTTAAAAGCACATCAAAAATGGTACACAAATAATACTTTTCATAATATAATATAATAATACAAATTGTTAGTTGCATTTTATTTGATTTAACAATTACAATTTCATTGGTTCAAATGTGAACCAATACACTCACCCTTTGATCTCCATTTGATCCAGCTCTCGTCGTAGGCGGGGCTTCATAAATGACGTCAGGCTCCTCCTGGCTCGCTGCAGCAGCTGGGCGGGGTCGGTCCAATCAGAGCGTTTGTGTTTACTCAGCTCGTGCTCGTTGCCGTAGTATGGAAAAATGAGTGGCTCTCCGTTAGTGCCGCGGCGGAACACCACGTTCGTATGCAGCAGTCCGCTCAGCTCGCGGAGGAAAGACGAGGAACGGTTGCGAAGATCATCGGGTGGGATGTGGACCACTAGTACCAGACTTCCCACGGCAAGTTTCTGTGGAACGTCATCGGCACAGTCGAGACCGTCCCATTCGCACTCTGCGTTATTGCAGCCCTGATCGCAGTGACCATCCGCATAGTGATCCCTACAGTACTGATCGTACAGTGGACTGGAGAGATTGAGGAGGAGGTTACAAATTAATGTCAAATTTTCCACTGATTTCTCTGTGTGCATTTTTGACTTCCACATTCTTTTAATATATCATTATCATCATTACATTTAAAAGGATTTTTCCATTAGGATGCACAGTTTTCCACAGTTAATAAAAGATTGTAAGATTGAAAATAAGATTGTCAAAAAATATATCAAAATTAAATAACATCAAAAATAAAAAGCAATAAAATAAAACAATAATTAAAATAATTAAAATTAGATATAAAAAATTGTAATGATTGTCAAAATATCAAATTAAATAAATAGAACTGCAAAATAAAATAAAATGAAATAATATAGGATAGAAATGGGTCCTTAACGATAAAGCAATAACAATAAAATAATAAAACTGCCAAAAAAAAAAAAAAATCAAATCAAAATTAAATAAAAAAAAAACCCCCAGCAAACATAAAAGCGCAATAAAATAAAATAATAATAATTAAAAAAAATACAATACAATAAAATAAAATAAATAAAAAATACAATAAAATAATTTTCACTTACTTGCATTGCCCCTCCAGTCTTTGGCAGTCGAATCCATCATATAAGCAGCCAGCGTTGGCGCACTGCTCGTCACATTTTCCATCGTTGAAGTACCTCCAACACTGCAGGGCGGCGCTACAGTTCTGCCACGGGTCGTCGAAATTCAGAGAGCAGTCGCCGCCGTCCCATCCGCATGCGTGATTGTTACACTGCGTATCACAGATGGCATTTCCACCCCTGCCTTCACACTGAGCGATTTCACATCTAATCTCCACCTCCGGGGGTGGGGCGATATCCCGGCCTTGCCCCCCATTGAACGAGTAGTCAAGGATGTGGCAAAGGAGTCCGTTGAAGTTGGCGGGGCAGGAACAGCGGTAGAACGGAGCATCGTTGATCGGTTGACAGGTGCCCCCGTTGTAGCAGGGGTTGGTGAGGCACGGCGAGTCCATCCGTGTTTGGCACTCATGCCCGCTGAAACCAGGTGGACAGAGACAGCGGGGACTCAAGTGGCCGGAGACACAAGTAGCACCATTGCGACAGCGCAGGGAGCCACAGGACTGAGCGTCGTATTCACAGGAGGAGCCGGAGTAACCCTGAGAGAGAACGACTGGTTAGAGAATGTAATTTTAAAGGTCTAAATTACTTTTTAAACAGCTCTCAAGCACCAATGGTGTTTATGTGTTGTTAAGAAAGTTCAGAATTAGGCCTCAAGATGTGAGTTTTTACTCACCGGCTGACACTTGCAGATGTATCCGTGTTTGGTGTTGCTGGCAACAGCACATGTTCCTCCATTTTTGCATGGCGTGTCCTTGCAACCGTTGAACACAGTTTCACAGCGCTTGCCTGTGAAGCAAAAACAAACAAACATTAAAACAATAGTTCACAAAAGTCTCTAGGTCATACTTTAAACCTCAAAATGCAATAAATAAATAATTAAATAATATATATATATATATATATATATATATATATATATATATATATATATATATATATATATATATATATATATTTTTTAGTGGTGTCAAACGGTTATAAAAGTGGTGTCATCCAAAATAAAAGTTTGTTTATATAATGTGTATTTATGTATATTTAACGAAAATATATTTATATATAAATTTTATGTGTGTGTATTTATGATTTATGTAAATGTATATATAAATGTATATATTTAACAATTTTATTATATATATATATATATATATATATATATATATAATTTTTTGTTAAATATATGTAATCATAAATACACAATTTATATATAAATATATTTTTTGTTAAATATATATACATATAGTTTTTGTTGTACTGAATTTAATTTACGTTAATAAATAAATAAATAAAATAAAATAAAATAGTATCTGTAAAATATCGTTCTTAGTATATTCAGAATAAATAGGTAAATAAATGTGTCTGGACTGCATTTTTTTCTTTCCATTACTGTTTTACAATGAGAAAATGATTGCATTATAGCAATATAAATTTGAGAGAGAAATAAGATTAATTGTCATTTAGACAAAATGTTTTTTGTATGAGATTCACTAACACTAAATTATCTAATGTTTACTCTATTCATATTGGTCAGATTCAATGATATATGTTTATATTCACTGCAAATGTGATTATTTGCGCTCATTCAAGCACTGGTGTGAGTCAAATGTCTGTTTGTACCAGTGTATCCTGTTCGGCACTCGCATCGGAAGTCGTTGATGAGTTGTACGCAGTTGTAGGATCCGTTGGGGTCACAGGGGTCAGACAGGCACTCATTGACATCGCCTTCACAGCGCTCACCTACAAAACCGGGTGGACACACGCAACCATAACCGCCTACACGGTCCACGCATCGGCCACCGTTAAAGCACCGCGGCTCGCCGGTTAATGGATCTACGGCCGGGGAACAGTCATCAACGTCAATCTCACAGTGAACACCTGCAAACACGGATAGAGAAAACAAATTGAAACAATTCACCAACTGAAATATTAAGTGGTGGATCCAGTGTATGCGAGTGTGTGAAGGTGCCTGTACCTTGCGTTCCCCGTGGGCAGGAACATTTGTATGTGTTTATGAGGTCGATGCAGGTTCCTCCGTTCTGACAGGGTTGAGACAGACACTCGTTTATCTCCTTGCTGCAGTTGACCCCGTGATATCCAGGAACACACTGAAAGAGAGAAACAGACATTAAACTCTTATAAATGATATGCATGTCAGTGTACATGTGCGATCTCTCAGGCATGTGTGTTTTCTTACCTCACAGCTGTATCCTCCCAGGTAATCAGTGCAGGTGGCTCCATTCTGGCAGGGGTTCGGCATACACTCATCCACCTGCTCCTGACAGTAGCTGCCCGTGTATCCGGCTTGACATCTGCACAGGTGTGTGTTACCAACGTCAACACACTGACCCGCATTACGACACAGAACGACCACTGACACACCTGAGAAAGAGAGAGACAGCTATTTTATAGTTTACAGACAGCTAGTTTATGACGTGCAACTTTGGTAAATAAGGCATTTCGAACATTAATTTGCAGCTTGTTTGAATGCTAGGAGAAAATACACTTTAACCAGTTTAGAAATAATAATATTGCCAAAAGTTTTATAATTTTGGTCAGGAAAAATATTGAAATTGGTCAAAAATGTTTTTATTTGTCATCTAAGATTGTATATAATTTAAAACAGGGATTTCCAAACATTTTTGTCAGCAGAACTATTACTTCAAAAATATTTAAATATTTTAAAATATTTACTTGAAGTACCAATGAAGTTTATATTATTTTTAACAATTTCAATAATTTAACAACACATCATGGTTAACTAAAAATGTTCAACATTTTAAAATTGCATTTATTCATTCAGAAAATACAAATATTGCCAAAGTTATCAAATTGTAACATTTTTGATTAAAAAAAAAAAAAAAAAAAAAAGAGTTGAATTTGTTAAATGTATTACTTTTATATCGGTTATCTAACATTTAATATATTTTAAAACAGGTATTCGCAACACTTTACAATAAGATTCCATTAGTCAACATTAGATAATGCTTTAATATTAACTGACAATGAGCAATACATTCATTACAGTATTTATTAATCTTTATTAGCATTAGTTTATAAAACTTTTCATTTATGTATTTTGACTATTTTATTTTGAAATTATTTAATATTTTAATTCATTTTTATATGATTAAATTCATTATTAGCTTTGCATCAACCCACCGCAGTTCCTTCAGTCAAACTTCCTTAAGTTTTAAGGGTTTAGTGCAGAAGTATTAGTCTATTCAGCAGTGATCTTTACCTTGCTGCTTGGCGGCGACCTCACAGCTGACACTGGGGACGTCACAGTAGATGCCTGTCCAGCCACTGGCACACTGGCAGGTAAAAGACGCCCCCTGCTGCCAACACGAGCCACCGTTCTTACAGGGAGAGGAGTCACACCAGCGCACCAGACTCTGAAACACACAAATATCAGTAGATAAAGCATGTGAAATAGACCTATATCATGAAAATATACTGTTATATACTACATATATAGTGTGTTTGTGTACCTGGCAGTTGAGTCCGGTGTATCCGTGTGGGCAGGTGCATTTGTAGGTGCCGTATCCGTCCTGACAGGTGCCCCCGTTTTGGCACGGCCGCGAGTCGCACTCGTTAACATCATGCTGGCAGTAATTCCCGGTAAATCCCGGCAAACACACGCATGAGAACGAGTTTATGCCATCCACACACGTTCCGCCATTAAAACACGAGCTGTAGAGAAGAAACAACACATATTGAGATTTTATATGCCAACAATAAAGAAATTTGAAATCACAATATCAAAGCATTTTTAATAAAAAAAAAAAAAAAAAAAAAAAAGAGAGAGAATGAAATGATATTAAAATGCAATTAAATTTAGCAAGTGATGTCCACTCTCTGAATCATCTCTTATTGACTTTGTGAATTTATGTAAAAACATCTTAACTTTTAGCAGAATGATGAAATGGGTCTATAAGGTGTGTGTACCTCTCAGTGCAGTCCGGTGTGTTGATCTCACAGTTGATGCCGCTGAATCCTACAGGACAGCTGCAGGTGTAGCTGTTGACACAGTCGGTGCAGTTCCCTCCGTTACGGCAGGGGGCGCTCACGCACTCATCTATGTCCTCTGCACAGCGCTCCCCACGGAAACCAGCCAAACACACACACACAAAGCCATTCACACGGTCCTGGCACACACCGCCATTACTGCACGGATCTGAGAGAGAGAATAATTACAGTTACTGCCATATTCAGGCTTATTTTTCATCTTTACTTTTAAGAACTCTTGTTTATTAAGTAATGTTATTGCCTATGCTGACATTTTGTGCACGTCTTACTTGGCTCGCAGTCGTCAACGTCATTCTCGCACAGATCTCCGGTGAATCCGGGGTTGCAGCGGCACTGGTATCCACCGCGCAGATTCTCACACACCCCTCCGTTAGTGCAAGGATTCCTCACACACTCGTTAATGTCCACCTCACACGTCTGACCTGTGTAGTGAGACGACAGTGCTTACGGTGATGATGAGGGTCATATAGAGAGCATGAAACTCAAAAAAAAAATTTGCACTTAGTCTTACCTTGCCATCCAGCAGGACAAGCACAAGAGAAACTAAGAAAATCCTCCGATTCACGACACACACCTCCGTTCTTACAAGGACGCTGCACACAGGGAGCCAAAACGTTCTCACACACCTCACCTGAAACACACATTGAGAAAGTGTCAAAATAGAGATAAAAAGATACATATAGGTCAGGGTTATTATTGTTAACTAAAATGTTAACTAATACAAAAAAATAAAATCAAAATTTTATTTCAGTTTTCAAATCAAAATTTTAATATAAATATATAGACATTTTTAATATAAATATATAGACATTTATAATACAAAATGTTGATATATACACATTTTAAAATATATTAAAAATAATTACACAAAATATTTATATTATACAAGTAAAATATTACTTATAACATATTAATTATAATAACTTTAAAATAAAAAAACTAAAAATATAAAAATAAAAACTATAATAGTATCAATAATACTAAAATAATGCAAGGACAATACCATAAAAAACACACTGTACACCCTTTGAATGTTTGTTTATTAAATATTTTAGCTAATTTGATTATTCTTCCTGCTACCAATAAGTGTAGTAAACATTTAACCACTTTTAAACTAATCTTGCTAAATTCTGCAGGTTTTCCCCTCAAAATAAGTGCAGAATATAAGAAAAAAAGCCTGAAGTTAATCTTTATTTGTTATTTCAGTCTTGCTCTTCTATTGCCTAATTTTTCCAGCTCTGTTCCTGCAGGCACTTCCTTATCAGTTTCCACGGTGACCAGCCGTAGCAGGAAGTCACTTGGAGTTTCCTTCAATTGTCAATTCTTTGCCTCAACAGGAAACAGGAAGGGGCCAAACAGGAAATAAACCTATTTGAGTAGCCACCCTTGACACAGTGGTGTTATTTCACGTCCCCAGATAATTTTGTGCACACCTCTGCAAAGTTTCAAAATAAAAAAACAGCTGCACAATGGATGTTTGTGTATGTGTTTGTACCTGTGTAAGGCAACATGCAGTTGCACTTGAATCCGGCCACATCGTCGATACAGGAGCCCTGGTTTAGGCAGGGGTTGGATGCGCACTCGTTAATGTTCGTTTGGCAGTTGGGACCTAAACAAAAGAAAACACATGCCGTCATTTTTAGTAGAAAAATTATCTTATGTAGCACAAAATATTGTGGATAGAACAAACAATAGAACAAACGAATGATAGATAAAACAATAGATAGATAGATAAATGGAACGATAGATAGAAGGAACAAACAAATGAACGAATGATAGATAGAATGATAGAACGAACAAATGAAAGATAGAATGAATGATGGAATGATAGATAGAAGGGAATCATTAGAACTGATCTAGCATACTAGTTAGGAAGCATAGAGTACGAATTGGGACACTGGGAGAGCGTCTTACCACTGAAGCCAGCTCTGCAGGTGCACACATAGCCGCTGGTCATGTCCTTACAGGTGCCTCCGTTCACGCACGGATTGGACAAACACTCGTTGATGTTGATGTCACAGTTGCGTCCCATCCAGCCGGCCTCGCACATGCATGTGTAGCTGTTGATCTGGTCCAGGCAGTTGCCATGGATACAGGGGTTGCTGGAACACTCGTTGTGCTGAGACAGGCAGGTGGCGTCACGGAAACCCTCCGGACAGAGGCAGGTGAAGGTGTTGACCCCGTCGATGCAGGTGCCGCCATTATGACAGGGGTTTAACGCACAGTCGTCAATGTTGATGTTACACATTGAGCCTGTGAGGAAAAACAGTATGTATTAAAATAGTGTGTAAAAGTTTTAATAGTAAAACTGAACATTCAGTGTCAAATAACACAGAATGGGCTTGATTTGATTGTGAAAATGGGCACAAGTGGAATATTGTGAAATATTACCATTTTTAAAAAAAACTGTTTTTTATTGTAATATATGTTATTCCTGTGATCAAAGCTGAATTTTCAGCATCATTACTCCAGTCTTCAGTGTCACATGATCCTTCAGAAATCATTCTAATATGATGATTTGCTGCTCAAGAAACATTTCTGATTATTATCAGTGTTGACAACAGTTCACATTTTTTGGAAACTGATGCATTAAACAGCATTTATTTGAAATCGAAATCTTTTGTAACACTAGAATTGTCATTTTCGATAAATTGAATGTGTCCTTGCTGAATAAAAGTATGCATTTTCTCAAAATAGGTCTTAGTTACATCAGCAGAATTGAAACTGAGAAATTGAGGAAACCTGAAAAATACAACCAATTTTGACCTTGTTTAAGATGGTAAAGGTGGTTAAATTGATGTTGAGTTATTTCTAAGGTGAATATCACATTATCTTCATAATAATAAACAACTTAAAGGCCATATATTAATATGTGTGGACAAATCCTCTCAATCATTTTCCTAATTGACCATCATGTTTATCAGATGGTTCTCTCTAAAGAGTCTTACAGTGATCTAACCAGAAGTTTGAAACTTAAAACTATCAATATGTTAAAATGCAATAGTAAAGGAATTTTCCTTGGGACTCAGATGTGTTTTGACCTCTAGTTCTTTGTCTGCCTTTCTCTGTGTGTGTGTGTGGGCCCCATCCCAAATCTCCAGCCCTGCTCCAAACGCACAAAGGATTTCCTCCACCCTCTTGTGCTCTTTCATTCGTCCTTTCTTTCCGTCTTTCAGACCCACTCACACACCCCTCACACACTCGCTGGGGGGAGGGCAGGTCCTGCAGAGGGTTGTTTGCAGATACAAAAGGACAGAGCCTATTTCACACACGGCCGAACAACAATTACCCCCTCAACACACACACAAAACCCTCCTCTGTAGGGTAATGGGTAACTGCTTGATTCTCTTACAACAATGGGACTTTATTGCAATTTCTCTCTCTCTCTCACACACACACTATACCGAGTGTAATACTTACTGTAATACATATAGTACTGCTCAAAAAGGGTTCAGTGATGCTAAAAGACACCTGTTCACCTAGCTACAGCTCAACAACCACAGACTGCCAACTATTAACCTTGGTTTACATTCCAGGGACTGTTTTTTAATTAATTTTGTTATGTAGCAAACAATAAGGCATTTGAGGCCATGCTAAATAATCTATATACACAAAATGGGAAATCATGCTGTTTCAGGTTTGCATTCAGTGATATTTTAATAGAAAAAGTTGTAAAATTAAGGTTGAAAAGTGAACTGCCCTCCCCTTCTTATATGGAACAAAGGATTGTGGGAAATGAAATAAAATAAAGTTGCAATGACAATGTGTCCTTAATGTTCTTATGTATGACAGTATTGGGACAAAAAATGTGTTGATGTCAATGCTGTTTTAGTCGAAAAAGTTGTTAAATTGAGGTTGAAAAACAAAAAAAAAAAAGATTGTGGGCAATATCAGCCCTAAGTAAAATAAATTTGACTTGTTTTTCAAAAACAAATGTGATTGTGTCCTTAATGGAAGCTTGTTTCCACCATGAAATAAAAATTAAAAAAAAAAAAGGTAATTGCAAATTGCAACAATTCTGACTTTTTTCCTCGCAATTACGACTTTTTGAAAAAAAGTCAGAATTGCGTGATATAAAGTCAGAATTACGACATATAGTAAAAATTGCAAGGTTTAAAGAAAAAAATCAGAATTTACGTGATAAAAATTCGCAATTGTGAGAAAGTCAGAATTGCAATAAAAAAATCTGACTTTATAACTCGCAATTCTGACACTATAACTCACAATTTTGAGTATGTAAATTCGCCATTGTGAGAAAATTACCTTTTTTATTTTGTGGCAGAAACAAGCTTCCATAGTCCTTAATGTTTGTATTATATATAGAAAAAGGTTAACTAATGACAAAAAGGCACTTGAGGCTAAGCCAAATTGTGAAAATACTCCTGCTGCCCTTTAGCCATGACTATATTCACAGTTTAGCAAGGCCTATTGTACCTTTCTCCTTAAATACAACATTAAAAGGGTCACTCTTGTGATAAGTCAGGCCGTAGCATTAATGTAAAGCACACCTGTGTGTGTGTCCCAGTTGGGAAAGGCAGTCTCTGTCCTAAGTCATATCTGTTATCTGATACACAAGCTCTGCACGTCGCTAGCCACCTGTTCTCGCGCACACACACACACACACACAGATGCTGCACTGACTCACCTGTGTATCCGGGTTCACACACACACTCGTAGCCATTGATCTTGTCGATGCACTTTCCATAGTCACATGGTTTACTCTTGCAGTCATCAATGTTTATCTCACAATTCACACCTGCGGACACAATCACGACATGATAACTGTGTCACATGACGTACTCACCGTCATACTTCGCATGAGTTTTTGTGTGTATGCATGTATTACCTGTGGTTCCTTTAGGGCAGGTACAGGTGTACGAGTTCTCTCTGTCCTGACAGGTGCCTCCGTTTCGGCATGGTTGGCTCAAGCACTCGTTTATGTTGGTCTCACATAGGCGGCCGGTGTATCCAGGGCGACAGTCACAGGTGAAAGCGGCCACGCCATCCCTACACACACCGTAATGACAAGGGCTCGACACACACTCGTTGATGTCCAACTCGCAGTGAGCACCAGCAAAACCTGCAGATGGGCATTTGAAAACCCACATTTCGTATTTAGAATGTTGCCAGTGACACTCATTTCCTATTCTAAGAGGATAGCCAATCATAATACAGGTAATTTGCATATGGAATTTTTTAAATGCACTCAGTGTCCAAAAACGATAACTATATTTGCGTTCACACCAACGAACGATAACGGTCTGTTTATTGTAAGCTCACGTGCTGCAGTTTCAAAGTGTATACAACATGTTTTTGATGTTCTTGTTGCATTTACACAGCTTTAACCAGCAGATGTCCTCAGTATGCTATGTTTCGAGTGAATAGCTAGTGTAATCAATCTAATCAGTAAATTTACCTGACAAAGTCAATATAGTGGAATAAAAACAATGCCTAGTCTTTTTCATTGCAACTTCAAAGGAAGCAAGACAGTGTTGTCGAAACTAGTGCTGGATACCTGAGGTAATTTTATGTTACACTGTTTGCTAGGCTGGCATTGTGATCTTATCAGTAATACTTCTCACCATTTATTCAGAGGATATGACCGATTGTTTTCCATATATCCATTTTCTTTAAAGTATTCTTGAAAGGGGGGTTTGACTTGTCAAACAGTGGTGGATGTTTCTGGACCTCAGCGATTAACTTCTCTGCAATGTCGTCCACCATTTTAAATGTGCAAGCCCTTAAATTAGAATAGATTCTGATTGGCTGCCAGTATTTAATCGTTCAACAGCTGGAAAAAAAATTGTTCTGAAAGTGATCCCGATATCATTTCTCTATATCGTTATCGCTGTGGTGTGGACAGTGCTATTCTTTTATATTTAGAACAATTTTTAAAACTATATCTTTATCGTTATCGTTCTTGGTGTGAACAGGCCTTAAGACTGGGAAAAGGTGTACCTGGAGTGCATTCACAGGTGTATTTGTTTGGTCCGTCTGTGCACTTAGCGCCGTTTTTACATGGTGTGCTTGCGCACTCATCCACGTCCACCTGACATAAATTCCCAGAGAACCCTGGAGGGAAATAAAAAGCATGCCATGTTTAGTTTGATTGCTCAACTAAAATGCACATTATAAAAAGACCCAACCATGGCTAGTTCTTATGATTAGATCTCTGAAATTTATGTAGTTACCTTTGGGGCAGTCGCAATGGAACGAGTTGATCTTGTCAATGCATTTTCCATTGTTGAGGCAAGGCTGTGATGCACAATCGTCTGTGTTTATTTGACAAAACACACCCTCGTAACCTACACATCGAAGCAATCAGTCAGACAACAGTAGTGATGTGCTTTTGATGCAGGTAAATGGTTAAAGACCCATACCGGGCATGCAGATGCAGTGGAATCCACCAATTTGGTCGAGGCAGGTGGCATCATTCTGGCAGGGGTTTGACTTGCATTCATTAACGTCCATTTCGCAACGCGGGCCTTCATAACCCTGGAGACACTTGCACTGGAAGGAGCCTTTAGTGTTGAGACACCGTCCGCCATGCTCGCATGGGTTTGCACCTGAAACCCATCAATCACAAACATTATTGTAATGCAACAATCGTACATCATTTATAGTTCTTTCTAACTAATCATATGCGACTCTTACCGAGCGAGCACTCGTCAATGTCTTGGTTGCAGGCCGATCCTGTGTACCCGGGCGGACAGGTGCAGATGGCTTTTCCGCTCACCGGATTCGTGTCACAGTTTGAGCCCTTCTGACATGGATTACTGATGCAGGCGTCGTCGAGGTGACACAGAAGACCTGTGAGTAACAATGTTGTTATTGTTAGCTAAAACTATTAAAGATAAAATTAGATAAAAATTAGATAAAATAATAAATACTATAATAGTATATAAATAATAAAATTAAAAAGAAAACTGAAAATTAAAACCAATAAAAGCTAATTTCAAATACTAATAAATACTATGATTAGAACCGCACAATCTCATTACAGGATGAATCAGCGTTTTGAACGAATCCCTTGAATGATGGATTCAATGACTCATAGCTCTAACTATAATAGAATATAAATAATACTAAAATAACTGGGTAAATGCTGGGTAAAATAAAGAAGGTAAAAAAACCTGTGCGGCCATGTGGACACTCGCAGAAGAAAGACGCGACTCGATCGTGGCAGGTGGCGCCCTGGGAACACGCAGCGCTGGCGCAGTCGTCGATGTTCTCGCTGCAGTCGTCGCCCGTCCATCCATTCACACACACACAGTGGAACCCGCCGATGGTGTTGTGACACGTTCCTCCGTTCTGACAAGCGTTAGGCGAGAGTTCGCACTCATCTACGTCATCCGTACAGTACTGACCTGAAGAAAGAAGGGGTCAAAGGTCAAACATAAGGTGAGGCAAAATAAGTTATTTCATTGTATCATTATTATTATTTCAAAGTACACGAAAGTAGTACCGGTCCAGTGTTTGTCACAATGGCAGTTGTACGTATTTACGCCGTCTATACACCTGCCTCCATTCTCACAGGCATGCTGCGTGCAGTCATCAACGTTATGCTCGCACATTTGACCCGTGAACCCTGAGAGAGACAAATGATTCACATTCAATATACATCAAAGAGTCTGAGGCCATGTACGGATTGTGTTTGTGCTTGAGTGAGTAACTGAATCATCTAGGTCACTCATTGGGATTACATATAAACTACAACAAAAAAGCACCGCATTTCATGCAAGACTGACATGCTGTTAATGAGTAACTGAGCACATGCAGGGTTATTAGCATTTGCTAAGACAAAAGCTGTTGTTTTAAAAACATTACCATTACTGTTTATATTGTTTTATTGTATTTATATATGGTTTTAAAAACTAACTTTCGTAGGCTGGAATGAAATGCAACTGAAGTAGAAATGATGTCCGTAAAATTTAATTAAACTGAAATGTAAAGTAAAATTTTTAAATGTATAATGTATTTAAATTTATATTTATATATGTATTTATATTCATTTTTATGTTTTTTATTTTTATTTATTCATATTTATATCCATTTATTTTAATTTGTTTATATTTATTTATAAATGCATATTTTTTAAATTCTAGAAATGCAAATGGGTTAAGGTTAGGATTTTGGTTAGGTTTATTTATTAATGCATTTATATTTATTTACATTCATATAAGCATTTACGTTCATTTTTTTATTCACATTTGTATGCATTTATTTTTATTTGTTTATATTTATTTATAAATAAATAGAATTTAATTCTAGAAATCAAAACGTTTTCTTTTATGGTTAAAGTTAGGATTTTGGTTAGGTTTATTTATATGCATTTATATTTATATTATTATTTATATATATTATATTATATTATGTTGATATTTATGTATTTATATTCTAGAAATGCACTTTTTTTGGTTTAAGGTTAGGGTTATAGTTAGGTTTATTAAAGCATATATTATATATATATATATATATATATATATATATATATATATATATATATATATATATATATATTTATTTATTAATGTATTTGTTTATTTATATTTATATATGTTTTTTTTATTTATGTATGTATTTATTAATTTTTTTTTTTTGAAAACTATTATTGTTTATATTGTTTTATTATATTTATATATGGTTTTAAAATCTATTAAACTTTCATTAGCTGAAATGAAATGCAACTGATGTAGAAATGATGTCCATAAAATTAATCACAACGAAATGTAAAGTAAATTATACCAAAAAAAAAAAAAAAAAATCATTTATTTATATCTTTTTTCCCAAGAAATTAAATAAATTAATACTTTTATTTAGTAAGGATGCATTAAATTGATCAAAAGTGACAGTAAAGACATTTATAATGTCGAAATATAATGCTTTATATTTCAGGAATTCAGATAAATGTTCTATTGAACTTTCTATTCATCAAAGAATCCTGAAAAAAAAAATGTAGCATATTTGAATGATTTCTGAAGGATCATGTGACACTGAAGACTGGAGTAATGATGCTGAAAATTCAGTTTTGTTTACAGGAATAAATTGCATTTTAAAATATATTAAAATAGAAAACAGTTAATTTAAATTAAATATTAAATTAAATTAAATTAAATATTTCACAATATTACTGTTTTTTGCTGTATTTTGGAAATATGCATTTTCAAATAAATGCATCAGAAATGTATATTTTCAGAAAAATATTTTAGTTAATCCCCCCAAAAATAATGATGCCAAACTTGATAATGATACCTAACAGACAAGTGCAGGTATAGGTGGTGTCACTGGTCTGTAAGCAGGTCCCTCCGTTCCTGCAGGGCGAGGGGTGGCACGGGTGGTACAGGCGCTCACAGTGTGTGCCAGCGTACTCAGGTGGGCACCGGCAGAAGTACGAGCCCACCTCATTTATACAGGTGCCTCCGTTACGACAGGGGGAGGGAGAGAGTGCGCACTCGTTAACGTCTTGCCGACACGTCTGGCCATGGAAGTTAGGAGGGCAGGTGCAGATGTAGTGCGAGTCAAATGCGGAACACTGCCCGCCGTTGGCACAGGGGTTTGACGCACATGGGTCGGCCTGTTGGCACGTTTTACCTACGCACATAATGGGAAAAATGGAGGTTAACTTATCTTCCAACCCGCAAGGAAGAGCATGGGTGATGTATGTGTGTTTTGGTCATACCTGACCATCCAGGTGGGCAGCGGCAGGTAAAGGTGTCAAGCGTGAGCAGAGAGCAGGTGCCTCCGTTACGGCACGGGGAGCTCATACAGGCATGATTGACGGGTGTCAGACAGAGGGGATCGCTGTATCCTAAAACGCAGTCGCAGGTCACCTCCACGTCATTCCCCTGCGTCCGTGCACGGCAAACACCTCCGTTACGACATGGCGACGGGCTGCACGGGTTCAGGAACTGACATTGGGGGCCAACGAAGTCTGCAGGACACCTAAAGAAACACAAAACACACACAGATTATATTATTATTACTTAATAGTTTGAGAATAACAGTCTCAAAAAGTGAGCTAAATTTGACAAAGCCTCCAAGTGAAAAGTTGGAAACATTTATAAATAATTTTTTTTTAATGCTAGAAATGCTTTTTATATCTATTTATGTATATTCATATTTATTAGTGTATTTATATTTATATACTGTATGTATTTATATTATTTATTTATTCATTCATATTTATATGCATTTTAACTTTTTTTGGTCATAAGATTTTGGTTAGGTTTCTTTATATGCATTTATTTTTTATATCTATTTATTTATGTTGATATTTATTTATAAATGTATTTATATTCTAGAAATGCCTATTTTTTTATATGGTTAGGTTTATTAAAACATTTATATTTATATACGTATTTATATTAAATCAAATACATACATATATACATAAAAATTATTTATTATTTATTTATCAATTTTTTAGGGTTAAGGTTAGTGTTAATTTAGGTTTATTTATTAATGCATTTATATGTATGCATTTATATTCATTTTTATTTACTTTCATATTTCATATTTATATATATTTATTTGTATTTGTTTATATTTATTTATCCTTTTAGGATTCAGGTCATGGTAATTTGTTTTATACAAAAACAGCAGAAGTCTATGATATGTTCTCATTTAGTTGGCTGTGTGTGTGTGTGTGTATACAAACAGTGTGTGAAAGAAAGACACTGTTCTAACTCATCTAAATTCCTCAAGGCAATCAGGAGCCACAAGAACACACACACAGTGTCACATGCTCTCTCTCTCTCATATGGACACATACAAATGACACATTTGAACACTTTCTTCAACAGCCACTAAAGCAAACTTCAAAATGTGAACTTAAAAGAAAGATATAGTAAATACAGTGCATTTATTCATGCAAGTGTGTGTTTGTGTGCTGCAGCAGGTGTGCATAAATAAGGGCAGCTGTGCTGCAGGCCCCTCCCACTGTACTCAGTCCCTCCCCCAAAGCCTGTTGCCATGGCGAGTGGCATAAGTTCACTAAGGCAGCTCCCAAGAGAAGAGAACCCCCCCAAACTCCTGGTGTGCGATATCTCACTCTTATCTGCACAGAATATTGATTGACATGATTTGTTCTCATTGATATTTATCATTTTTATTTATTCGTTTTGTCTTTATTAAACATCACTGTAGATATATTCAATTATTTGTGCTTAATGGTTCTTAAATTTCAAATTTGCAATGGAGAAAAAAAAGTTTTATTTGCTGAAGTTTGGCTCTAAATATATAAAATTTAGTTTCAAAATGTAGTGCATTGCATTAACTAATTCACTGCTCTTTAAAAGCAAAATAAAATAAATGGAAACAAATATTATATACCTACATAAATGTAATATTACATAAATTTTTTAAAGGTATTAATATTGTATGTAGGTTTATGTTTTAAGTATGTTTTAAAAAAAAAAGAAAAGAAATAGAAATACATTTATTAGTGCTGTCAAACTGATCACATCTAACATAAGTTTGTAAATATATGTGTGTATGTATGCGTGTATGCATAAACATACACTATACATACGTTATATTTGCAAACTTTTATGTTCGATGCGATTAATCACAATCAATTTGACAGCACAATTATATTATTTATTTATATATATATATATATATATATATATATATATATATATATATATATATCAAAAATATCAATTTTTTTTTAAATAAATGTAGAAAATTATTCAACAAATTTAGTTAACATGTTAATTAGTAGCTGTAATCACAATACAACTGCAAATTCACATGCAGTAGTTTAATAATGAAGACATCCCAGTGCAAACACTTGCAGGCGCAGATGAGTGTGTGATTTTACTTTAGGCATTAACGCAGTCGCTCGCTTTGTCCCCAGAGACGGCAGCAGAAGTCATCTGCAGCCCGTCGTGGCAACAGGTCCGAGAGCAGGAGTGCGTGTGAGATTCGACTCTGAACAGATGCTGCGGTGACCTGTGACCCCTGAGCACATTTGTGACTGCAGGCTACAGACCCCCCCCCCATTCCAGTGGGCTGGTCTACCATCTGCTGCTGCCACGGCCTTCTGTGCAAGTGGGTGTGTGTGTGTGTTCACACCGCAGACTTCCTGCCCCTGAGTGTGAACCAAAACAACAAACTTTCGTTTTCTCCGTCTGGCCCTAAGCACTGGGTTCTTACGATTTACACCTTTGCAAATATTATAATCAGTAACACGTCACAACAAGGTTTCAAAATTACAGCCATTAATCTGTTCTTATTTAAGTTGCTCACTTCACATACATCAAAAAACAGCTCCATCATGATTTCTCAGAGCTTAGGGAGTGTTGATTTTAACCTCTGTTGTTATAAGTTTACATTCACACACGTTTTCAGTTCAGGGACAAGGAACGCAGGACAGCACGTCTCTAAACCAGAAACCTTGCATGCAAAACCACACATTAGAAACTAACTAGACTCATGACATGGAAGTGCTAGTTTAAGTGAAATATTAGAATGCAGAAGTTACTCAACAAAATGTAAAAATCTCAAGTCATGCTTACAGACACAAGCAGTTTCACATGGTTTTGGAAAGCCAAATTTAGAAACTTATGGTCATCGCAACAGTCCTGCTCACACACACTGCGTTTCATTCTACAAATAGCTCTGGTTATGCACAACATCACACACACGTCCAGTGATGCTGCATTTAAAACACACATATATTAGATTCTGACCTCATAATTATGATGCCCACCCAATAGCTGTCACCAACCCAACCACAACCAGCGATAGAAGGTCATAAAGCATTGCAGGATTCAAATGACAACTCTGGAATTCTGATTCCATGCTTCCAATTAACTTCCCACCCTCCAGCATTCCAAAAGTTCCAGAACTGATGTCAGGTGTTTTGGAATGATCAAAGAACACTTTATGATGTTCATAAACCTAAAAACTAACAAAACACACATGGACCTTGTTGCATTATGAATTGCATTATGACACATTCACACTATTGGCTATCGTTAGAGTTTAAAAACTAAAAAGCTAATAGTCAGGGCATATATATCCGGCAAATCAAAAGAGGGCAGGAAAATGCACTGCATTTAAGCTTTGTGTAAAGAAAATGCTAGTAAACCAGTTTGATGTTCAATGTTAAATGTATTAACATTCATAAAGTTAAGAAATATTAATTTAATCTTCAGAATTTAGCTAATGTTTGTTAATATTAATTTGAGTAATGCATTTGTTTATAACTGATGCAGTTACTCTAAAACAAGATGAAATTGAGAGAATAAAGTTTTTATTTGCATTTCTTTGAAAATATAATAATTCAATGAAATTATAATTCATTTAAAAGAATATAGGTGGTATAAAAGGCAGAACCCCCTAACTATGGGTATCATTATCGGTATCGGCTGATATCACTTTGAATAATCGGTTTCCGTATCGGTGGAGAAATTTAGTATCGGTGCATCTCCATGTAAACACAAACTTTTATGTTAGATGCGATTAATCGATTTGACAACACTAAATGCATTAATATTTTGAATTAGCTATTGTTTTTATCATTTTTTTTTTTTTAAACTTAAGTTAGCTGCAAAGGCAACATTTCTAATTTTTGTTTAAGTTTTTTAAGCTTAAGTTTTTCATCTAATATTTGTTTAATTTCAATTAATGAAAGTGATTTTTAATTGGTTTTGATAACAATACTGCTGCACATACATAACCAAGCCTGAAGAGACTTAGCTTATCCATAACACCCCCATAACTCTGACCACACCTAAAAATACTTGAAATAAGTGGTTTTAACATGGCATCACCCAAAAAGGTCAGGTTTCCTAGAATAGAAGAAGTATGTAATCTAGTATCAATCAGAGACTGTCAGAGTTTCACCCCTTCGCATGAAGATTATTTGCTTTGAATGAGTCTGTGTCATCAAAGAACATTACAGGAACATTTAACTCAATGCAAAGTGGGACATCCTCTCACTAAATGTCAGAAGTTCATGTGAACTAAATTTCAAGCAGCTTAATTCAGATGCAACAAGTCAGAGAAATCCCCACATGCCTACGCACTAACAAACACTGGTGATTTAAGGTTGAGAATTGGACCACACAGGAAAGGTGTCAAAGATCAGATGAGATATTTCTGGGAGAAAAAAATTGATCAAAAATATCTCTGCTCTTCCTGTTTATTGATGGGGTCATCACAACAGGATGTTCAGGGATCAGCCCGCACTGAATGTGTGCGCAAGCTGCAACTCAACAGTCCCCACAATGAGAAATGAAATCTCTCTCTTCCTTTCTTCTTTGCTAAACAGATTCATTCATTTGCTGAGGCTTAATATGACTTATTACTGCTCATACGCTGGGTAATAAACTTGACAGGTATATTAAATGGTGATACATATGTCAATGACGCTTCAAATTGTGTGGCTTGTTGTGTGTGATGAAACTGATGAAAAAAAATCCCATAGATTTGCACTGAACAAATTATCTGAGCTCAGTAAATCAGGGGACCTGTTACCACAACTCAAATAATTGCATGGTTGCAAGTTAAAAATGTCTAATTTAATGTTTTAATTAAAACTTTTAAGTTGCAAACATTATTTTGTAGAGTTCTGTTGACACAATAATGTTGATCATTACATCAACTTAATATCCTCTGTAATTTAAACTCAAACTTATGCGTTAAATGGCTTTTTTATTTTTTTATTAGGTTATAGTAACTTAATGAAATCGTCTTGATAACTTCGGAAATTAGGCAGCGGATTTCTAGTTCCCAGCATACTTTGCATAGGACTGGATAAGGAGAATAAATGTTGAAATTAAGTGTTAATTTATTTGTTTTTAGTGAAGGGAAAGACCTGTTAGTGTTTAATGCTGTTATGTTTGACATTTAAAAGTTTTTGTGGTTATCATTGTGCTGAAGAGTAGATGCATATGTTTTAAGTATGGTAAACACTACATTGACTCTTTAAGCACTGACTGCGCTAATGCCAGTGACAAGTAATATCTTACTTGTTCATTAAATATACATGTTAAATAAGTTATGTTAGCATGTGTTATGATAGCTGTGGATTTAAACTGAAATAGATCAGATTAATTGGTTCCAGAGCTACAACTCTGGTAGTTGGAGCGACTTAAATTTTTTTGAGTAATCATCTGTTTTGTTTTTTTTTATGCTACAAATTATTAAGTTCCTCTAACTCAATGTAGCTTGTTGGTTAAACAAATTCACTCAAAGTTTTCATAACTCAAAAAAATGTATGCAAATTGTTGCGTTTTATGGTGTAGACACCTAAGAACAAGAGGCAAACACATATTCTTAAAAATAAAAGTTATAAAATGGGGTTTTCAGAGTGATGCCATAAAAGTTTAGCTCCCTAAAGAACTTTAAAGGAACAGTTCTTAAAAGAACATGTTTTACTCAGTGTGAAGAACATTTTTACTATAAAGAACCTTTTGTGGAATGGAAAGATTCCGTGGATGTTAAAGGTTGTTAAATGGAACCATAGACGCCAATAAAAACCTAGGAACCATCCACACCCTAGCAACCACTCAGATGATAATAGTGACAACTTTTGCACAAACACTTGCTTTTTAATCCAAAAATGGGAAAAAATATAGCAATCATCCAGAACTCCCTAGCATAATGCCAGCAACTTATGCAAAGACAAAATTGCATATTTTCATCAAAAAGGGGGGAAAATCATATCAACCATCTATAATAATCTAGGAACCACCTAGCAACCATCCAGAACCCCCTTGCAATCAACACATTAAAATTCATTTTGTTTTGACCTTTGAAAGGCTAAAAGTGACACAGGATATGGCAATCTTTTCCTAGATAGGAAAACGAAAATGTGGTTGCCGGCTAACAGTCTTACACACTTGTTTGCTTTTAAATTTCCCCCCTTTAAAGCCTCTCACACACACACTGAGGGCCTTCTCATGAGTTCCTGCAATCTTATTACCCCCTCCGCCATCTGCCCTCCAAAAAAGACACCATTCACACACATACAGACGAGCCTCCAGAGAGTCTAAGAACATAGATAAAAGCAAAACAGAGACTGAAAAAAAAAACTATTTAAAACAAAATCTGATTTTGATGGAAAAATCTTAGCGTGTGTGCATCCTATAAGAACAAATGCAAGTTTTATTCCATGCTTGCTAAATGTGTGTGTGTGTGTGTGTGTGTGTGTGAGACAATAGGAGGTGAGGGCCAGCTGTTGGGCTGAATGGCATGAATAGACATTGACAGAAGCAGCGTCCCACTGCAGCAGGGCACCAACGGACTACTGGGGGGTTGGTAGGGGGGTCTTTTATCTAAGTTTGAAACAGAATGACTATAGCCGCGTGCACGTTCGCACATGCGCGCACACACACACTTGAAAGATGCTGAGGGCTTTGTCTGGTTGCTAAGAAGGGTTTGGTCCTAAAGATGGAATCTCAATGTGGTAGATCACAGCTTTCAAACAAATACACAGGTATGCACGCTTTTTTGCATGGTGTTTTACTGCCAATTAACTAGGCATATACACAAAATAAAGTTTTTAAAATGACTATTAAATTTCACAAATAATTACAAAGAAATGGCAAGTAATACATTGAATAAAATGGGAAATTTAAGTAGAAATACTGAATTTTCTTGTTTTTCAGTGGTCAACAAAGAACTATTGGTGCATATAGACTTTTTTTTTTTTTTTTTTTTTGGAGATTCAAAACATTCTTTATTCATTATAGGTTTTTCAGGTCTGTGTTTTGGATTCTAGGAACTTAAGTGTCCCTAAAGTGTTAAAAATAAAGGTTCCAAAAGGAGGTTCTCCACATTTATGCCATAAAAGAACCATTTTGTGTTCTTTAAAGAACCTTTTAGCCAACAGCTCTTAAAAGAACCATTTTTTAGTGTGAACAACATTTTAATAACCTAAAGAATCGTTATCCTCTATAAAGGACAATAGAAAGGTTCCATGAATTTCAAGGTTCTTAGATTCCAATTTATTTTTGAGAGTGCATGACATCAGACTATAAAACTGTTTTGGTTCTAATCAAACCCTTTATTTTTAAGACTATAGCTTAATGTTTTCATAACGTACCTGCATGATGCTTCTCCACTCGGCTTGAGCTCGCATATTCCTCCATTCTGACAGTATTCTGAGCATCTTTGCCCTAAACAAACACAAACATCTGTTAGTGCATCCCAACAATCAACTAAACCACAAAAATCACCTGCAGAAAACCGTGTCAAACCTGCACCCACCCACCTGTACAACCCAAAGCACACCTGTCAATGCAAACACACATGCTAACTCCTTACAAAAGAACCTCGCCACCTATAGACATCAATAAAGAGCCCGGAGGCCTTTGTTTTGTGGCCCCGATGGAGAGCCACTGGCCTTTTGTTGGATTGTGAATAACTGACTTTGATGGAGGACTGGAGGGGGGGGGGGGGGAGTTCTTGACTATTCATCTAAAGAGATCCTGAAAAATCCAGTTAACCAACACTGAGCCTGGAAATACCTCCACATTCTCAACAATTCCCTCTCCGTGTGGCAGTCAGCCTTTAACAAGGGTTTAAACTCAAAATACAGTCCTTCCTGTTTCGGTATTAATATATCAGCTTCACACTAGTTTAAGTTTAGCTGACAGTGTTGGGATGAGCACATTTGGGTTTGAGTAAGCATTCAATGTGTTTTATTAAGCCAAATGTGTCCAACATGGGAAGGAAACAATTTTTTTTTTTTTTAGCAGAAGCGTGCAACGTCACACTTTAGGGATTAACAGCGCATCTAAGCCAATCACTATGGACTGCAGTTGTGCACTTGTTGAATGAAACCAGCTGCCTGCATGCAGTCTTTAATTGGTAACGACTGTCTAGAGACAAAGCTCTTAGTCAAAACCCTCAGACTGGTCCTAATTATAGATTATACCACCAGTACTAATTCTCCTTTATTCTTTTTCATATGATTCAAACAGCTTCTATGCACAGACTAGGACGCACAATGGATTTTAAACACTTTTTTTGAACAATTTTTTGACTTCAATTTTTTTTTTTTTTCTTCAATCATTTGTAGTTATTGGAAAGAGATTCATGAAGTTATTTTATCAAGACTGCCAATGAAAGTAAAAAAAAACAACAACAAAAAACATTAGGCCTTAAGTTCAAGTTAAACGTTTAAAGTTGTAAATGTTTTCATGCTTTGTCCATGAGTTATTAAATGTTATTAATAAAATAATAGGCTAATAATAAATTATAGGCTGTTGGTCATCTTTAAAGTATCATGTAAATAACACAAAGTACCGTGGAATAGCCATTAGATACCATTAGCTATTTTGCTATATTGTGCCTTCTTGTTAGCATAATTTCTCTCTTTTTTAACTTGTGTGCCTCAGGCTTGAAATGTGAAGAATTTAAAATTAATAAGCGTCTCTTTCGTTTCCTGTGCCGTCTGTCTAGTTGTGTCATTTCCCCTGTCTGTCTTCTCTCGGTTCCTCTACGGGAGCGTGGCCTGGTGGAGCGGCCCGCGCGTGTGTGGACGAGGGAGGGAGTTGGGGGGGTTCTAGGGACACACGCGCGCCTGACGGGAGCGCGCGCGACAGCTGCGGAGCCCACGCCGCGCGGACAAAAGGAATCAGAGTCCAGCACGAGCCCATAAAACACTGTCTCGAGCCATTGTTTACCAGCGCACGAGAACAACAGCACAACCCCCTCCTCCTCCTCCTCCTCCTCTCTTTATTCATTCACTCACAGATCGCTTTCCTCCAGACTCCACACACAATGCAACTCAATCAACATCAGGGACCAGACAAAAAAAATCCTGAACACTAAAAAAAGCCACAATAACTTCAGAAATCAAGCACTTATACTGTCATAAAGTTCCGAAGTTACTCAGCTGACGTAAAGAAATGAATCTGTAATTTGATTTTTACGGCTATACTCATGAAAACAAGAACAGAAACTCCCGCAAAGTTACATTAGTGAATCAACAAATTAAAAACAGAAATTTTAGATAAATTAGAAACTCTTTTTATAACTGAGGCGGCTGTCAAATGTGGTCTATTCACCCCAAATAGACTTAAACCACAAACTTGCACTGAATTACATTTTGAATTCAACAGAATCAATAATGCATATCAATATATTAGACACCCCATATCAGAAATATTAATAACTTGCTGAAGTATGTTGGTTTTTACTTACACAACTGGTACACTGCCACTTTTTCATGCAAATAATCATGCCAATAAAGTACTTGACATTAAAAAATAATGGAAATGAAAGAAAGAGATAGTTGTGAAAGACAATTACATTATATTAATCCCAATACCAGACTATTCTGTGCAACAAGTGACGCTAAAGTTCCGCAAAAACACATTCACCTCTCCAAGCAAAACAAAACAGAACAGATTGGAAATATCAAATTAGAGTCATATGACTGCATGCATATAATTTAAAACGTTATTAGAGTTGCATTGATCTTATACCTTGTGCCACCGTCGCGAGCGATGCTGCCGTCAGTAACGTTAATTTCACCAAGAAACGGTTCATAACTCCGCCTCGGCGTTACAGCTTCTTTAAAATCCTTTCTGAAGTTCTCATAGATCCCCTGAAGTCTTCTTTAAACCTCCCAAAAAGTGAAAAACAGTTAGAATAAATATCCGTATTATTAATTAATAAATAAATCCCAATCTCTCTCAAAAGCGTCTCTTGTCGCTGCTGCTCGTGGGAACTCTTGCTTGATTCTCAGCTAGTAGCGCGCGTGAGCGTGCGCGTGCGCTGATGTCACTGTCGCGTGGGACTCTGAAGGAGTTCTTCTGAATGACTTCTCACGCTCTGGACGGAAAGCGCCCGCCCCTGTTATCCATCCGCGCAGGTACTGAGAGAGAGAGATTTCCTTTAAATTAACGTGCTTCTAAGAAGGAAGAAAAAGAGCAAACACTCCCTGCACAGTTTAGTTTTGACCGCGAGGGAAGAAAAAAAAAACTTTCTCACACTTTCTTCCCAGGATAAATGTGGGATATGCAGGTTTATTCCTGTCCCATGTAGAGGATTGAGGAGGGACTAGGGCGGATCACTGCTTTCTGCTGGCACCGGTTCAGACCCATAGAAAAGGGGGGAGGCCTCATTAACAAATCAAGACGCAATGCTGAAAGTGTGTGTCTTTTGTGCCCCATTTCTAAAGGAGGGAAATGTTTTTGTAACACCAGCTAAAAAGTTTTTAGACATTGTATGCCATAGAAATACTGTTTTTTTTTTTTTTTTTATAGATGGTACCAGCTTTTTGGATATATGGTAATACCAAGTTTGTTTTGAACATTTAATAACATTTTCTTATATGTTTTTGAACACTTTGGAGTAACAAATATCATTGTATGTGAACATTTCAATCATTTAGTAGACCTACTTTGGACAGGAAGTACTAAATGTCCTACAAATATCATATAAACACATATACAAAAATCATGGTTTTACATTTTCTCAGATACAATCAAATTACCATGGTACGGCCGCAGTACTTTTTTGTAAATGTGAGCACATTGTCATAGTCTCTTTTTCTCTCTTTATCTCACTCAGACACTTCAAAAGTCATCTCTAAAATGATCAGTAAGAGGTAAAGATCAATAATGTCAGAGGAATTTCCCTTTATATGACCTATAACTGCACTGTACTTACGATCTTATAAGTGTTGAGTGCTTTAGTTTTTCTTTTAATGTTTCTATTTATGATACATGTAAAAGCACTAATGCAATATTCTGTCATTCTGATACTGTTTTTGTTCATGTTTAAGTTTGTTTGCCCCCCCCCCCCCCCCTTTTTTTGGCATGAAACTGCATGTGTGGTTTCATCGCCTAAGGAATTATAGTAATGACACATCATGTTTGACAGTACGCACGATATGTGTGCATGTCTGTGTGTGTCGGCCCGTGGGAACTGTTTCATTGTGGAATCTGTAACCGCAGGGCATAAAAAAAAGAGTTGAATGAGAGGGCGAAAGACTGAGAGTGTGTGCCAATACTGTAAATGACAAATGTTGGATAACTGTCGATGAGCTCAAGAGACAAATAATGTCCCGTCGTGCCACTGAAGTTTCATTTTGATACCTGAATGCAAATTTGAAAGTGTTTGTCGAAAGGTTAAGGTTGAAAAAGTCACCAAAATGCACTCAGCCTACTTTGATTTGAGAACAGCGGTACTTCCTTTTTCCTCTGTTCCTAAAACTCCCTTCCTTCCCATTTGAACACACACATTTCACAGGGACAGAGGGTTTGAGTTTCAAATGGTCATGTTTATACCTAAAAATCTTGCTTATAGCAAAAATCAGGGTTTTTTAACAAGATGTTTTTATCTTGTTTACCAGTAAAAATGTGTAAACAGACTCAACTTTTATTTCTTACTTTTTACACAAAAAAAAGTTGGTTTATTCTTCAAACAAGGAAAAAGTATTTAACAGTTTAACAAAAATAAACTAAATCTGAAAACATGTTTATTTTTATTCATAAGTAATTTTTTTAACTGATTTAAAATTATTAAGTCCAGTTTAGATTGTGAATATATATATATATGTGTGTGTTTTATAAGTGTTTTGGAGAAAAACATTTATTTCATAATGTGATTTTCCCCCCACTTTCAATTCTTTTCCTTCAATGAAAGATTTATTTTCACAGCCGCCTTTGCTCATAATTACTAAAGGTGCCAATAATTGTGGAGGGCACTGTATATATACACATATTAATATACGTTTATGTTAGATGCAATTAATGGCGATTAATCATATCTAACATAAACGTATACTAATATGTATATATACTAATATAATGTTAGTAAAATATATATATATTACTATTACTAAAATATATGTATATATATTAGTGCTGTCAAATCGATTAACTGCGATTAATCGCAGCTAACAAAAGTACGTAAATATATGTGTGTATATATAAATACATAGACATATATTTACAAACTTACTTTAGACGCGATTAATCGTGATTAATCGATTTGACAGCACTTATATATAAGTATATCTATTAGTGCTGTCAAATCGATTCATGATTAATCGCATCTAAAGTATATAAATATGTGTACATATATATAAAAATACATACACATATATTATACATTTGCAAACTTTTACTTTATACGTGATTAATCACGATTAATTGATTTGACAGCACTTTTAATATATATATTTGTAGCAGTAGCCAACAATATATTGTATGGGTGAAAATGACCGATTTTTCTTTTATGCCAAAAATCATTAGGATATTAAGTAAAGATCATGTTCCATGAAGATATTTTGTAGATTTCCTACTGTAAATATATAAAAAATGTATTTTTGTGAGAGGATATGCATTGCTAAGGGCTTCATTTGGACAACTTTAAAGGTGATTTTCCCATTATTTTGATTTTTTGCACCCTCAGATTCCAGATTTTCAAATAGCTGTGTCTCAGCCAAATATTGTCCTATCCTAACAAACCATTCATCAATGGAAAGCTTATTTATTCAGCTTTCAGATGACTTATACATCCCAATTTAAAACCAGTCTGTAAAAAAGGGCCGAATGTATTGGTGCAGTTAAAAAGTTAACTTGTTGTCTACGGAGACTGTGAGTTAAGCAGGTCACATTATTTAAGTCAACTTCTTGGGCTTGTCTGATGCATGTTTTGCATCAGATGCAACAGAACAACATGGCTGGTTGACTAGAATAACTCTATTGGTTAACTAGCACAGAGCCCCATCATGATCAAAGAGCAGCGGACTGTGAGCGTGACTGAGTTTAAACGGCGTCTGTCACCTACAAGATCCTGAACGAGTGAAGTACTGTAATCACCTGATGAATTTCACACATACACGCTGCGAACGAGTCCTCGCATGCTGCCCTGATGCATCTGTGCTTTCCCTCCCCCTCCCAGAGTTTGAATAATAAAGCTTTATTTGCATTTCTAAAGCTGATGATAGACACAACCCCCATTGGAGAAATCTCAAATCTGAGCTGAGCATGCCTGTACTCTTTACCCTACAGTGTGCATTTGTGTTTGTGTAAACACACACAGGGACAGTACATCAGGATTTAAGAGAGACCGGGCTGCAGTCTTTTCACACACACACACATGCACACACACACTGATAGTTGTGTGCTGGTGAGAAAGTAGACGCTTCAAGCTTCATGGCAGGAAACGAGCCCAATTCACACAGAACAGACAGAACTGAGATCTGAACCCACAAATGAGTGACTGTAAAATCTGCTGCTGACATCCTGAATGCATTTATAGTCTCTTGCTGTAATCATGGTGCATAATAACCTCAATCATCATTTTAACTTTCTTTTAAGACCTTAAAAAGAACTCAAATGTTTTCAGGTCACATTTAAGTAAAGACAAACCTGAAAAAAACAGACAAAAAGTTGTTATTTTAAGTGCACGCACACTCATGTTTATCAAAGCTAAAAATCATCTGATAATCTTCTCAGACAGGAGAATGCGTGTGTTCATGGGTATTTGTGTTTGTTTGTTTGTGTGTGTATATAAAGATCTCATATTTCAGTAGCTTTAGTGCTACAATACCACCAACAACATCTCACAGATCTGTTTCTCATTTCAGTGTTAAAAGATCCACATCTTTTCGAGTCTGGTCTGGTCTTGTTTCTGAATAGAGGTTTATATGTAGAGTTTCAAGAAACACAGCATTTAGTATGCTAAATTATGTTTTGGGTGCAGCAAAATTGGTAATCTGAAAAATTAAGATACAGTAAATGGATTGCATATACATTCAGAATTTAACTGATAACTTTAATCAATGTATATTAAAGGCACACTATGTAGTTTTTCGCCTCTAGAGGTCGCATATTCAAAACAAAGGCGTAGCTTGATGATGTCGTCTTCACCTCACGGTGGAAAAAGAATCAGGACGGACTCGCGATTGCTAATGAGAAACGAGCGCAACAAGCGTCTGGAAAACAGCTGAACTTTTATTATGCCACAGTCGCCACTTCTGCTTCTTCCGGTCAAGTGTATGTGGGGAAATGCAGCGCTCTTTATCATATTAGATACATTTGTTTGTTGAAAGTTGTTATAACGCTAATCTGCGTTCGCTCGGCGGCTGCTATGAGACACTTGTTGCACACTGCAGTAAGCTAGATCGATTTTAGTCATGGTAAATCATGGTACTCGCGGTAAATCAAGAAAACAAGATTCAAACAAACGTGTTGAGCTATATAACATGATTAGTTTTCTGTCTATAAATGTATCCAAACAGTTGTTCCCTTGTCTAATAAAACATGTAATATATTAAATCATATTTCCATGATTTCTACAAAATAAAACCGAAGGTAATGTGGGTATGATGTCACTGATAGGCGACGCACAGACAGTCGGACACGTCCATGTCAAAACTGTTTTTTTCTTTGGATTTAAACATTCTTGGAAACACCTGGGATAATATAAGTACACAAGTCAACAAAATATATAACACTGTTCTAGTGGTTTTTGGATATTTTAATCCAAAAATTTTACATATTGTGCCTTTAACTGAAATGAGTGCAGAATTAGTTTTAATAGAATTAATACGTTTTTGTTTTTTTTTCTTTGCTCACCAAGGCTGCATTTATTTAATTTTAAATACAGTAAAAACAGTAATATTGTGAAATATTTTTAAAATTTAAAATAGCTGTTTTCTGTGTTAATATATTGTAAAATATAATTTATTCCTGAGATCAAAGCTGAATTTTCAGCATCATTCCTCCAGTCTTCAGTGTCACATGATCCTTCAGAAATCATTCTAATATGCTGATTCGCTGCTCAAGAAACATTTATCACTATTATCAATGTTGAAAACAGTTGTGCTGCTTCATATTTTTGTGGAAAAATCAGCAGTTCTGTTAGTGAGTGAAAGTGTAATTATCTTAATAAACATAAAACCTCTCCTCTTCTCGCGTCATCCCATCTTGTTTCCTTCTCAGTCTCGCCTTTTCTGTTTCTTTTTTTAATCTCTCATCTTGTCTTCTTTTCTATTCTTATTGCATCTCTTCTTATTTGTATTTTTTTCCAGCTGTGATTCTTATTTTGATATTTGTGTGTGTTTTGTTTCTTCTCTTCTCTTCTCTTCTCTTCTCTTCTCTTCTCTTCTCTTCTCTTCTCTTCTCTTCTCTTCTCTTCTCTTCTCTTCTCTTCTCTTCTCCTCTTCTCTTCTCTTCTCTTCTCTTCTCTTCTCTTCTCTTCTCATTTGGTATGTTTGTCTCTTGCTGATGTGTGTGTGTTTGTGAGGGTTTGTTTCTCAGCTGTTCGCTGTATCATTTTCTCTAAGTCTCCGACAACTGCTGTCCAGACCTCGCCCTGGGGTTGGTCTTCTCGCTTTCCAAAAACAGACTCCTTAAACACTCACAGGCCTTTCGTTGACTTATCGAGCGCGTGTTCTGTGTTCTTGCCAGTGTCTTGTGGACGTTGTACAACATGTGGCATAAGCCGTCCTTGTCTGTGCTCTTGTTGAATGTTTTAAGCTGCTCACCATTTAGACCTTGAAACAAACTCCTGCGCTCAGCATCCTCCAAAATATCTCACAGCATTCTACTCATAGCAGACCGCCATGTCTCTCTGTCGCTCACTCTGTCTCCTTGACCTCGCTCTAACTCGATCCTCTGGCATCTCTCTTTACTCTCTCTTTCTTAACGTCTCTTTCTCACGCTCCAAGCGGATGCATGTCTCTGCCAGGAGTGTGTCGATCATATAACATTTCACTTGAGCCCATCAATGAGAAGATTTCACACTCTCTCACTCTGATACACACAGCAGGGTTCATATGTGTGTATGTTCATGTATCACTTTCTAACTAGATGCATCAGGCGAGTGTGTGATTTTGCCAGACATGTTCCTGGGTCAACATATTTTGCTGATCCTGGAACAACATTCCTGTCCTACCCCTAAACCTAACCCTACCCATAACTTGTCCCTAAAATCAGAGGGAAATGATAGGTGAATAACACTGATGTATCACTGGTTGTAAGCCTAAACTTGACATAAAGTGTAACCTTGTCCCTCAAATCTAATTGGTTGTTGTAATGTTGTTCCAGGATCAACAAAGATGTTGATCCATTAACATGTTGTACTTGGTGAAATAATGTTTATATGTCTATATGTGTGTGTTGATGTCTGTTTGGTTAAATTTATAAAATATAACATTCAAATATTATATATACCATTCAAAAGTTTGGGGTCATTAAGATTCAGTGTTATTTTAGTTTTATTAATATTTTGAATAGCTTTTATTTTTATATTTGTAGTTTTCATGTTAATTTTAGTTTATTTTCTTGTAATTTCATTATGTACTTTGTCATTTTATAGTTTTTTTTTTTTTTTTAAATATTGCTATTTAAGTTTGACTTATTTTTATTTAACTTTTAGTGTTTTATTCATTTCCAGTTTAATAATTTTAGTATTTCAGTTTATTGCCAAGGCAACATTTCTAATTTTCGTTTAGTTTGTTTTTCAACTAATTTGTTTTTTCAGCCTTTTTTTTTCAACTAACAAAAATGTTTTTAATACTTTTAGTTTTATTTAACGACTATAACCCTGGTAAGATATTTCTTTTTTAAAGAAATGAATGCTTGTATTCATCAAAATTGGTCAAAAGTGATAATAAAGACATTTATAATGTTACAAAAAATCAAATAAATGTTGTTCTTTTAAACTTTCAATTCATGAAAGAATCCTGAAAAAAATGGTCACAACTGTTTTCAACACTGATAATAATCAGAAATGTTTCTTGAGCAGCAAATCAACATATTAGAATGATTTCTGAAGGATCATGTGACTTAAGTGGAGTAATGATGCTGAAAATTCAGCTTTGATCACAGAAATAACTTACATTTTAATTATATTTTACAACATTACTGTTTTTACTATATTTATGATAAATACAACCTTGGTGATTCTTGGTATTCTTTCAAATACATTAAAATTCTTAGGACAATAAAAATAAACAGCTCAGATTCAGATCTCATTTGTGATCTGACTTTCCTATGGTAAAATGTGAGTATAAATAGTTTTGTGTGTGATGAGTGAATGTGTGCTGCTGTCCGTTTGGATCAATTTAATCCCGAGTGTGTGTGTGTGTGTTGTTTATGTGTGTATTTATATGCTAGTGAGTGAGAGACAGCGAGACTGCTTTAGGACCACTCGTAACAGACAGCTGTTGTAGTGAAATGCTAACCACGCTAAATGCTAATGTGTTTAATGGTTAAAGGCCGTGCGAGCTGACAGTCCTCTGAACCTGACACTACAACCCCTCGACACAGACACAGACACACACACACACACACACACACAAAGTTAAAGGGTCAGTTCACCCAAAAATGAAAATAATGTCATTTATTACTCACCCTCATGTCTTTCTACACCCGTAAGGCCTTCATTCATCTTCGGAACACAAATTAAGATATGGTTGATGAAATCCGATGACCTGGCCTCCATTGCCAGCAATGTTACTGCACCTCTCAAGATCCATAAAGGTACTAAAAACATATTTGAAACAGTTCATGTGAGTTCAGTGGTTCTATCTTAATATTATAAAGCGACAAGAATACTTTTTGTGTGCCAAAAAAACAAAACAAAATAACGACTTTTCAACAATATCTATATGGGCCGATTTCAAAACACTGCTTCAGAGCTTTACGAATCGAATCAGTGAATCAGAGCGCAAAAGTCACGTGATTTCAGCAGTTTAGCCGTTTAATAGGAGATCCGATTCACTAATTCGACACAAAAGATTCATAAAGCTCAGAAGCTTCATGAAGCAGTGTTTTGAAATCGGCCCATATATTGTTGAAAATTCGTTTTTTTTTTTTTTTGGCGCACAAAAAGTATTCTTATCGCTTTATAATATTAAGGTAGAACCACTGAAGTCACATGAACTGTTTCAAATATGTTTTTAGTATGGATCTTGAGAGGTGCAGTGACATTGCTGGCAATGGAGGCCTCACTGAGCCATCGGATTTCATCAACAATTTCTTAATTTGTGTTCCGAAGATTACGGGTGTAGAACGACATGAGGGTGAGTAATAAATTACATTATTTTCATTTTTGGGTGAACTAACCCTTTAAACACTCACTGGAATCCTGAGGTGAAAAGACGGGAAACACGAGCGCGCACTCGCTTGGGTTCAGAAGCAGGAAATTCAACCACGTCATGGGGATTTTCTGCTAAACCACATAAAACATGGATTAGACTGAACTACTTGAGTTGAACATTTGGTTAATGTCTGTTGTAATAATAATTTTTCTTCTCTTATGCTAATCAAGAGCATTATTTGATCAAGAATACAGTAATATTGTTAAATATTACAATTTAAAACAACTGTTTTCTATGTGAATATATGTTAAAATGTAATTTATTCCTGTGATCAAAGCTGAATTTTCAGCATCATTACTCCAGTCTTCAGTGTCACATGATCCTTTAGAAATCATTCTAATATACAGTTGTGCTGCTTCATATTTTTTTTTTTTTTTTTTTTTCAAAATAGCATTTATTTAAAATAGAAATAACATGAAATATATTTTCTGTTACTTTTGGTCAATTTAATTCATCCTTGTTGTGTAAAAGTATTAATTTCTTTCAAAACAAAAAAATCTTATTGACCCCATCTTTTGCCTAGGTCAGTTTAGAGGTCACTAAAAATGTTTGCCCGCAGAATGGCGCCATTGACCAATCAAAATCAAGTATCAATCACATGTATCTCAATGCTGTGTGTGTTTGAGGCCAAAATTTAGACAGTGACACTGACCTTTTGCTCTATGGAGGAGGAGTGCATGTGTGTGTGTTGGGAAGAAGCTAGTTCTCATGGTCTGATGTCTCATGGGACACTGCGACAGATGTGACGTCTGCCCTCCCTCTCACTCTCTCACACACACACACATACTGCAATCCTACACTATCCATGTTCATGTGCACATCCTTCTTATACACGTCCATTTGTTTGCCATGTGCATGTGTGTTTGCACACATGTGCAAACATTTCTGCGTTGCATGCAGACTGTATATCTAGGCGGTGTGAAATGGCACAGATAAACGCTCTGGGTGTGTTTGTGGGTGTGAACAGAGATGCTAAAGAGCGCAGCCTCAAGTGATCTCTCAGGATGGGTGCAGGTTTGGGCCTGAGGCCGTCACACTTGAGGTAATGACACGGTACGATCAGAAAACACCTCCACAGGATGAAGAGATTAGCATCTGAGAGCTTCTCACAGTGGAGCTGGAGGAAGAACAATAAAACATGACATGAACAGCTCCATGCACTCATCTGACACCATGTTTTGTGTTTTATTCACCATTAATCACTGTTTGTTGTTTAATTTAAGAATTAAGGGTTTATGGGATTGTAGCTTAAGGGGATCTTTCTTTTTCTGCACCAATGGCAGGCAGGGTTTAACATGGGAAGATTGAGGCTAAAAAAAAAAACACTTAAGAAAAAGAAAGAAAAGCCTCCTAAACAAAGAGTGTTTATATTTAATGTATCTTGATTTTGCTCTGTTTAGGGACACTTTTGACTACTTAATCTTAAACATAAAAATTCTGCAAGCTATGAATTATGATGTTAATTTGTTAAAATATTGTCCTGTTATAAAAATCTGATGATGGCCTGATCGTTTGGTATAATAAAGTTTTGGTTTTATTAGAGGATTAGCTCACATCAAAATGAAAATTTCCTGATAATTTACTCACCCCCATGTCATACAAGATGTTCATGTCTTTCTTTCTTCAGTCGAAAAGAAATTAAGGTTTTTGAGGAAAACATTCCAGGATTTTTCTCCATATAGTGGACTTCAATGGGTTGAAGGTCCAAATGTCAGTTTCAGTGCAGCTTCAAAGGGCTCTACACGATCCCAGACGAGGAATAAGGGTCTTATCTAGTAATACAATTGGTCATTTTCTAAAAAATAAATAAAAAATTCTATACTTTTAACCACAAATGCTCGTCTTGCACTGCTCTGCGATGCACCACGCATGACGTAATCACATTAGAAAGGTCACATGTGACGTAAGTGGAAGTACCGCAGTAGGGTGAAAAAGTCCATCTCATTTTCTCCTCCAACTTCAAAATCATCCGACATCATTGTTTTACCTTTTTTTGTAACGGGAGTTTGACTTAATCTTTGCACGTTCACTTTGTAGACACTGGATCGGAACTTCCATCTATGTCACACGTGACCTTTTCAACGTGATTACATAATGCATGGCACATCGCAGAGCAGTGCAAGAAGAGCATTTGTGGTTAAAAAGTACATTTTTATTTTTTTTTAGAAAATGACAGATCGTTTCTCTAGATAAGACTCTTATTCCTCGTCTGGGATCGTGTAGAGCTCTTTGAAGCTGCACTGAAACTGACATTTGGACCTTCAACCTGATAAACCCCAGTGAAGTCCACTATATGAAGAAAAATCATGGAATGTTTTCCTCAAAAACAATTTTTTTTATTTTTGACTGAAGAAAGAAAGACATGAACATTATGGATGACATAGGGGTAAGTAAATTATCAGGAAATTTTAATTCTGAAGTTAACTAAACCTTTAAAATCTGGGTAGACAGAAATTAAGGCAGACACAATCAATTCTAATGTATTAAAACTTAAATGTATTTCTTTAATTTTTTAAGTGATTTTTTTTCCCTCTTTAAACTTAAACTATAGGGGCTGGAGAAGCTCCTCTAACTAAAGAGAATCACCCATATATATATATATATATATATATATATATATATATATATCGAGAGAGAGAGAGAGAGAGAGAAAAAAAGGGATTATTAGGCTGATACTAAAATGTTCCCTCTCAAGTCCAATAATTCATCACTCTTAAACAAACAAGCACACACACTTTTCCACAAATTTTTCCTCAAACACTCCTTGCCGTTCACACGCCTCCCTGTCTCGCCCTCTTGCTCAGACCTGTCGACCGAAACTGCCTCACTCAGCAGTGTGTGTGTTTGTACCCCACACTGCTGGCACTCGCTTTCATTCCCACTCTCATAAGATTCTTCCAAATGGACACGCCTCACATTATTGTTATTATACTATTAAATGTTCACACACACACACACACACACACAAGCTAAAACAACATATGCATTAAATACTTTAATTTCAAAAGGCACCAAAATCACAAAAATATCTGACATACAAATTACATTGTATGTAAGTACATTGATTGTACATTATAATTACAATATCAACACATTGCACATTTCATTATTACTGGTATGTAGACAACTTAGTGTAATTTAAAACTAACTAAATGTGCACAGCAATAATAATGGAGGTAATACCCGATACAGTGACCCCAAAAAATGGACACTTAAGTCTACAAGGGAATGTTCTCAGCTAATATTCATAAGTTATGAACAAACGTTCTTCCAGTAATATTAATAGAACTTTAGCTCAAAGTTATTTGGCCTTAAATCGTTCATTCAGAAATAACGTTTTCATAACATAATGGGAATGTTATCACAACGTTCTTTTTGTTAGCTGGGATGCTGCAGGATCTTCACTTTTCTTTATGATTTTTGCACTATATTGCTTTGAATCAACTGCTGATTTTAAGTGCACATGCTCCTCAAGTTCACACAGCTGTCTGTGCATCTTTCTTTAAAACAAATGCTACTTGGTTTGTTATTTTCCTAATGCAATGACATTCAGACATACATTTTTGTGGCCACTGTACAGAATTAAGAAGTCTGTTTGTGATCTTCTGAATGCAAAATACACTGTAAGGCAATAAACATGAAACAAAATTAGAAATGCATGCCTGCATTTAAACTTTAAAAACCTGATTTTCCAAATAACAGCTAAGTTTGACTTCAGTCAGTTTTTATGCTGACATCAACGCCCTCTACTGTCTGATCTACAACAGGACGCTTATTCATTCACATGATCTCTGTGTTTCCCCTACAGGTCAAATGTGTTACTGCACAAATTAGGACAACAGCCCCAGATGAAGAACTCTGTTCTTTGATGGAACATCAAGTTTGACTTCACTGCACAATATTTCACAAATTAGTTTACTCACAGTTCAGAGCTCTTCTTTTGTATTATATGCAGTGTTCAGACCATCATATCACTGATGAATTTAAGAGCTTGTATGAGCCAACATTAGCATAATTCAGAGCATCTGTATATGATCTAGTTCTAGTGGTGAGTTCTGACCGGTTAAAGGGATAGTTCATCCGAAAATGAAAATTATCCCATGATTTACTTACCCTCAAGCCATCCTAGGTGTATATGACTATCTTCTTTCAGACGAACACAATCGGAGATATATTTAAAAAATATCCTGGCTCTTCCAAGCTTTATAATGGCAGTGAATGGGGGTGAGATTTTGAAGCCAAAAAAAAAGTGCATCCATCGATCGTAAAAGTACTCCACACGGCTCCAGGGGGTTAATAAAGGCCTTCTGAAGTGAAGCAATGTGTTTTTGTAAGAAAAATATCCATATTTAAAATTTTATAAACTAAAATAACTAGCTTCCGGCAGACAGCCATACACATACTCTTCCACCGCAAATCGATGCGTACGACCGTCTGCTGGAAGCTAGTTATTATAGTTAATAAAGTTTTAAATATGAATATTTTTCACATCACATCGCTTCAGAAGGCCATTATTAACCCCCCGGATTACTTTTACGATGGACGGATGCACTTTTTTTGGCTTTAAAATCTCGTTCCCCATTCACTACCATTATAAAGCTTGGAAGAGCCAGAATATTTTTAAATATAACTCCAATTGTGTTCATCTGAAAGAGGACAGTCATATACACCTAGGATGGCTTGAGGGTGAGTAAATCATGGGATAATTTTCATTTTCAGATGAACTAACCCTTTAAATCTAGTTGAGTTCTGGTGTGTCAGTCGTGGACCGGCACCGGCGGTTCTGTACAGGCGGTGCTTCGGGTACATGAGCCAGTGGATCCGGACGGATCAGGAACCTGCAGAACACAATGAGCACTTTGATTGAGTCGTGTTTGAAGTTTTACTTTGATAATGTGACATGTTTGTGTGTATGCATATGTATGAGAAAAAGCTTGTGTGTGCGTCAGGATTTGCTGCCTTTATGAGGGCCAAATGTCACCACAAATTTGCCTAAACCTGACCCACACACACAAACACACAATAAATATGACCAAATGTCCCCATAAAAATAGTAAAACCGGGAACAACCTTTTGGGTGTCGTCCTCGAGAAAAACAGATGCATGAAGGGACCAAATAATGTCTTAAAGGGATAGTTCACCCAAAATTTTGTCATCATTTACTCACCCTCATGTTGTTTCAAGCTTCTTTCTTCTGCTGAACACAAAAGAAGATATTTTGAAGAATGTTGGTAACCAGGCAGTTGACGGCACCTATTGACTTCCATTGTATTTTTTTTTTCTACTCAATGGGTGGCGTCAACTGTACCAACCTTCTTCAAAATATCTTCTTTTGTGTTCAACAGAAGAAAGAAACAGTATAACAGACTACTTACATAAAATGCATATAAATGATGATATTAATGAAAGGTATGTGTGCATGCCTGTATCTGTGTGTACTCTGTCAGAATGTGCTACATACACAACATCATTGAGCTGCAGCAGCATGTCGGGGGCGGGGTTTATGAGCACATATGAGATGGAGTTCTGCTGGTCATTCAACTCATCTGCAACAGAGATTGGTGGATACATCTGTCACTCAAACAATATGAGTGTGGTTAAACAAAGTTCCACAGGGAAAGATGAAGTATAGCTACACAAAAAAACCTTTTTGCCACAATGTAAGGTGCTACAATTTGTTAAGTGCTATGTAGCATGTAATACAAATCAGATAATAAGTACATTATCATTCAGTGGCAGTAATAATGGGAATACTGTTCATTAAACATTTTCAGATGCTGTTCTTCTATCTTTTCCCCCCAAAATGTCCTGTCTCATCAGTACAGTGGAAGGTGTTTACCTTGCAAATACCCCAAATTAACTCTGTTCATCACATCACTGGCTGTTAGATTTGTGACATCTTCTATATGAGATGAAAGATAGAATGAAAAAGAGGAATATGACGGGGATATTTAGGATCAAAATTGTTATCTATAAATATAATTTCTGACAAAACAAAGTTTCTTCTGACCAAGAATGTAACCATATATTCAGGATTCAACATAAATCAGTGTTCACAACCCTTTTTACTTCCATAATCTGACATCAATTTTCAAGTGAAACATGATATGGGAGAAATTTAGGAAAGGACTTGATTTTATCCATCAGGAATTTGTGAAAAGGGAGGGTTTATGGTGGTTACAGTCTCTTTACCATATCAAAATAAACATGATATGGATAGATCTACCAGTTATTTCACAAACTGAATTCAATTACTGTACTTAAAGTGACCTTGAAGTCAAAACTGACCATCTTTATGGAATATTGCAGTATTTATTATAAATGATTTATCAGTGCACATCATTATTTTACTGAAAAAAATTAATGTACCCTCGTAAACTTTAATTAACATAACTTGGCTTCCCTCTTGCAGAAACATCTCGTTTCTGATGACATGCTTACTGGAGGGAGGGCGGGACAACCTGTCACTCACATGAGGTCGACCAATAGCAAACCACAACCATCCAATCAATTCCCCATGGTCAAAATCAAGTCCCACTCTACATTTTTTCTTGTTCGGGATGCTGTTTCACTCAGATATACGTCACAATAGGGAAGAAAAAACTATGACAACTTCAGTTTCAAGCTGACTTTAAGAATAAACATTATACATATTCATATTATTAATGAGGTAAAGGACGTGGTTTACTGTATCCAGCCGTGTGAAGGCCCAAGTGCTGCATGCGGTTCCTGACCAGTTCCGTAAGCTCCTCCCTTTCCGAGCGTCGTAACACGCCTAGCCGCTGCTGGATGGAGCTGAGGGACGAGTCGCTCCTCTTCACGCTCCGCCTACTGAGGCGCCTCGTCCAGTACATGCTCTTCTTTCTCAGGAGCGGGTGGTCTGATTGGTCACTGCTGGAGGAGCTCCGGGTGAGGATCTTTGACTCCTCCCCCTTCTCCCTGGTGTCATTTAACCCCTCTATGCTGACTGAACCTTGAAACTGGAGGCAGAGGTCAGAGATAGATTGATAGTTAAGATAGATAGATATAGACAGATATACAGACAGATCAATGTTCAGATATGTTCTAATTTGTTACACTGTTAATTTAAGTTTAAGTTATGTTATAATATTTGATAGTGTTATAATATTTGATAATATTTTCTTCGGCAATATTGTATAATTTACAGTCATGCCAATAAAGCAATTTTTGAATTTGACAGACTTAACAGATTTAGGAGATTTAATCCAACAATACATAACAAAAACAGAAGAAAAGATAGATAGACAGACGGATAGATAGACAGACAGACAGACAGACAGATAGATAGATAGATAGATAGACAGACAGAGATAGACACAGACAGATGGATAGACAGACAGACGGATAGACACAGATGGATAGACACAAACAAATGGATACACAGACAGATACACAGACAGATGGACAGACAGACAGACAGATACAGACAGATGGATAGACAGGTTAGAGATAGATCGATAGATAGATATAGACAGATACACAGACAGATCAATGTTCAGATATATTCTAATTTGTTACACTGTTAATTTAAATTTAAGTTATGTTATAATATTTGATAGTGTTATAATATTTGATAATATTTTCTTCGGCAATATTGTATAATTTACAGTCATGCCAATAAAGCAATTTTTGAATTTGACAGGCCGACAGATTTAACAGATTTAGCAGATTTAATCCAGAAGAAAAGATAGATAGACAGACAGATAGATAAACACAGACAGATGGATAGACAGACGGATAGATAGATAGACAGACAGACACAGACAGATGGATAGACAGACAGACGGATAGATAGACAGATGGATAGATAGATGACAGACAGATACACAGACAGATGGATAGACAGACAGACGGATAGATAGACAGATAGACGGATAGATAGATAGACACAGACAGATGGATAGACAGACAGACGGATAGACAGACAGATAGATAGATAGACAGACAGACACAGACAGATGGATAGACAGACAGACGGATAGATAGATAGATAGATAGATAGATAGATAGATAGATAGATAGACAGACAGATGTCTACATACCTCAGAGGGTGCGTGTGATTCTGTGCGGTAGATTCCGATGGGAATCTCTGAACTAGATGAACAGAACTTCTGGAAGAGTCTCCCGTATGTACGGATCCAAAGGTCAGCCTCGCATACATGCATCTACACACACAGGAACATTATCATAACCAGACAATGACAGATCAGTGTAAAACATTATTACACACATCTAAACACAAATGTGTTATACTCACAGCACACAGGTACCCTGATCCAGGTGTGGTGTCCAGTCCCAGCAGTAATCTGGCTATTGGGATCATGTAGTCCTTCACAAAACACTTACACACAAAATAGAATGAACCTTAAACAAAAGCTGAAATTTCAGCTTTGCATTACAGGAATGACATTTTTTAAAGATATAGGCATATTTCACCTATTACTGTTTTGCATATTACTGTTTTGATCAAATGAATGCAGCCTTGGTGAATATAGAGACAAAAAAAAAAAACTTTTGAAAGGCATTGTCTACCTTGAATGCACTGCAAGTCACCAAATGTATAAATGCAAGTTTCTATTTGTATTTGTAATGATCAATTCCTGAGCACAAGAGGGCGCTGTGACTGGGCTTATTAGGGATAATCCAAACACACACACACAAACACACACACACACACACACACACATATATTTACCTGGTACAGGAGTGTGTCCAGCATACTGATGCTGAAGACTCGACCAGCAGCAAATGGAAGACGGAACATGAAGGCGAGATTCGAGCCCTTGTCACGTTCCTTCTGTCGATCAAACACACACATTTAGCGATATATCAAACTACAAAACTACAGTATCCAATAATTAAATGCAAATATAAATGTACTCTCCTCTCTCCATCTCTCACCTTCTCTAGTTTGGACAGAGCGAGGGAGTAACAGTCCTTCGCTCTGAACTGCATGAATCTCATGTTTGACGGGTGAGTCAGTTCTGTGATTATACTGAGACTTGGAAACAACCTGAAGAGACAGAGAGAGAGAAAACGAGACTATTATGATTATTTACATTTAACAGATGCTTTTATCCAAAGTGGCATTCAAGGTAAACATTTTACCAGTTCATGCATTCCATGGGAATTGAACCCATGACCTTGGTGATGATTGAACCATGCTCTACTGTTTGAGCAACAGGAATGCAGCTTTTATGCAAATTATGTCAGTTTCTATTCACAGACTGCAGGTCAGTGGATCTAGTCTCACCTGAACATGGTCTGCACATTGACGATAGTTTTTGCGTCAGCCATATAGTCTTCCTCTGCACTCATAGTGCTTTCTTTGTCCACCACCACTAGATTATCAGCATACAGAACACCACACTGCAATAGGCTGTCCAAACTGTCAATCACACACACATCCAATCAGTTCATCCATGTCTAGAGGGATATATTTGAATTGTCTATCAAAGACAGGGATGCATGATTGATTGAAATAAACCGAAATCACGATTGCAAAGGCTGTGATTTAATTAAATAAATATATGTGCTGAAACTTATTATATTATTTTTCTGTAACACTTTTTTTTGCAGTGAAATATTATGGTGAATAGTAATATTTATTATTTTTGTTTAATATTTTATTTAGTTATAGTAATAATAATAATAATTCACTATTCACTAATTAAATGCAATGCAATATAAAAAAAATCCCAATGCAATGCAATAAAAATGCAAAATAAATAATATAAAAATACAATTTTAATAATAATAATTGTGCAATATAAATAATGATAATAATAATAAGTATTATTATTATTATGTTATAGCCATATTTATATATAATCACAAAATCTTTGGCCAAATTGTATAGCCCTACAAATAAGAACAGCAAAATTAAACATTAAAAATTAAACAAATTTTAAATTGTAATCACATTTTTTATGTCTTTATGTGCTTAAACAAACAAGACAGTGGAGACTGACTGGAAAGCATAGGGTTGAGAGAGGGACGGGACCTGCAAAGGACCTCGAATCAGATTTGAACCCAGGTCAATCGGAGGCGCAGTTGCACCATATGTCAGTGCGCTAACCACTAGGCTATCTGTGCCGACGTAATTACATTTTTATTCGAAAAATCACAATTTGTGATCACAAATCATGCAGTCCTAGCCAAAAAGAAGGTTTTTTTTGTCTAACTATACTTGTCAATGGTGCCACCCATATAATACACCATTGGGAAGCAGGATATGGCCTCAAGGAAGTGGTCATCGGGTCTGCAGGAAGCAGAAAAACATCATAAGGCTAATGAAACACATGTGAGGTGAATGAGAATGTGTTGGCCTGTGTGTGTATGTGCTTACAGGTTGTCCAACAGCAGGACTATAGGGTTGAGTTCCCTTCTGGGTCTGTAATAGGCTCTTAAAGGCACTATGAAGTTGTAAAGGCCATTTCCAGCCGTCTCAGCGGAAACGATGATGAGCTTGTTTTTGAAGCCATATGCTTTTGCGTCTTCAAAGGTAACATGCTCACAGCCCTATAATAGAAAATGTGAGACATATATGACATGCTTATTTGATCTAATGTAAAGCATATTGTGCAAATCAATATTTGGAAGACATTCGTACCTTGTGGAAGCTGGTGCTCACCTGGTCAAGCCGTAAACAGCAGAAAGGGGCTTTCTGGGGTAAGAGATGGCAAAGGGTCGGGGAGCTCCCAATGTATGGAGAATTTGGAGGATATCCTTTCACAAATCTGAGGAAAATAATATTAAAATACATCATAACAAGTTTTATTGATAGTTTAGTCATAAATAGATTTAATTTGATACTTCTATGATTTTTTTTTCTAGTGGAACACAAAAGGAGAGTTTTATATGAATGTCCACATGCTCTTATATATAGGGCTGCACAGTTTGGGGGGTAAGCTAATTGTGGTTTTTCAGATAAAAAAATTGTGATTTAAAAAAAATTCCAGGTTTGCTGTGTTTGTTTGTAGGGCTGCACAATGTTGTCAAAAATTATGTGATTATATATCAACATGAATATAAAATAATTATATAAAATACTATTATTTGAGAGCAGACAGTCACCAGTAGCTGTCAAAATCAAAAAAAGGACAAAAAAGCACCACAAAATGACTCTTTTACTTAAAGCTTCATACATTATTTTCATTAAGAAAATATATTTTGCCTGTGATGTTGAAACAAACCACAAAACCCATTTGAATTTGTACAAATACTTTGTACAGCTCGTATTACATTGATGTATATTGTAAATTTAAAAGTATAATAATAATGATTGGTGTTGTTTGAATTAAGAAAAAGAAAGACAGAAAACATTCATACAGACTTAAAAGTACAGTAAGCAATTTCAGAGAAACGCTGTTGAAAGTGAATCGGACCTAACACCAAAACACTTGTAGCCAATCAGCAGTAAGGGGCGTATCAAATTACAAAAAACTAGTTAACGTTGCTGTGAGGGTGTTTCTAATACAGCAGCTATGGGAGTGACGGTAAAGTTGACATCTTTCTCTCTTCTGACTGCCGTTATCAATCTCTCTCTATTTTTTTCCTCTTTTTGAAAGTTGTGAAAACACTATTGTGTTTTTCTTTTGCTATTTAAGCAAATGGAAACATAAAAAATATATTTAATGTATTCTCTCATTCACCGCTATAGAATTTTACCCAACTATGACGACTTCCGCTTCGAGAAACCTGGAAATGTGGGGATGGTGCCTGTGTTGCATAGTGTGTTTGTGAATTTTGGGGCGGAGCTATCAAGATAGGGGTGTGATCCTTTTGGGTAGGGGCGTGTTTGATTTGGTGATTTCAAATATCAACAGCGTTCCTCAGAAATCACTTACTGCACCTTTAACTCACTCATTAGCTGTTACATCTTCATCTGAGTGTCCCGCCTCATCCTCTGATTGGTCACTGAGCAGATCACATGGCAGCAAGGAGGCGGAGTCAGCGATCTCCAGAACAGGCGCTATGCTTGGACGTCGACTTCCTTGATCGTTCTCCGGGGGCGGGGCCAGTTTGACACTGCTCTCAGTGGGACTAGTGTTCTGGAAATCCATGGCAACCGTTCCTGTAAACAATCAAATTGTTATAAACAGATCCTGTGACAACTTCCTGTCTTCTATGCATTCTCGCTCACCCATGCTAGCAATAATACTATGAACAGGTAGGCCAGACGGGCTGTTTAAAATGTCACAGTGGCCCCTCCCCTTTCCCTGATCTTCTTCCTGTCTGAAGATGAAGGCGGAGTTTTCCTCCTTCGTGATGTTGATGTAGTAACAGGTGTCGCTGGCAGACATGATGTGGCGTGGTCCAGGATTCAACAAGATGCTTTTGTTATCTTCTCTCTTCACGCCGATCATACACACACCGTACCTACAAACAAATAGCCTGCCATTAAATGTTTTAAACACATTTTATATGTTTTAAATAGTGTGTAAACCTACTTTTTGTGAGCGTGAAAGGCCGCGTAGGTAAAGCTTTTGCTGTTGTACTCTCTGAAGAACATACTGTCACCCAGGCGGATATGATACACCTCATTACCCGAACAACGGCCGTACATCCTCTGCCACTGCTCCGGAGACTGCTGCCCCTCTCTAAAAGGGTTTTAACATGTTATAACATAAAAATATTTTAAATATTTAATAATAAATAAAGATATTTAAGTTGAGTTTACAAGATTAAATGCATGAGTTAGCGTACTCAGCGCCAAGTGCAATTAAAATGTATGAGTACAAAATAAAAATCTGCCAGTTCTGCTTACTTAAACTTTGATTTTCTTAACTTAAAAAATTGATTTTGTTGATAAAAACAACTTATTTGGGTTTACAGTGCATAATAGTATCCAAAAAACATGACATTTTACAACTTGCGTTGTTGAAAAAACATGGTAACGAAAAGAGAAACCTGTTTGAAAACAGTCAATATTTTTCATTTCCATGTGGTGGCACTAGTACAGCGTTTCACTGGTGGGGAATAGAGACATGACACGTGGGGCGCGACAAACGGGAGGAAATTCGGTCATTTTTGTGCTCATCTCTATTAACCCTTTGAGCGGTACAGTCCCACATTTGGGATTTTTATTTCTGTGCCCCTAAGAGTACGGTCCCACATATGGGATTTATAACGTTCAGCGACGTCACATAACTGCCAGATTCAAACTGTGCTTTCGCGCTTTGGCTGGCGCAGAGCCAGAGACGGACGCGCTCAGCAACGCTTGTCATTTATCACTACTATACAGTGTTTTCAACAACATAATGTTTATTTTAGGTTTCAGACATTTAAATATACAAAAGTACTAGTAAAACAAAACCATTTAGAGTTTGTAAAATGCACACTGATGTCTACGGAAGCAGCAATAACAATCAATTCAAATACATTTTTTTATTTTTTTTAGTTTTATTCATATCAGATACACATAATGCAAGTAACTATAAAGTTTACTCTATTTTTCGTCCAGATCACTGGCCACTTTCTTACATGAATTTCAGAAGAAACTCATGAATTCACATTCTGTAAATCTGACTGACAGGACTTTCTGACCTGCTGAGCAAACAAACATGGCGGCGCACATCTCGCATTATAGATCAAGATAAAGATCATTTATAAAGGTTTTTAAACGACAAAACACACTTACTTACACGTATTTGAGAATCGGAATATCAGATAGTTGATGACATGGTAAGCAAGTTTGTGAATATTTTGAATAAAAAAGGAGAAACTAAATAAAAGCGATACATTATTGTGTTATTGTGGCTGCGGTGTGTGACGTGACAAGCATGAAACAATAAGGGGAAACGGTTTAAAATAACGGCCGTGTGAAAAAAAAAAAAACTCAGCTAGAATATTTTAATTTAAACTCACTCATAAAAGGGTTGATTCCTATTTCAATTGGATTATTATTATTTACTTTTGAACAAAGTCTTTTAATGCAAAATGATAATATAATTGCACTTTTATTAAGTTTTTAATGCTGTTATTTGATGTTATGTTTTTAAAATGTGATGTTAATAAAATAAATTTTAATACATTTTAACAGTTAAACTTAAAGCCTAGTTTATTACCATTTTGTTGGGGCGATTGGGGACAGGTGGGGCTCAGAACCCTTCCCTACCTCCAAAGTGGGGAATGGCAGAAAAAGTTTGAGAAACACTGCACTAGTAGCACAGCAATAACACACTTCACCTTTAAAGAAGCTAAGAGAGTTGCGACTCACTGTCCGCGAGATGTGTGGACCAGTAAAGTGATCAGTGTAGAGGTGGCCGGACACAGACAATTCAGAGCCAACATGGCGTATTTAAACTCTTCTTCACACACAACGTGATCTGTGGAAATAAACGGACATGCTGCTCAGAGGCAAGATGACCGGGGTTACAAAAATGAGTCGTCTAAGGGCTTCAAGAAATATTAAGAATGAAAGTGAGAAGAATACATAATACAGAAAGAGTGAGCAATAACCTAAAGGAACCTGAAACCAAAAAAGAAGTGAAAAGAGCCAAATTAGTACCTGCAAATTTAACATGGAACTTGTTTTCGGGTTTGAGAATCTGGACGTAAAGAGGGCAGTTTGGAGCGAAGTCTTTCACAGCCCAGGCCCTCAGGATGGTCTGGTGATCCTGTCAATAAATCAATAACTGTAATTATCTGTTTATTAACTGTGTACTAAAAATGGATAAACTGACTAGATTCAGTGTGTAAAATAAACAGCACCATCTGACTGTACTTTACCTTGTTGTTAAATTATTGTTTAGTTATTGTTGATTAATGTTGTGTGCATTTATTTTCTTTCTATCTATCTCTTTTCTTGTTTTTGTTTGTTTTTGTTACGTATTGTTGGGTTAAATCTGCTTTTGGATTGCTTTTTTATATATTCAGTTTGTGACAATTAGTAAAAATCAATAAATATATTAGAGAAAAGTCAATAATTGACAGATAAATTACAGATAATAGTCTTATTCTAGGTATTCTATATGATTAGTGATGTTTTTTACTCTAGAAAATATTGATGTGTGTACCTTTATCAATACATGTGAATAATAAAATAAAAAGTTATTGATTTGTCTGAACACTCACTGCCGCCATGCGATCAGCTTCATTTCTGCTGCTAAGAATGAAACATGCTTCCGCATCATCCATCCTATAGAACAAAAGCAACCAATCACAGAAGGGGATTAACAATCACAGAATACAAGCTATTTTTTTTTTGTTATTCCAAATCTTGTCCAATGCTTGCCTTTAAACAATGTGCAAACTGTGCTATATAAAACAAAAAAGTGGTATAAATTGTGTGGGAAAAAAGGCTTAAAATACAAGTTGCAATATAAAGGTGCAAAATGAACTATTATCCAGCACTTAATGCATTTTGTTCATTAGTTGTTACAGCCCTATGAAAAATAAGTTAGATTATATGCAAATCCACCTATGCATAAGCAGATGCTGTGATTGGTCAATGAGGCTGTCACTCACTTGGCTCTCAGTAAATCTTGGTTTTTGAGGGCAGAGCCTTGAAGGTATATGACTCTCTGTGACCACAGCGGAATCTGCAAAATCCTCCTCACCTGGACATCCACCTCACATGGACACAAGATGACCACGTAATAATCCTAAACATGCACCAATGCAACATGTCATCATACCAGAACACAATACAGTAAACATTACATACAATGGACAGAAATGACATTAAACACACAGACACAGACAGAATACACACCTGTGTGTGTGGGTGAGCGTAGAATTCGTTGAGGAAGTCCATGAGCAGATCGATTTTGAGAGTGCTGACACATAAGACTACGTGTCTCTCTGTCTGAGCCCGATGTCTGCTGTAGTTTCCACCAGATTTCTGCCTTTCCATCCACAGATAGATCAACTCCTCGAACTATAGCCAGAGAAGAGGAGGAGAGACAGACAATGAATAAAAAGCCATATGATACTTAGAAAGATCATTGGCTGTGTTCATAGTGGTGACCTGTAGAGGCAGCACCACCAGGGCCACACAGATCATCACCACCACCAGCAGCTGAGACGGCCAAATCTGTGGCGTCACATCGCCGAAGCCCACCGTAGAGAAGGTCACGATGCAAAAATACAAAGCGTTGAAAAGAGATAGACTCTTCTTACCGGCGCGTTCTAAATGCTGGATACCACATGTGCTGAAAGAGACACAAAAGATTTTAGTGAAGGTGATGAGAGATGGAGAAGAAAAAAGATCAGCTGCAGAAATGGGCGATATATACCAGTTGAAGTAATAAAATTGACAGAAATATCGTTTATATTGCAGTTGTGCAAGATGCATGGTAGAGAGTGGCTGGTTGTTGTTAAGCCCTGCCCTCCTTAGTTACTGTTGCTAGCTATAAAATTGAGTAAATAAATTCTCAAAATATTTAATATTTAAATAAAACTCAAATTTTAATGAAATTAAACTAAACATAAAAAAAAACAAAATAATCTTGACAATAAAATGATGTAAGAGACAGTAAATTAATAAATAATATTTAAAAAAAAAAATGTAATTATTAATAAAAAGTTTAACAATACCAAAAATAATCTTGTCAATAAAATGGCATGCTGAAAAAGAGAGTAATTAAAAAAGAAATGTTTAATAAAAAATAAATTCAATTAATAATAAAATTAATCAGATACAACAAAAAATAACAATATAATAATCTTAACAATAAATTTACAATCTTGACTTGAAAAAGTCTCCAATAACATAAAATTGGTGAATCGAGAGGTTTAAAAATGCTTGTTTGTTTTTAAACTAGAGAAGCTTTAATTCTTGAAGCTGAGAAGATTTAAATAGTGTTTAAATACAAGTGTTTTTGACAAATTTCAATGTATACAGCTCTTTATAAGCTTTAATTTTTTTTTTGGTAGTTTTTGGAATACTTTTCCATAAAAATGTGTACTAAATATAATAGATTTATATAGTTATTGACGTGATGTAATGGAGGCAAGCTAGTAAGAGCTATGCGCATAGAGCTCACTTCCCTGGCCTCAAGAGGCGCACTGACGCTAGAGACTGCGGTCTTTAGCGTCCTTGTTATTGCGTCAGCCTCCAATGCAGGAGACGGTGGTTCGAATCCAGCTTGGAAAGGGTTGAGTAGGACTGGTTACATTTGGTGCCATGACCCGGATGGTTTGGGGGGATAAGTGTAACGGAGGCAAGCTAGTAAGAGCTGTGGGTGTAAACCTCACTCCCCTGGCCTCAAGAGGCACACTAGAGACTGCGGTCTTTAGCGTCCTTGTTAGTGCGTCTGCCTCCCATGCAGGAGACGGCGTTTCGAATCCAGCTTGGAGCGGGTCGAGTAGAACCGGTTACGTTTAGTGCCGTGACCCGGATGATTAAGGGGGGTGAGTGTAACGGAGGCAAACTAGTAAGGGCTGTGGGTGTAAACCTCACTCCCCTAGCCTCAAGAGACGTGCTAGATACTGCGGTCTTTAGTGTTCTTTACAATGTAGGACTGGTTACAATGATATAAATTTTTGGATATATCGCCCAGCCCTAAACAAGAATAAAATGATCCTTACCCGGTGAAAACGAGACATAAAAGAGTGCAGATAAGAATGAGAACCTGGTTGAACATGGCCGAGTGTGTTCTCTGAATCGCCCGGTGCAGATCATTCTGTAACACACATATATTGCCTGGTTTTCATACAGCAGTAAACAGAAACTGGTGTGGGTTTATTTGGCAATGGTTAACACTCACTATCATGCTCTCCAGAGCACACTTGGCCAGCCAGCAGTTGAGGAACACTGGGATAAACAGGTTTCTGAGTGGAGGCCAGAAGATCTGACACACAGAAAAAGGTCAGATTACATTATCAGCTGTGGTGAGGAGTTTGGGATTTAGTTCTGAAGATGCATCTTACCGTTATGATGAAAGGGACAGTATTTAGCATCTCCAACAGGAAAGACACCTGAAATATCTGCTCCCATATGTTACCCTGGAAAATCACACGCACACAGCAATGATCTATTTTGAACATCAGGAACCAATAGTTGTGTCTTTATACTACTGTACCAAAGCAAAATGCAGGAACTAGATATTCAGGTCTGTGACAGTGAAAACTGATATCACATCAATCAACATTCAATGAACACTTTCGCACTTCATATATATGCACAAGCTTACCTTGTAGCTGAGGTACGTTAGCAACATGGCCTCCATGAAACTGATGGATGCTACAATCACCTGAAGAAACAAACAGGCAAACAGTTTATTGAACCTTTAGACAAAAAATGCATATGTGTTTCTGTGTTGAGTATCATATTTGACACATCGGGCTCCTGATATAGTAAGAATATGGAGCTCATATTCAAGGAGGAAATAACATCTCAGTTTTATTCAGAGGCCCAAACTGAGCAAAAATAAGTTATTTTGGTGCAGTTAACCAAAAAGTAAGATGAAATTCTTTATTACAATATAACAGACTACTTAGAAAAATGCACATGAATATCAGTTGTCACTCTCTATCTCCCAATAATGTCTTAGTAAGATGATATTTAAAGGGACAAACAATGCAATACAATGATGAGAATAAACGTTTCTCAAAAGCCTGATGTATCATATTTTATACTTACATTTTAACATGATGTATGGATAATCAAGTTAACCTAAGTTGCTTCAGTCCAGTAAGTAATTATCTTGAAATATTAAAAAATATTTTAATTTATACTTACTGGCTATGAACAGGCCTTAGAAATTTGCATATCAAATATGATACAGTAGGATTTATAGGGTTAAGTGCATGTGTAAGTGTAAGTAGATGGGGAAGTGAAACTGAACTTTTGACATTCGTTCAGAAAACTGTGAATGGGCTAGAATTACTGTTCTTTGTCTTTGTTTTGTGCATAGATTGTAAAAAAAGATGGACAATGCACCTTCACTCTCTACCATTATAGAAAAGTGAAGCTGCCAATGTCCAAATATGCTGACATCTTGGAACCCAAGTCTGCGCAGTAGTGAGCGTGAAGTGGAGCCGCGGTATCAAGGCACTCCCGCAGAATTGGTTAGTACAGTTTACTGCAGAACAATTCATTATAATGGAGTGAAATAAACAGTTATGGAGTAATTCAGAAATCTTTCTTTAATGTAGAAATTAAACTTGAAGCTCCAATCTCTTCCCAAAAATCCTGAAAAAAGTCTGTTGAAGCCTCACTGACTACTTCGCTCAGAGCAGCTGTCAATCTCAGCTGTCAATCATGACGTCAAAACCCTGTTTTTATAGCATCAAATAACTAAATAAACCTGAACTTATTTAAAAAACAAACACTTGAATTCAAATGACAGAAACCAATTTTGAAGTGTAATTTGAGTGTTTCGTTTGTCTCGCGTCCCATTAGATTACACGGAGAGGGTGGGGTTTATGAGCTATTCTGCATCCACTTTTCAGGACTTGTGCGGCACATTTGGGCTGTGTCTGAAATATCCCCCTATTCCCTTAAATAGGGCATTATTTGAGGGGACAGCCATTTGTAGTGATGTCCAAATCCATAGTGGACGTTACCGAGTGCACTCATTCAATCCCACAATGCACAGCAATAATGGGTGTATAAAGAACTAGAGCGTCTGATATGGCACAAATGCCGTGACGCCAAGCCCCTCGTGCAAGAAGAAAGCTGTTGTGTTTAAAACTGTGACGTACGAGCGCTTACCAGGATCAAATCAAATGCTGATAAGAAACTAAACGATTTTCTAAAGTATGTGAAGTTTGCGGGTCCATTATTGCAGTAAACTTGCACAACATTCTTGAATGAATAATTTATTAGATGCACGCCGGTCTGTTATTGTAGGGACATCGACTTTACATTTTCACACCCCTAAACATGACGCTGAACAAAACGAACTGTGATTGGTTGAGTTACATGTTAGTCAAACGTCCTCTTGGGCAGTCCTTGGCCAATGAAAGCTGTGATAAAGTCTACACGAGACTAGAGAATACACATAATGCACTGTGAGAGTCGCGCGGTGTGCTTAATGAATTCCTGCGTCTGACCAGAAGATGGCGCCCACAGCTGAATCTTCCATCCATCCACTTCCCAAATTGGCTACAGCCTATCATACAGGTATACATTCATTTTTACTTGATTATTAAATTGTTTAATTAAGGTTTATACATGCTAGTTTTCATGACAGAGCTCAAGATATATATATATTTTTTCATTATTACTGGAGCTGCCAATTTGCTAAGTTTCAAATGATTATTAAACAGAAAGCACAAACTATGCAAAAGCGGCAGCCCTTCCAGTGCACTCAGTGTCCGAATTCACTTACTCGTTTTCATTCACTCCTTCGAGTGGACTATATTAGTGGAGTAATGTAGGTAATAGTGAATGAGGGTATAGAGGCCGATTTCGAACACAGCATTGGTTTTGTTTTGTTCTGTGCATCAGTCAATGAGCGACACCTGGTGGCAGGGTCACTTTCAAAATCCTTCACATTCACTGTTCCTGGGTTGTGGAATGAACCTTTGTCTACACAGGGGATTCCATTGCAACCTTCAAAAACTGACTGAAAACACCCCTCTTGACCTAACTAGCCTTTTCAGTAGCACTTCTGCTATAACAGCATTGCACTATTCCAGTATTTATGGAAATCTCTATATGGTCTTTAGATTAAGTGCTTCTGCTTGGATTGTGCTTGTTTATAAATGGCTTTGCTTCACAAAATGTTTTACTCTTTTGAAGCACTTAAAACACCACAGGCTGGCGGCACCTGCTGGTCAAAACAATGTAAATGCAATTAAAATCTTAATTAATGGTCATTAAAAATCCCATTGCACTTGTCGTAAAAGAGTAGGGGTGTACTAGTATCCTCGTTTTCTGAAATCATATGACTTATGATTTTGATAAAGAGAGTTTGATACAACCACCAAACCACTGATTCAAGGCAAAAGATTTATAAATGTTTAGAAAATTCACAAAGCAGACTCACCTGAATGGCCCAAACTGGTACTTTTCTGTCTACCCAGAATATCAGCTCCCTGGAAGAAAGAGACGGATTAGAGCAAATACATTATAAGCATAAATTCAACCTTGAATCACATCTGCATAACCGAAAATAAACTGCAAATTGATGCTGATGGTTTTTCTCACCAGTTGATCTCGTTGGCCTGCATGGTGCTGTTGCAGTTGACGCTGTAGAGAGAGGAGGTGTGGGTCGCTTACTGTGACACATCAATCTATAGGGATATTTTACTGCAGCATAAGAAATGATTCACTAACTTTCTTTAAATATTAAAAAATATTATCGAACACCAGCAGAAATGAGTCATGGTAATCATACTCTTTAAGTGAAATGCAAAAGAAAAGACACAATGCCAAAGAAGTTTAATAAATTGCAGCGTTTTAACCACAAACGGTCTTCGCAATAGTGTTGTGTTGGTTCTTTTGCATTTTTCTTTTGATCGAGCACCTGCTGAAGTGGTGTTTGGATGTGCACATACTACTTTGAAATCATACTCTTTAGGCCATTTCACACTCACAAACATTAAAACACAATTCTGACCATGTGTGGCGGAGCTGGGATGGATTGTCCGTCATTACTCGTATGATGTAGAGGACACATGTTAAAAGCTTCAGGCAGAAGTTAAATATTCGGATCCTCAAACCTGGGAGTGAAAGTTCATGCATTAAAAGACCATAAAATGGGGTCAAATTAAAGACCAAATGTCAAAGGTTTGAGACTTACTGGATCTTTGGTTTTTGATGAAGAAAAGTTTAAGTCTCTCTTTAAACGTGTTCTCATCCACATAAAACTCCACATGGACCCTGCAGGAAAAAAAATTGTCTAGCATTAACAACTTTCAATCAACTGAAAGAACAATTTAATATCTAGTTCAGTCATGAAACTCTAGATGGCGCAGGCTGATAGGTCCTTTATATGCAATCTGCAATCAATCACATCATTACCGCATGGCACAAGCTGATTGGCCTCTGCTGATCCTGCAGCCAATGAGATTGCTTGCCCAACAATTAAAAAGTTTGGTTCACTGTTTGCTGTAAGCTAGTCTTGCAGTACGCTATCAGAGTTACCCTCCACCTCCCCCAGCTCCACCTGCCTAGATCTGCTACAGGATTTATGTATGTCTATTCATGCAGCAGCAGAATATCTTACATGCTCACAGCAGCGTGTCTGTGTATCTGTTAGCAGTCCCGGCATTAGGACACATTACTTTGGGGGGGGGTACCATACAAGCAATGCGCAAACTTTGCGCTAGAGTTATAAGAAGTCTCAAACCATTTCAATTATTCACTACAGAATGTTAAAGTAAAAACTGACAGAGCTTTTGACATCTGACGCTGCATTAATGGCGCATATTGAGATGATGAGAGCTGAAACCACTTCAGCATGTTCTGATAACGGTATAACTTAAAGGGGACCTATAATTTTATTTTCCTATTCCTATAATCTCTTTTACAAGATGTAATATAAGTCTCTGGTGTCCCCAGAATGTGTCTGTGAAGTTTCAGCTCAAAATACCCCACAGATCATTTATTATAGCTCGTCAAATTTGCCCCTATTTGGGTGTGAGCAAAAACATGCTGTTTTTGTGTGTGTCCCTTTAAATGCAAATTAGCTGCTGCTCCCGGTCACTTTCCAGAAGAGGGCGGAGCTTTAACAGCTCGCGCTTCGGTTGCTCAACAACAACAAAGCTGGAGAATCTCACGCAGCCAAAATGAGGATTGTCAGTAACGGTGTTCAGCCTTACATTGTTCAAGTCGGACACTGATGGAGAGACTCAGGAAGAAGTTACAACTTTTAGAATGAAACTGGACGTTTCTGAATGATTAGTGGATAAATTTAAACTTAAGACCTCACAAGCCCCTCCTTGGCACGGGACCTGTCTATTAGCAGTAGGGAGTAGCAGATCTAGTCCGCCAAGACCAAATACAGTCATATTTGCCATTTTCAATAACATGCTAAAACTCTTCAGAGAGTATTGAAATCATTTTAAAGTGTGACTTTAGTACCTTTTGGACTCACCATAATGCACTAAGCATGCTTTTACAAACAGATCACACTTCTACCAACTGTACTCTGTCGTAATAGATAATAATAGCAGCGTCATCTTTACCGGGAATAATAGCAAGGTTGTGAGGGATTTATGTGTCTCATCTCTATATTTAATGTGTCTTTGGCTTGTTCTGCTGACGAAAACTGCAAAAATATCTTTCAGAGGAATTTCAAAACGAACTGTGATCTAAGAGCTTTATACAGGTTTTTACAGCAGATGCCATCTATCCCTCACAGCCTCGCTCTCATACCTGTCATGGCGCTGCTCTGAATAAGGTCTATACATAGACAGACAGATCATATAAATATAAAGATGAAGAGAAAGTGAAAAAGAAATGTTTACTTTATCGTGAAAGCTTAACATTGGTGAAGGTTAAGAGGCTACATCAATACTGCTTAATAAAGTCAGTGCCCTGTGTGGATAAGACAGTGTGTATTCATGCATGAAGGTTGCTGACAAAAAATACTTTTAGAAAGTTGACAAGTCCTGTGGTGCAACATGCTAAACTCCATCTAAATCTATTTTAAATAGCATTTTGTGAATTATTTCATGCTTACATCATCATGCATGCATGCATTAGTACTTTGAAAAAAATCACTTGTCACAGTACTAGTCAAAATGTGATTAAATACAGTGAAATAAACACAAATTTGAACCTAAAATCTTGAAAAGCAGACACGTTATGCATCCAATACTCATGTAAATATGAATGTACATGATCATAATGCATAAACTATGTTATATAATGTCAACAGAATTATGTGCCAGTATATGTGAGTTTTCCTGTGTGTGTGGTTGTAAAACTGATCAGTGATATTTGATGCATCTCTCTCTCTCTTCTGCTTTCTCGGTCAGTTTTACTCTGTTTACATAGTTCAGCACTAGGAGCAATTCGCTACATTACAATCCCAGATTAGAGATGCGATGTGTCCGCCAGTTCCCATGGAGACCACAGGAACGGTGGTTTTATTTGCTGTAATAAAGTGAGATGGAGCCATCAACATTACAAACTACAAAATATTCCATATGTCTTTGTTAGTGATTGTATTTAGCATGGTTTACATATAAAAACAGTGAAACTGGAATATAACAAATAATTCATATTTTAAAGAAGGCAAAAAAACTTTGAGAAGTGCAGCACTAGTAGCATCTGAAATCCACTACAGCGTTCCTACTTCAGCCAGATCATTTCCAGTTATTTAGTCATGCAAAAGACTGCAGTGACTCTTAGAGACGTGTCCTACCTCTGCCCAGCATCGCTACCAAAAGAGTCCAGCCTCCAGTTGACCAGAGCCGGGTTAACCCAGGATGGCACTGCATTCTTCTGTTCCATAACAGAGAAAACCCAGAGGGTTTCTAGACAAGGATGTGCGGAGATCTGAGCTGAGAGGATTGTTATAGAAGTACATAATCTTCAGCGGCGCGGTTCAAAATAACCCGCCCACACACTCTTGATTGCAGGCGCACATGCATGCGCTTCACTGGCAGAGTTCTGCTCAGTCTCTTTCTCTCTGTTGTGTATGCCTCTGCATTACAATTTCAATACGCTTTAATTGTTTATTAATTTGACTAACATCTCTATATCAAATACGGTCCTAACTAAGTAGCATGCGACATGCACAACAGCTGTAAAACTAAACCTTACTAGTTCTGTTATTGCATAAAGCTTATTAAAAATAAATAGGGTTTTTTTTTGTATAGTGGATGATGCCTCAAGCAATGCTGTTTGTCTTTGTAATGGTGCAAAGTCACATGAGTGTATGTAGTGTATTGTTATCATAATGTGTTTACAAAGAGAGCTTTGAATGAATGAGCAACAAATGCACCAAAGAAAATGAAAATATTTCAGTTAAATGCAGTTCTTTTGTTTTTTTCTCTTTCCACCTTTCCACAATGCCCACCCTCTCTCTCTCTCTCTCCTGTTCAGAGGAAATTACAGATAATAACCTGCTCAAGAGGCTATTTCTGTCAATCTGGAGAGATGTGGCCGTGTGCCCACACACACACACACAATGGGACTTTTTCTTAACATTCAAGGATGTGGTTCTCTTGTTCAGCAGTTTAAAAAACAACTGCAAACATGATTTTCAAACAGATATATATTCTGTATATAATGTTTTGGGTGGTTGCCAAGTTGTTGCTATATGGTTGCTAACTGCTTACTTTCCATACAATACAAACACTCTAAGTGTATAATACATTAACCAAGTCATCTGCCTGCAACTTTTTTTTTGTGATGCAGTCAGTAAGTACTAACCAGGGGCTGCATTTCAGAAACATTATAACTCCTAAATGAATATAATTTATTTGTATCTGCTGGTCATTTGGATGTAGTTCTGACTGCTGGTCTTAAATGAGAAATGTATGAATTTGCAGGTGGAACAATGGCAAAACTGGGCATATACACTGTCAGTATGCATGTACCTGTCATCATAAAACGTCTGGTCTCCTAGTAACAGGTCTCGGAACCGAAAGTAGGTTTGAAGGGAAGGAACCGCCGATGGTCCAGTGGCCATCTCAAGGTCCTGCACATTTAAGACCACCCCTCTGCCCCCACAACTGGAGCCACATCTGGGACTACCATTGAAAGAAAAGACACAGAGACAAAATAGACTATATGACATTTAAAAAAGAAAGTTAGTAGACCTTCTGAAGAACAGCCTGTCTTGTTTGGAGGGTAGAATACTGAAGCAAGAAAATGTTAAGATAAGACTAGGGATGCACCGATGTATCGGCCGCCAATATTTATCGGCCAATTTTTGCTCAATTTACAACCATCGGCATATCGGCTGTAGCAGGAAAAAGAGCGATATAACAAACCAATGGTTTATTAAATAACTGCGTGAAGGCACTAAGCTGTATACTGACTGTTGCTAATCCTAGCGCTGCTGTCTGCGCTTTAATGTTAATCACATAACAAAAGATCGCACACTATTCTTGACTAAATAACTTTTGTAACTTTCATAAGTGTAGCGGACCCCATCCGAATGATGACTAAAACTTTACTGATGTTTTATTAAGTTTATTGCGTCCGTTTTCACTCCAAACAAATCACCACAAAAGCTAAACATTACAGAGCACAAGAAGTGCTCATTAAACTCTCTCTCTCTTCATTGCTTTATCATCAACATACAGCGAAAACACTTATTACAACTATCAGTTAACAAATGCATACAGATCGTATGCCTTTTCGGGGGTGCTTAATAAACGGACAAACTTTAAATCTGCAAAAAGCTCTGAAGAACCGCATGCTCTCCTTGTCAGTCATACATATTTAAATTTACAAAAAAATAGTAAAATGTATACAAAAACAAATTAGAATATTAATCACAATAAAGTCTGTTACAATAAAGAAGGATTAATATGTATTTAATGTATACAGTGAAGAATATGCAGTGCTATTTTACATGTGTTTACTTTATTTCTGTACCTGAAAACTATTAAACCTACCTAAAAAGCACTGTTTATTTCATATGTATCTTTGTTCTGTTGTCTTTATGTAGGCCTGCTGAATGTTAAATGGATCCAATCCATGTTCATTAAAAATTATTTGATGATGCAGCAATAAACCTGCTAGTGTATTTTAAATGCAGGTGTTTCTGAACTTTGCTTATTTAAAACATGATCAAAATACTATCTATTTTGTTGACAAAGTTTCAAATAAGAGAGGAAGTGACAAATATCGGTATCGGCCAATAATTGTTTGTTAAAATCAGTATCGGCCCCAAAAAATCATAGTGGTGCATTCCTAGATAAGACCAAGATAAAATGTACCATAATACATTTACAACAGATGTTACTACATTACTCTCTAATGTGGTATGAGCCACCAGTACTTTAAAAAAAATAATATAAAATTAATATCTATCTATCTATCGCTTTTCTAGCTTAGCTGTTAGCTCTGAAGAAGACAACTGTGCGCGCACTTTACCTCAGGCGCGCAGTGCGCGTGCTCCCATCATCGTATTCAAATGTATGGTTGGTGTAGCACGCGCCGCTCATCTTTTCATCTGGCGAGCGGCTCACGGACGGAAACGTCACGGCCACAGTTTCTTCCTCATGAGCCAGAGCTTCAGGCATCGCGCGCTTTACGATTTAAAAAAAAAAAAAAGCCTTTATTCAGTCAACGGTCAAAAATGTCCACATCAGGAAGACAGGTAAACTTTCTGAGGTAAAAGTATGTTATCCAAAAAAACATGGTGACATCAAAGCCTGTGAAAAGTCAGCTGATCTTACATTTAATCTTCATTTGTACTTTCTGACATTAATTTTTCGTCTTTAAAAAAATAAATAATTAAAACCTGTGGCTCGCAGTCTCTCAACTTCTACATCAACTAACATTGAGAGGTAAGATCGTCGTGGCATTTTAAAGTGTCAGACACAGCGCCGTGTGCTGGACAACCTTGAACAGCATCTTATTCATCATGAATAATAACTATTACTCTGTAAAAAGACATCAAGTGTCTCTTTAGTTGCCAAGGCTACATCTATTCACAGTAACATAGCAACAGAGTTTTAGACTTCATTTCTTAGTAAAGGCAGACTACAGCATAAGAGTTTTCCATGGTCATGGGAATTTTAAATTTGTGATTCCCATACCTGGGGAAATAGTCATCACAATTTCTCTACTGTGTATATATTTAATTGACATATAGTTGCTCTGTGGAAAGTGGTCAAACGAATTTCTGAACAAAAAAAGTACCATGGTGTTGTCTTACTTAGTACTGAATTATTTCCATTTTTATCTACCACTGCTGGAATAAAATACTATGGTATTATCATTCAATCTGATACTGGAAAACATGGTATAAAAGCAGTTTATTTTTGTGAGGGTCAAGAAATTATACACAATTTCATTTCACAGTCATTTATTACTATTAATATCATCAGTACATTTCAGTCTATACATTTCACACAGCCTTAACCAGAGCAACATTTCCACCTGGATGCTTGGACTTCATACTTCCAAAATGTCTAAACACAAAAGAAGACAGAATGAATGTGAGAGATGAAGAGAAAGGTATCGTATGGATCTCCATTTAGCCTTCTATTCTGAAAGTAAATAATGACAGAAGTTTTGTTTTTGGATGAACTATTCCTTTCATGAAAGTTTAAAGTATAAGAGTATTCTTTACAGATTAATGGCATATTTAAAGGGTTAGTTCACCCAAAAATGATAATAGGCATTATTCATTACATTATTTATATCATTGTAGTATTGGATGAGTGATCACCAGACACTCTCTCTCTCTCTCTCACACACACACACACACACACACAAAATCCATCCCTTTATATAGGCTACTAAAATGGTGCCTATGAAGGCATCATTATCAACATATATTTTTAATAAAAATATCTCTATAAATGAGTTCCAAACGACACTCCCCAGATAGCAACTTTGTGCCGTCCCACATCTGCCACGCGTAAAGCCAAAAGCAAAAAAATAAACCAGAACTGGACCTTATCCGAGCCAAAAAAAATCTTTATATATTATTTATAGAACCATCTTAGCATTAACAAGCCTGTTAACACGCATAATCACTAAAGGAAAGAAGAGAACAGAAAAAAAGAGCTACAAGAGCTACAACTGACTTCAGCCACAGCCTTAGATGAAATCAACTGAAGATAAAAGAAGACATTTAATCTCTCCACATCTCAGCAGAGGTGGATTAAACAACTACAAACTGCATTACAGCTTCACATATTACTAACCAGCAGGGTTGGGGAGTAACGGAATGCATGTAACGGCGTTACGTAATCAGGATACAACACGCGTCTACAATCTCCTCAGACGCAGATTGAATCACTGCTGCTAGTTGAAACGATGCTGCCTGCGGGGGAAAAACGCTTTCAATTCATGGAAATTTCGCAAAATGCAAACAACATGGTTGTACAGTGCAAACTCTGCCTTCCAGCTACGAAAACACTTTCTTTATCAAAGGACTAAAAAATAATCCGTAATACCATACTGTAGCCACTAGATGTCTGAACATACTTTCAGGGCTGTGTATTCCCAAGTTGTGGAAATGAGACATGATTGCTTAGTTTTAATAGGTTTTAAAGTAACCAAAATGCTAAACATTAAAATTAAAGCAGAACAAACATAAACAGAAATGTTTGATCCGGGCTTGTTTAGTTTGATTATGATCTGATGTCACTTTTATATTTTTAAGCTCTAAACAACAACAACAACAACGATAATAATATTGCAAAAGACAATTTATCAGATTTATCATATTTGTATTGTTGAGACCCATTCAAAAGTATGGAACGTGTGACATTTAAAAACTTTCAGAAATTGAGAAGAAATAATTAAAATTAAATTTAAAAAATGCAATTTATTTATAGTAAAGTTGATCCCCCCCAAATTTCTCTTTCTTTCTTTTTTGTTTTATTTGGTTATGAGATTTCAGTGATGACCAGTTCTCTACGATTTCAGTCTTAATGACAGTCAGTTCCTTTACGAGACTTTAAAGACGGTCGTTTTCAGTGTCAGTTTTTTTTATTATGAGATTTCAGTAACGGTCTGTTTTGTTTGGTTACAAGATTTCAATGACGGTCGGTGTTGTTTCTTTGTCCTTTTACAAGATTTCAAAGACAGTCGGTTTTGTTCCGTTATAAGATTTCAGTGATGGTCGGTTTTGTTCGGTAACGGTAATGCTTCCATGTAAGCTGTAAAAACTAAATAAAGTACTGTATCATTTGTGTTGTGAAACTAACTAACTACCTGCATGGTATGTAGGGATTATTTTTGCTCCAGAGTTACACCCCTTATTTTCTGGGGTTTATTTTAACCCTTTATTCAGTACAGTTTATGGTGACTGTACTGGGGTATTGGGTGGTATGTGATGTACTGTATGGGCTATTTTACACCAGGGTTATACCCTTTATACAGTACAGCTTATTGTGACTGTACTGAGGCATTAGGACCCACTTAGGCCATAGGCTGATCAAACCTGCTGGCCTCTCTAACACCTTTTCCCACAGCTACCCAGTCTACCAGGAGGTCTCCCATCCACATATAGACTGGGCTCAACCCTTCTTAGCTTCAGTGAGTCTGCAGGTGAAAGCTTCAGGTTGATCACTGCAAGGCTTCTCAAGCATCTTCCCAACCATAGAGCCTCTTATGTAGAACTATAAATCTCAAGAATGGTGACATGCTTCATTCTGCAGTGCATTCTGTTATTAAGTTGAAGTTTACTGCATTACATCTACATGATAAAAAAAAACACTCTGTGTAAGATTAGACCACTAGATGATGACAACCTCTTCATCATCAAGTTGTCAACATCACCTGACCACATTTTCCCTTGCTATTTTTGCCACAGCTAACACAATTTCAGTAGCAAGAGAATATTGGCCCGATTCGAAGCTTGTCGCAAATGTCGAAGCTTGTCGTGATAGCTAATGAGAGTGAGCAAGCTTCACCTACCGGATATTGCGTGCTTCTATAGCTGAAACTTGGCAATCCACAAACATGCCACGAAAGTGGAGTATTGAGAAGGAGGATCACCTATATTCCCAAATTTTTTCTATTGTGTTTTTCACTGTAAAGCAAAACGTGTGACAGGAGAGTCTACTGACAACGTCGATTGTCCTCCATTTGTTTTTCTTCTCGTCACGTTTGATCTTGCAAGTCTCTGCGAGATCTTGTGTCACTGTGAAATCGATCCTGCAATCAACAGGTGTGTGGTCTTGCGGTCCGGTCGAATTATCTAGTGTGTGCGGATTATAATGCTAAAAATCAGTTGAAACTGTCATTATATCTGTGGTCTCCCACGGTATTAAAATGCATGCTGGGAACAAAACTCCAGTACAAAACTCCCAGCATGCATCACAGCATGAATAAATTATGCAGCTGAATTGTCCTATTTTTTCTTTAATTCTAACTATTTGGTTTTATTTTTTTGCTGTGGTTTTTGTTCAGTCTTTTAGTAGCTTTTTGTGATGTCCAGAGTTGATCTCATTTAATATTTTGTGTTGTCACCATTGTTGAGATTCATACACTGATTGCTCATATCTGTGTTTGTCATTGTAGCTTACTACTTTCTGCTAAAAAAAAATTTGTATTTAATTTTGTTATTCATGTTTTAATAAAACAGCGTTTGTAATCTGAATGCATGAAGGACACAACACAATTATTACGTTCAAATGACATCAATGATTTTTGTTATTTTGTTATTTTATAAAATCATCATCAGATCTCATTTCAGCTTTATTTGCTACTGCAAACATGTTAAACAAACTGTCACAGCAGCCAGCAAAGACAAACATAAGAGTTAAGAGCCCAACTAATTTAAAAACGAATCACCATTATGGTGACTTCAAATGAAACAAACGTGCGTTAAACTTCTTTCAATTTTCAATAACACCTTCTGTAGATGAATGACAGAAATAAAGTCAATCTGGTTAGCAGGCTTGGGAGGGTTACTTTAAAAATCTATTCCGTTACAGTTACAAATTACTTCATAAAAAAAGTATTCAGGACCATAATCCAAGTACAACAATATAAAAGTAATGTCATCATCTGATCTCATTTAATATTTTGTTGTCACCATTGTTGAGATTCATACGCTGATTGCTCATATCTGTGTTTGTCTTTGCAGTTTACTTTTTTCTGCTTAAATATTTTTGCATTTATCTTTTATTTTCTGTTGTTCCCGGCATGCGTTTTAACACCGTGGGAGACCACAGATATAATGACAGTTTCAACTGATTTTTAGCATTGTAATCTGCACACACTAGATGATTCAACCGGACCGCAAGACCACACACCTGTTGATTGCAGGATCGATTTCACAGTGACACAAGATCTCGCAGAGACTCGCAAGATCAAACGTGACGAGAAAGAGGACAATCAGCGTTGTCAGCAGACTCTCCTGTCACACGTTTTGCTTTACAGTGAAAAACACAATAGATTTGGGAATATGGGTGATCCTCCTTCTCAATACTCCACTTTCGTGGCATGTTTGTGGATTGCCAAGTTTCAGCTATAGAAGCACGCAACATCCGGTAGGTGAAGCTTGCTCACTCTCATTAGCTATCACGGTTATCATGTCAAAGGCAGCCTGTTTAAGAGTCGTAAATACGATCGGTAGCAGGTAAATAACGGTAATGACACCACACAATATAGGATTTTTTGGACAAAAAATCATTTGCGACAAGCTTCGAATCGGGCCGATTTTCTCTTGCTACTGAAATTGTGTTAGCTGTGCCAAAAATAGCAAGGGAAAATGTGGTCAGGTGATGTTGACAACTTGATGATGAAGAGGTTGTCATCATCTAGTGGTCTAATCTTACACAGAGAGTTTTTTTTTTTTTATCATGTAGATGTAATGCAGTAAACTTCAATTTAACAGAATGCACTGCAGAATGAAGCATGTCACCATTCTTGAGATTTATAGTTCTACATAAGAGGCTCTATGGTTGGGAAGATGCTTGAGAAGCCCTACAGTGATCAACCTGAAGCTTTCACCTGCACACTCACTGAAGCTAAGAATGATTGAGCCCAGTCTATATGTGGATGGGAGACCTCCTGGTAGACTGGGTAGCTGTGGGAAAAGGTGTTAGAGAGGCCAGCAGGTTTGATCAGCCTATGGTCTAAGTGGGTCCTAATGCCTCAGTACAGTCACAATAAGCTGTACTGTATAAAGGGTATAACCCTGGTGTAAAATAGCCCATACAGTACATCACATACTGCCCAGTACAGTCACCATAAACTGTACTGAATAAAGGGTTAAAATAAACCCCAGAAAATAAGGGGTGTGACCCTGGGGCAAAAATAATCCCTACATACCATGCAGGTAGTTAGTTAGTTTCACAACACAAATGATACAGTACTTTATTTAGTTTTTACAGCTTACATGGAAGCATTACCGTTACCGAACAAAGCTGACCATCACTGAAATCTTATAACGGAACAAAACCGACTGTCTTTGAAATCTTGTAAAAGGACAAAGAAACAACACCGACCGTCATTGAAATCTTGTAACCAAACAAAACAGACCGTTACTGAAATCTCATAATAAAAAAACTGACACTGAAAACGACCGTCTTTAAAGTCTCGTAAAGGAACTGACTGTCATTAAGATTGAAATCGTAGAGAACTGGCCATCACTGAAATCTCATAACTGAATAAAACAATCGTCATTGATACCTCGTAACCGAATAAAACCAACAATCATTGAAATTTCGTAATGGAACTAAACCGACTATCATTGAAATCTTGTAACGAAACGAAACTGACTCTTTAAAATCTCGTAAAAGAACAAAGGAACAAAACTGACTGATACTGAAAACCGACCGTCATTGAGATCTCGTAATCAAACAAAACCAACCATCATTGAGATCTCATAACCCAGCAAAACTGACCATCATTAAAATCTTGTGACGGGACAAAACAGACCATCACTGAAATCTCATAATAGAACAAAATCAACTGTCATTAAAATCTCGTAAAAGAACAAAACATACTGTATTGAGATCTCGTAACTGAACAAATGAAAATGTGCCTGACTGACAATGAAACCGACTGTCTTTGAAATCTCGTTATAAAAAAAAGAAACAAAACCTACTGTCACTGAAGTCTCATAAAGAAAAACAACATCTATCATTGAACTCTCGTAATGAAACAAAACGGACCGTCATTGAAATCTCATAAAGGAACAAAACCGACCATTATTGAAATGTTGTAATGGAACAGAACAGGCCGTCACTAAAATCTCGTAAAGTAACAAAACCATCGTTATTGAAATCTCATGAAGGAACAAAACTGATTGTCATTGAGATCTCGTAACAAAACAAAACTATATGTCACTAAAATCTTGTAAAGGAACAAATCCGACCGTCAATAAAATCTCGGAATGAAACAAAACTTACTGCTATTGAGATCTCATAAAGGAACAAAGTGACCGTCATCTTGTAGCAAAATGAAACCAATTGAGATCTCGCAACCAAACAAAACTGACCGTCACTGAAATTATATAATGGAACAAATCCGATCAGAAGAAAAAAATTCTAAGATGACACACAAAGACATCAAGAATCAGCACATGAATCTCGACAGAGTTGACAATAAAAAATGTCATGCTGCAATGCATGCTGTGAACAATAGTACAAAACTCCCAGCATGCATCACTGCATGAATAAATTATGCAGCTGAATTGTCCCATTATTTTCTTTAATTCTAACTATTTGCTTTTATTTTTTGCAGTGGTTTTTGTTCTGTCTTTTAGTAGCTTTTTGTGATGTCCAGAGTTGATCTGATTGTCTGAATATTTTGTTGTCACCATTGTTGAGATTCATATGCAGATTGCTCATATCTGTGTTTGTCGCTGTAGAGCCATGGTTTTTGTTTTTCTTCTCTGTAATCTTAATTTTCATAGACTTAATTTATTTATGCTTTTGAAATAACGATTTAATTGTGTTGACATAAAAAATGTTTTTTGGAAATCATATCTTGATTTTTTCATTATCTCGTCATAACAAAAGTTCTTTCTTACAATGATTGTTTAGTTCTGAAATACACTGCACCTGGATTCTACTGTTATAATAATGAACACAACTTTCACACTGACCGACGGATAAACCGTGTGCTCTTATCTGTTGTGGATATTTCAGCAATATTACTTTGTTTAATAATAAAGTCTACATTTTCAATTAAATTTAAAAAAAAAAATCCATCCATAATAAAAGTAATTCATACGGCTCCAGGGGGTTAATAAAGACCTTCTGAAGAAAAGTGATGGGTTTTTATAAGAAAAATGTCCATATTTAAACCTTTATTAAATATAATAACTAGCTTTCGGCAGACGGCCGTACGCATTGATTTGCGGTGGAAGAGTAATGACGTACGCGGAAGCGCAGAGGATAGAGCAAAACAAAACACTAGTCATGAATTAGAAGGGGCAAGGATATTTTTAAATATATCTCCGATTGTGTTTGTCTGAAAGAAGATAGTCATATACACCTAGGATGGGTTGAGGGTGAGTAAATCATGGGATAATTTTCATTTTTGGGTGAACTATCGCTTTAAATCTATTCTGTAGATTTTTTCCCACAACCAGTACCGAAAAGACTGCACATTTGCAGATTTTACAAGGCTCTATATGTATGAGTCACTTTAAAACAATACACACCTCCAGGAGTTTGTCTCATGGTTGTAAGCCTCCATTGTTTTAAGGTCACTAACACCATCAAATCCTCCGATAGCCAATAGAAAGCCATTAAACAGCACTAAAGAAACCTGTGCATACACACAAAGGCCATGAGTAAACCACTTCAGAATAATTTCAAAATGGCCAACATATTCTGTGTTTAGGTTTGGAATGACAAGAGGGTAAGTAAATGATGACAGAATTTTTTGGTGAACTTTTCTTTCAGTAGAACACTACTAAAGTTCCCTCGAACCTGAAATCTCTTGTTGTTCATAGCCCTAACTGGGCTCCATCGGAGAGTGTCTGGGTCGTATTTCTCCACGGTACTCAATGACAGACCAAGTTCGTCTCGTCCACCGGCCACATACAGACAGCCAAGAAACACGGCACATCCTGAAGCTTCCCTCGGGGTGGACATGGTGGGGCAGAGACACCAGCTTCCCTCAAACGGATCAAAAAGCTCCACTAGTTCAGAAGAATAATGAGCATTTAAGTTTTTTGGGTTTTTTTATTTCAAATTTGCACATGTTTGTGTTTGTGTACCAGAATCCAGCGGCATGTCTCCATCTGTTCCACCCACGACGTAAATTTGACCGTTCAGGACAGCGGCTGATGCAGCTGCCCTGTTCCTCAGCATTGGAGTCAACCTAGACCAGGAGTTCTTCAACGGGTCATACCTACGATACAGAGAGCTATGTGTTTGAAGAAGATCTTAATATCTCCAGAGTTATGTTTCTCTGTGATGTACATGTATATGTGTCATTGTGTGTAGACCTCTCTACTGTGTTAATGCAGGTCATTCCATCAAAACCCCCGAGAGTAATGAGACATCCATTCATCTCTACAACACACACCCTTGATCGTGGCGAGGAGAGCGAGGGCACGTCCACACACCAGCTGTTATGCACTGGATCATACCTAATGCACATAAACACATTCACTGTTGTCCAAATTCTAAGGCATGTCTCCTTTTTGGAAAATGCAATCCCAAAATGCATTGAGTCAACACATCAATGGCAGACAAAGGCAGAGAAATTAGGATTATAAATGAATATCCTTAAAATTAATTCTGAGAAATGTTATCACAAAAATATTTAATATAATTAAAAGACTATTTTACCCAATATTTGTTCGTGTTGTTGAAAAAAAACAAAAAAACAGCATATGCTGATAAGGTAGGTTTTGATGCTGGGATACTGGTTTGAGCTGGTTTATGCTGGTCTTATGCTGGTTCTATGCTGGTCCTGGACCAGTTTAGGACCAGCACTTGACCAGCATAAGACCGCTCAAACCAGCATAAAGCTACCTTACCGGCATATGCTGTTTTTTTCAAATTTTTTTAGATTTCCTTAAGCTTTACCAAAGACTTTATATATAGAAAGACGGTGCACTCGTATTATTATGAATGGGAGAAAGTGCAACACGCAATAAGTCCCGCCTTCTAATCGCCGATTCGTAAAGCCATCGTGTCACTGCAGCTGCCGTTAGAAGCTCCGGTTCCAAATGGCACACATCTACGCACTTTCGATCTTGTGGACTTACAATGGCTGCCTGTCCGTTAAGTCCACGAGACCGTAGGGTGTCCCATTCATCATTTTAGGTTTCAGAAGGGTGCTCGCGAGCGCCCCCTTTGCAGCCGCTATGCGCCCTCAATGCGCACTTCAGCTGAGCCAGCAGGTTTGCGAACTACGCAGAAGACTTTACCCGGCAGTCAAAGTGGCATTACATCACGAAAGTGGAAGACTGTGAGGAGTTAGGGTGCCATTTGGGATTCAGCCAGACTTGCGCTTCCTATAGAGAAGCACACTTGTTTGAGCTGGTTTATGCTGGTCAAGTGCTGGTCCAGGACCAGCATGGACCAGCATAGGACCATCATAGGACCAGCATGGATCAGCACTTGACCAGCTCAAACCAGCATTCCAGCTTCCAAACCTACCTGTTTTTTCAACAGGGATTAGCTTGATCCAGCCTGAAAAATGCCATTTTTTGTCATGATTCGAGCGTTTAGAAACAAAATTTATGAGAAAGTTGTTGTCAGATTTCATTGGTGATTTCAAATATGAAGTTTAATCGAAAGCTTGTCGAACAGCTTTGGAGAATTTGATGTTTCCCAATTTAAAGAAATAGGAGCTGCCCTTGCATGCCCGAGAGGTGTTTCAAAGATGGCCGCCAAGTGAAATGCCTTAAATTTAATCATTAGAGCATACTAAACTAATACTTGCTTTCTTCACATAGAATTCAATCCCAGAATGCATTACGACAGTAAAAAAATGTATATAATATATGCTTAAAATATTAATAATTATATAAATAATTATAAAAATAGCTTAATATTACTATAAATGAAATTACTGTAGTAAGAGTAGTTCAGCAACAAGTTAGTCCCAAACTCTACCGAAATCACCTGTGAGTCAAATCTTCATGCACTTCACAAGTTTGTTTAGTTCTAAATTGATGTAAACTCCCACCTCTCCACGCTGCTCAAACAGGTGACATCATCAGACCCGCCCACAGTATAGATGATCCCGCCCAGAGCACACACCCCTGTGTCACCGCGCTGATGGTGCATTGGAGCAGTCATCTTCCACTCATTATACTGGGGGCAGAACTGCTCAACTGGACAGGACGGGTCATCTTTACTCCAGCCTCCAACTAAACACAAACAAACATTTAAAAACATGTAGAGAAACAACTATTTGAGATTTTATACTATAAATATGCTGTTTACATTTATAGTTCTTACTGGCAGCTGACCAAACTTTCTAAAATGTTTAGGCAGGTGTAGAAAAGTCTGAAAGTCATTGACAGACAAAGAGACTGATAGAAATACTAACCAACATATATCACATCAGAAGGTTTGTCTTTGGACGACACTTTATTCCTCTTTGAGCTGGTGTTGCTATAGCAATGACCCTTGGTGCTGTGTGGGTTGATATTATTTTTGATAACCAAGAGGTCCTCATCCTCCTTAAAGTGACTGCTGAACATACACACACATAAAAAAAAAAAAAGAAATCCTGAAAATGCATTTCAGACAACACATATGCAAACTCATCACACTTAAAACACAGCGGGCAAACAACAAAACACCCATCTGCTCTGCTGCGAACATGCTGTACAGTAGATCACAACACTGATGGAGCAGATCGCTGCTGTGTCTCTCACTGAATGACACTCAAATCTCGCAGTCTGCTGAGGAGATGTGTGTTGATAAGGCCTATAAGCTTTATAAAAAATAGGGGGACAAATCCCTCTGACTTACATATGATCAAGGGACCTGAGCCATATCTAGAGACCAAACTTGAGTGTGGACTCTTTTGACGTGGGACAGGGGGGAGTTGGGTTTATTGTGTAGTCCGCCAACATGTGCCCGTTCACTACATCACTGGTCTCACCTGTTATAAAATATGGCAATGACTGTGTCTAAACTACATATCCAATGTGACCGCCTACAAACCACCCCGCACATACTAGAGCTTTGATTTTGCATCTCCACTGCTTCGTGAATCTTCTAAACTTTTGTGAATCGTTTTTTCCCCTAAATCTGAAACACATATCAAACTGAAAAGTCACGTGATTTCACTAAACAAGTCTTGTTATGTCATAATTATTCAAATTTAAGAGGTTTGGTTATCATTCACAGTACATGAAAGGTTGCCATCCTGTTCCGGATGGTATTGTTACTGTGTGTGCATATGTCATCTCTTGAGATTGTTCAAGACTGTTTGAAAGCTGTATCTAAGCACTATTGTTAATCTTTTTTTACAATAAAAAATATAATTTTAATGTCATTTGTAGGCTATAATAAAAAAAGTATTGTAGTTAATTGTCTAATATTGGCCTGATTTGCCAAGCCCTCCATACAACACACAAAAACAAGCACTACACATTAAAGGAGACCTATTATGCAAAATTCACTTCTGCATGGTGATTGGCTATAAATGTGTGTTGGCAATGTGTACACAACCACCCTATAATGATACAAATCATAAAAGCCACAGGCCCCGCCCATGAATGTTGACAGATACTGCCGTTTTAACATAGAACCGCCCTGAGCGAGTTCTCAGCGAGTTGTACACAGTCCGCCATTGCTGCACTGACGAGAATGTGTCCCAAGCGTTTTAGGTGTTCTGTAGCTGGATGGATGAATCCACACAGCTCTCTCCATTTACTCCCTAAATCTGAGCCGCTGAAGACGAGGTGGATTAATTTTGTTTTCAAAGAAGCTAAAATTTTGTTACTCAAGGATAGATTAGTACAAACTGTTCGTGATCCAGCTTACAGCCTCCAGAGTGAAACTGGATACGGCAGTAATGAAGGTGAGAGCACTTTATTACAGTTCATCAAAGCTGATTTACGGATATAAAGTTTACCAGTTTATTAAGCACCACCAAAAAAGGCATAAGGTCTTCATATATTTGTTTACTGTTAGTTGTAACGAGTGTTTCTGTGTACTTCACTGTGTATGTTGATGATAATGCAAGGGAGAGAGAGAGAGAGAGTTTATGGATAATATTTTAATGCACTGTTTTATTAAGCTCTTACAGTGATTTTCTAGAGTGAAAACAGACGCTTCATATTTTGTGTGAAGTAAAATAAACATTATAAAACTCACTGGTAAACAGGCTTGTACTAATATAGTGGATAAAATCAAGAAGACGATATAAGTTATAACCAGGGTTGGGGAGTAACGGAATAGGCCTACATGTAATGGCGTTACATAATCAGGATCAAAAATCCAGTAACTGTAATTCGTTACAGTTACACAGTAAAATCCCCAGAGTTAAATCAACTCTGCTCAGAGTACATTTGGTCCCTCTCTGAATAGTGTTAAAATAAACCTGAAGCAGAGTTAAAGTTAATGAGATAATTAAGCAATTAATTAAGTGATGATTGAACATTTATGATGAACACCTGCTGTTAACAAGCAGAATCACTGAAGAAAAGAGAAACACAAGAACTACAACTGACTTCAGCCAAAACCATTTAACTGAAATCAACTGAAGATAAAAGACATTAAATCTCTCAAGATCTGATTAAAAGATCTGATTTACTTATTTCTAACCAGATTGACTTTATTTCTGTCACACTTCTAAAGAAGGTCTTATTGAGAATTAACAGAGGTTTAGATGTTGGTGTTTTATTGGTCAAAAAATTATGCCACCATCATGATGGTCAGGGTTTGTTTTAGTTGGGCTCTTGAGCTTTTATGTCTTTAAAATAATTTGTGTTTGAGCCATTGCAATAGTGTTTCACAGCAAACGCTTGTACATTGCTGATTCAAAAGACTAAAGGAGCAAATCAGCTTGAATTTGCTGCTTGCAAGCTGTTTTAAATTACCATCACAAAGAGATTTGTTTCTCTTTGGTTCCTTGACTTAGTTTCAGCTGTTACAAAATTGCAAAAAAAAAAAATTTTCCAATAAAACAAATGCCACCATATTGCTTCAGCAGTAAAAATGAATAGTGCTTATTGCTCAGGCTTATACATGAAAACATAGCATACAATCCTCAACAGTGGTGACAATAATTATTCATACTGCAATGCATGATGGGAGGTTTGTCCTACGATGATACCCAGCATGCATTGCAGCATGAAGCATTTAAAAAAAAAAAAATTATTACCATTGTTGAGATTCATATGCACTTTTGTGCACTGGATGGTTTTAAATTTACTTAATATATCAGTTTGTTGCAACTCTTTCTTCAAATGCTGTGGTTTCACAGAATTGATCAGGCAAGACCAAAACATACAAATGACCATATGATTAGTTGTTTTGAATGTAATCAGGCAGTCTTACAATAACTACATCATATAAAAGCAGCTAATATTGGCTCACTGTAAAGCACTGACTTCTCTGCTTTACAACAGCATATGCATTAATCAAAAATAAAAAAAAAATCTTGTATAGAAAGTCACGCTGATCTCCATGATGGTGGTGTCTTTTTTTTCTTTTCTTTTCTTTTCTTTTCTTGACCAATACACCTCTGTTAAATCTCAATTCTGTAGATGTTTGAAAATAAAGTCAATCTGATTAGTAATATGTGAAGCTGGTAATGCTGTTTCTGGAGTTGTTTAATCAGATCTACACAGATTTTTATCTTCAGTTGATTTCATCTAAGGCTGTCACAGTTGTTGTCAGTCGTTAGTTGTAGTCAACTGAAATCAGTTGTAGTTCTTGTGTTTCTCTTTTCTTCAGTGATTCTGCTTGTTAACAGCAGGTGTTCATCATTATTGCTCAATCATCACTTAATTAATTGCTTAATTATCTCATTAATTTTAACTCTGCTTCAGTGTTATTTTAACACTATTTAGAGCGGGACCAAACGTATTCTGAGCAGAGTTGATTTAACTCTGGGGATTTTGCTGTGTATGTCAAAAAACGTAGTAATCAGATTACAGTTACATTTTGAAAAAAGGGGGGTACTATCAGGATTACAATGTTTTCATTTAAAACTAAATAAGTCATTATTTTGCCATAATAACACTATATTAAGTGCTGCTTGATTATAGTATTTCCTGGTTCTGTTGCCAGTGATGACTCACGTGAGCCACCAGCTGGTGCACGCGCACATAACACGCGTCTACAATCTCCTCAGACGCAGATTGAATCACTGCTGCTAGTTGAAACGATGCTGTCCGCGGGGGAAAAACGCTTTCACTTCATGGAAATTTCGCAAAATGCAAACAACATGGTTGTACAGTGCAAACTCTGCCTTCCAGCTACGAAAACACTTTCTTTATCAAAGGACTAAAAAATAATCCGTAATACCATACTGTAGCCACTAGATGTCTGAACATACTTTCAGGGCTGTGTATTCCCAAGTTGTGGAAATGAGACATGATTGCTTAGTTTTAATAGGTTTTAAAAGTAACCAAAATGCTAAACATTAAAATTAAAGCAGAACAAACATAAACAGAAATGTTTGATCCGAGCTTGTTCAGTTTGATTATGATCTGATGTCACTTTTATATTTTTAAGCTCTAAACAACAACAACAACAACAACGATAATAATATTGCAAAAGACAATTTATCAGATTTTTTAAAAATATCTTATTGTTGAGACCCATTTAAAAGTATGGAACGTGTGACATTTAAAAACTTTCAGAAATTGAGAAGAAATATTTAAAATTAAATTTAAAAATGCAATTTATCTAGTTCTTTCTTTCTTTCTTTCTTTCTTTTATTTATATAGGCCTATGTGACCTTGAAGTAATCCAAAAGTAATCAGATTACATTACTTTTAATATTTTTGTACTTGGATTATGTTACTGAATACTTTTTTTATGAAGTAATTTGTAACTGTAACGGAATACATTTTTAAAGTAACCCTCCCAAGCCTGGTTATAACCATAATTAAACTAAACTATACCTGTTCTATCTCCATGCAGCATATATTCGCAGTTTCTGACATTGTAGTGCATCCTGACCAGGGCTCTGAACCGGTTCAAGGAACTAAAATGAAAATCGGAAACGAACGAAATTTTGACCGGAACGTAACCAAAAACTTAAACGAAATCAAATTTAATCATTCTGAATAGAAACGCTAATTTGAAATGGTCATTAACCGGTTAATAACGTAATTTTATCGTTCTGTTTAATATTTTGATTTGGCAGTCAACCAATCACGAATTCAAATAGTACAGCCTATGCAAATGTGACGCTGACGCATACAAAGTGAGTGAAATGCCCGCTCTGACGCGCTCAGGCTCAGCTGTGAAGTCATCATAGGTTAGGTGAGTCACAATGGCAATGCCCTGGCATTAGTTTTTCCGATCACCAACCGTCAGGCATTTAAGTGATTAAATGAATGTTAAGTAATATGCAGCTTGTTGTGCGTTTTGAAACCAGCGAAAATTGCAGGATATGTAGAACATGAGTTCACACAATGTCACATCACGCTTCTGTGAACGGAGAAAACAGAATTAAACAATAGGCCTACAGAACACATATAAAATAAAAGGGAATATTTAGGCCTATAGGCTACGCGAAATAATTCACTTAAATAATTCAGATGAACAAAACGAGAGGAAAAGAAACACACATTCTGCTTGTTTTCGTTATTGAAGTGTCTTTTGTAAATGTATGAATTATGTCTTGCATTAAATTGTGGAGTAGGCCTACAGTTTAGAAGGGGAAAAATTCCAGTGGTCGCGCCGGCGCCTCACGCGCGCGCACAAATTCTTGCATTGCTTACTTGATATCGCAGCCTGTTAGATAATGAAAATAAAATACAATCAACCAAACATATAAAACGTTACACTGCTCAATACAATTCTGTGATACAATCTGCCATTTACCACCCGTGACCATCGCCTGACTGTGCCGTTATGTGAAGGATGATGTCGATAATGCGAGTGAAGTACAAGGCTTAATAGTTTAGCATTCGTCTTGAAAATGGAAAGAGTGTCGAATGAGAAAGGTAGGCTTCAGATTCACTTTAAATTAATTCGTTTAGCATCTTATTTAGTTTTATTTCTATTTTTTTTAAAATTCGTTTTGGCTTGACGTCGGCATATAGCCTGAACAGGCCAACTGTTAACTTTAGAGGTTTTATGGTAAAATAAAATAGGTCAGTTTTGTTCATAATGGATGTTTACAAACATTATAAACAAAGCTATATGCTAGGCTATTTGTAAACATTTTATTTTATTTACAGATGAATTAAATTATTTCTGAATGTAATAATAAAATGCGACGTATCTTTTTTCCTCTCAGGAATAGCGGCGGTATTTTTAACCATGTAGCAAACATTTTAAAATATCTTGAAAAAAATACTTTATAAACCGTTGATAGTTTTTCCTTTCGTTTAATATGTTTAGCCTACAAATTTGTATCTTGTTATAAAAGATAATTGTAGGCCTATTGGCTAAGACGTCAGAGCCGGCCCAAGGCATAAGCGAATTAAGCGGCTGCTTAGGGCCCCTTGTGGCCACCAGGGGGCCCCCAAGAGCACATGAAATGACAGCTTGATTTTTACAGCGCACAATCAGTTGCAGTTCTAGTGCTTCCGTCCCAATAATACTATACAGCTTGACGTACATTCGCATCACATTAGGGCTGCACGATATATCGTTTTAGCATCGATATTGCGATGTGCGCATCCACGGAAGTCACATCGCAGGATTGAATTGCAAAGTTTAACCAAAGTTGCACATGTTTAAGTCCTGTCACACAAAGCCTGTCCTTGTAAACACAGTTGGTTTTGGCTTAGGTAACGCAAACAAAGAAAATGTATGTGCATCATTATAAACATTCGGTCTTAAAGTCACAGCAGGCTTGCTGCTTTCTGTGTCATGAATGTTAACCAACAACAAAATACACATAGAAAAGCATTTTTGCAGCTTTAACACAGATTAATTATATTCAATTTATACAGTGGAGACTATGCAGTGTTATTTTACATTTGATTATTCATATTCTGGACCTGAATACTAAAACATCCATTTATTTCATTTAAATCACCCCAATCTTTCTAGAATTATTCTTTCCAAATAGAGCTATTCAATCTGTTACGCAGCAGTAGAGTTACACTCACAGGACACTGAACTTATTCACAATCACAAATGTTCATTATTTGCATGTGCTTTAAAGCTTTGATGGTTAACCATCAAGAATTTTTTTTTTTTTTTTTCGTTTTTAAGCCCTGGTCCTGACTGACTCCTGACACCAGAGAATGAGCCCTTGAAGCTCCGCCCTCTTAGGCCAGCGCAGCAGCTCATTTGCATTTAAAGGGCACACACTGAAACGGCGCATTTTTGCTCACTCCCAAAAAGTGACAATTTTAAGATGCTATTAAAAATGATCTGTGGGGTATTTTGAGCTAAAACTTCACATACACAATCTGGGGACGTCAGAGACTTTTTTTACATTTTGTAAAAGGGAGCATAATAGGTCCCCTTTAAAGATGCAGTCCGTAAGTTTTGCCTCTTTGTTGCCATCTTTGTTTGAAACCTGCAATTTCAGTTATTTACGGAATAATCATCTTTGCGTGGGTTGTGCATCGGCATGGCTCCTCAGCACGGATGAATTTAATGTTTGCTGTCAGTCACAACATCGGTGTGGATACTGTACTTCAGATTCACAGATTGTAATCTTGGAAGTTTGACCAAAATAAGATTTTTTTTTACCAGAAAATCTCCAGTTGTTACTGATTATTGTCATCTGGAGCTTTCTGGATTACAATCCGCCATCAAAATGATAGATTTAATTATTTCAGCTGCTGTGAGAAAAGGCTATAAATGATCCGCTAGCAGCAGCATCCTCACATATAGCCTACTAGCTGGGACTCTTTCTTTCTGTTTACAGACGTGACGTAATGACGCAAAGACGAATGGCTGCATGCTCAAATTTCCCGCGGAAACCCACCAGTACAGATTTTATTATAAAACATTATTATAAGCTTACAGTTGTGAATCGGGCTAAGGTAAGGAGATAGTTTTGAACACTGGCTGGTTATGTACTTGCTCAAAAATTGATTTTTAACCAAAAAAAGTTACGGACTGTAGCTTTAATAAAAGAATACATTGTATTACAGACAAATTGCAGATTTAATGGAATTTGATGACTTGTAGATTGCATTTAATACATCACACTTTCAAAAAAAAGTTGAAGTTGGTTTGTAAGTGACTTTTCTGCTGAGTGTTTGTTGAATTTACAATGTTTTGACCACCATGTGATGCACTCTACATATGGATTTGTGCTATTATGACCTTTTTGAATCTTCTAAGTTTTGATTAACCTAGATGGTCAATGGAGAGACAGAAACCTCTCAGGTTTCATTAAAAATCATTAATTTGAGTTTCAAAGATTAACCAAAGTCTTGCGGGTTTGGAGCGACATGACGGTGAGTAAATGATGACAGAATTTTCTATTTTGGGTGAACTATACTTTTAAGTTTTGCGTGGGCAAACACTTTTCACTTTTTTCTTTTTCAAAAAAAAGTAGAATTTCATACACAACCATGTCTGGTCCAATCTGTATTTCTCAATGAGAACAGACCTTTACTGATCAATCCTTTTTGATACACAAACACAGTTGTGAGTCACGCATGTGGGTGTAAGTCGAACGCCCTTGACTCTGTCTGCTTTCAGTGCTCATGCTTTTATGATATTCTGCTCTCTCTCTCTCTCTTTCTTTCTTTCCAGCAGCGCTCATTCTTTTGAGACATAGTTTACAGTGCTATGTTAGGTAAGTGCAGTGCTGCAGCATGACATCAGCTCAGAGGATGGGGGTTGTGTGTGTCAGGGGTCAAGGGTGGGCAGCGCCTGTCACCACAACAAAATATATTACCTCTTGTCGACAAACATAGCATCACATCAGACATGTCTGCAATGTGCACAAAATTCTTCTTCACACACACACACACACACACAAAGTGACAAGAGGAAATAATTGCACTGACAATCAAAGCACAATCAAGCCATGACAACTAGACATTCCTGTAACCCTGAGAACCAATTGCACTGTCATTTAACTTAATACCATGAAACCCTGAGTGCTAAACCGGTCACCAATTCACCATGCTGTTTCCCTATGCCGATAATGCAATCATCACCCTGGCAACCAGTTTTGTTACCATGACAACCCAGAGCTCAAATGCTTTCATAACCAGTCATCATTGGTTTCTGGCAGATATCACACTCAACCCATGACTTTTAAATAATTATCAGAGACAAAGACTGACAGAGAAATGGGAATGCCCTAAATGTGTGATTGAATAAATTCTGCTGGAACTAGTGATAAAATCTCTCAATCTTGTTGCCTGGAAGTGACAGAGATGAAACACTAATTACTACATATCTTATGAGAAGAACACAGTATAACTAAATATTATTTATTTATCTTCTGCTACAATTCATGTATTGTTTCCCCTGCTTTGTGTTTAAGGACTTTTATTTTGATATGTATTTTCTGTTGTTCTGCTGTTTCACTTCTTATGTTTAGTTCCTTGCCTTTCCATTGCTGCATTGTTTGTTTCCATAGTTACCCTTGTTTGTTGCCATAGCGATTCATTACCTTCACCTGTGCCTTGTTTAGCCTCCTTTTATCCATGTGTTTCAGCAGTCTGTTGTCAGTTGTTGTCTTTACATCCCCTTTGTAAAGCTGGCGTTATTCCTGTTTGGTTTTATGTTTCCTTTATGAATTATTGGCATTTTCTTTGCTGTTTTGGATCTTTTTTGTTTTGTTTTTTCAATAAAACTGCTGCACTTCGTCCTTGCTGCACTTTAACATCTACAATCTACTGATTTTTTACCATTATGAACATCAAAAAACTGCCATTTGTGTCTAAACATATCCACTAACTTTCTTAACTAGCAAACATCATTGCACCACATTATTTACAGCAGGGCCGTAACCACCATAGACATTGAGGGGGCCAAGTTCCCTCCAATAATCAGAAATTTGTCAAATTGTCCCATCAATATTTTATATTATTGATGCTGCTCTGCTGTATTCCATTATGCACTGCTCTGTTTGTTGTTAGGATGAGAAAAAAAAAAAAAAAGGTTTTGAAAGCCTCAGCGGTCTAACAGCGCTCATCATTGTCAGAATGAGTGAGCTGGCCAATCAAATCAAAGAAGGCGGGGATTACAGTTCACAGAAGACGAGTGCGAATTCCAATGCAACGCTTTCGTTTTAGCAGCGAAAGAGTACGTGGCCGTTAAGTAGCTAAACATTTAATATTTGATGACTGTTTTATGATTGAAATATTCAGCGACCGACAGTAATATCCAGTGATGCAAACTACTCAACATTATGAAATTTCACCATTTTGAATTGAAAACATGCTATTATTTTATTAATATGATTAATGTAATTAATAACTCAATGTGATGAGACAAGAAAGTTTTTGCGTTTTTGACATATTAGACATACAAATAAGAGTAAATATATTTGTTAAAAAATATTATTTGCAAATAGTAATTGATTACTTAGTAACTACAATAGACCTGGTGTGAGGTTGTGAACTGCAACTAACGGCGCACAGCTCTCGCACCCCTCCCTTTCGGAGAAGCTACGGTGGCCGTCTGGCCGACATGTCGTCGTCCGAGAGAGCAGAGAGAGAATGAGATTTCTTCTTATTTCTAACAAAGAACGGTCTCTGCTTCTAATAAAACAGACGACTTCTACTACTACTACTTCTACTTCTTCTACTACTTTTGCCTCTAAAAACACAAACGATTTAGAAGAAGAACAACATAGTGACGAAACGCGCTCTGTAGAGTGTTTGTCCATTTAGGGCTACTGTAGAAACATGTCGGCACATAACGGCGACTTGACTTGGAGGGGGACCCACGGTGTATGAGCTCATTCTAAGGTAATAAAAACAACGGTTCGTTATGTAAGGTCTTTATACACCACTGAAAACATAGTTATGTATATTATATTGCATTTCTGTCAATAGATCCTCCCAAATTTTACACATTGCACCTTTAATATTTTTATTTTATTTATGTTTTTACCCAATTACAAAAATCATGTTCAAGAAACGGTTACGGTCTTGATTTATAGTCAACATTATTATGTTTTGCACCATGATTTTTCAGTATTTTTTGGTTAAAACATATCAAGTGAGGTTTTTTTCCCCATAAAAGAGTTACTATTTTGCTTGAAGAGGGTAAACGTAAAGAAATAGTAGACTGACTGTAAGAGAAATTTACCTCTGTCTATACCATGTGGTCAAAAAATATGCATGATGTCAGAAAGTACAAACCAATGCAGCTTTTTATTTCACAGAAATTATAAACTCAGAATTGTGATAAATAAAGTTAGAAATGCAAGATAAAAAGTTTTATTCAGTGTCAGAAACAAAACTTCCATACTAAACAGAGTAAATCTAGTCCTGTATAATGTGACTAAGTTCAGTAAATACAATATTACATAAAATATATCAGTGCTAAATCATAAAAACACACTTGGCATGCAATTTTTCTGAGAATGACCCATTTTGTACATTCATGAACTGATTAATAATATCAGGAGGATTTTGAGCAATAATTGTGACTGATTAATTTAAACCACAAAACTTTAGACAATAAAAGCCTTGAAGATCTACACGTTTGGATCTGAATGCACAGAATATCCAGGAATGTAAAATGACTGTTTGAGACTAAAGTTATAGGTTTTACACTATTAATTCGTTTTTGTCATTAGAATCTTTAAAAGAAAACTCATATACATGTGTATTTCCGTCATTAATGTGTTTATAAATGTACTCACTTCTCTGATGTCATGATGATGTTGCTCTTTTCCTGGTGTCAAACTGTGTGTCATTGATTCTCTTTCTTTATTCTCTCTCCCTCTTGTTCTCTGCAGTACATCACGTACAAGACAGAGTCTCACTCATCTTGAGTGAAGACAGTGTAAAAGGTTTATTTGTGTGTGTGACTGACACAGAGAGAGACTGTATGTGTGATATGTAGGTATGCAGGTTAGTGCTGACAATGAATGATGCTCAACATGTAAATGTGATCGTAGAGGAGAGAAAATAGCTCTTCTGACATGTGAATCATCACACACGTGTCTTTCATTCCCACAGAAGGCAAATGTTCACCCCAGGAACAAGCCAGTCTTCACACAACTCACTGTCACTGAAATAAATTTGATGTAGAAACAATTTTCACTCAGAAATTGCTAGTGGAAGCGGCGAGTAATACATTGAATTAAACGTGAAATTTTGAAGTGCAAAGACTGAAATAGTACATTCTCCAGTGATCTTTTGTTTTATTTAGGAAAATCATCTTTATTATAGGCCTCCTCTGGAATACTTGATTCTGATTGGTCAGACACAGTCAATCCGGCATCATTGATTGAATTGTTGTCCCTGGCAAATGATTTCATGCCTGTACATTCAACTGGTCACGGTCACAAAATACAACTCATCGAGTTTTTTCAACTTGCTTGCCATATATCAACTGAAAAAGTTTCTAACTCCTCTTTGGTAACACTTTGCATTAATGTCTCATTTGTTAACATTAGTTAATGCAATAGTTAAGTAAGGGATAATCCACAGCAATCTGTGCATCAAATGATTTTAATGCACGACGTGGAGGCAAAGAAGCACTCGATGCGATTACACCTCAGGTGTGCATTATTTTCTGTCTATTTTTAACAGACAGGAGTCAATTATTCCACTTATACTATTTTATCTGTGTGTTTTCCTGAAAATAACTGCAATAACTTTAGAAATTATAAGGTTGTTTCCATAGTTACCCTTGTTTGTCACCATAGTGATTCATTACCTTCACCTGTGCCTTAGAACAAAAATAAAATCAATCAAGCAGATTCAAGCATTCAACAGCCTCGTAGTATAACTAATGTTAAAAGCCCACTGAAATGCCTTGAAATGCATTATTTAATTGTAAATAGCAATATATTCTATTTACACTAAAATTGCAATATATTCTATTTACACTAAGTGACAATAGCAGCATCTTCTTAGCGATATGTTATTTACACTAGAGGAAAATAGCAATAGATTCTATTTACACCATGTAAAAGTATCAGTTCTTTGCAATAAGAGTAAATAGTAATTAGATGCTATCTATACTTTATATTGGCAGATACTATTTGTACCTCAGTATTTTTGTACAATAATATCATAAATGATTATATTTATGAAAAGTACTAAATGGATGCTGCCTTACTGGGAGAATAAAACCCCACCCTACACCTTCCCATAACCCTACTCAATAAACACTTTTAATATTATTATTTATGTTAAATTAATATTTAACACTCATTCGCAGTTTATTTCCACTTTTAGAACATTATTTTCATTTTTACTGAAAATAAATACGAGCTCGACAAAAGGCGGATTTGAACCCGTGTTGATCACGTTAAAAGTCCAGTCTGCGAGCCTTACTTACTACTGCTGCGCCAATGAAGACGTTGAATTCTGCATGTCTTTTTTAAAACTTAAGTGGCCTAACCACACATTGGTGAGTGGAGCTAGTGTAAATAGCATTTGACAACAAGGGACGCTATTTGCATCTAGTGTAAATAGACATTCCGTTCATGGCAAATTACAGCTTGGCCAGAGCTGTTGATCTTGGTAAAGCCTCAGTTTCCTCTTAATCTCTAACTGTTTCTCCTCCTAATCTCCTCCATATCTCTTTAAAATACGGCATTATGTGCAGAATTCAAATGGGTCTGATACTTTTTGTGGTCTGCGCCGTCTCTGGACCGGAGCAGACTGTGGCGCGCTGTGGCAGTTCGTACACTAACGTGAAACCAGACTTCATTCGCCTCAATGAAAAGCATATTTACACTGTCTTAATTGTTCCCCATCCTCTATATAGTGCACTGTGTGCCATTTACCATGTAGAAAATAGTAAATGTGTAAACAAGTGAGTGATATTAGACGCAGCTTCAGTGTCTATTTATAATGTAGGGGGCGGGATGCTTTAGATTCTAGAGAGCATTTGATTGGACAGAAAATCTGATGAGAAGCTGAAGTGCAGAGTGATGTCAGTAAAGTCATTGATCCATATTGGCGGAAATGAGAGATTATAAGTTTTGAATGCTTCTATCTTCTAAATGCAAATTATGTAACTGATTTGGAGCATACTAGCTTATACTAAGGCTAACATATTCATACTAAAAGCCAAAAAAACTTCCATTTTGATTTCATGGGACTTTAATAGATACAATTTTGAAACTTTTTAAAAATGTGTAAGTAAATGGAGAAATGTACTTGATCAAAGATTAATAAATGCTGTAGAATATTGTTGTTAGTTCATGTTAACATAGTTAAATCATGAAACAAACAAAACTTTATTTTAAGCATTGCCTCAAATTCTTCCATAGTGCAAGGGTTTGTGGGTAATAAACATGAAAGCATCTTTTTAGAAAATCCATATGTACAATCTGGGCACAATGTTAATGTTTTCAATATACTATGATTTGGGACGCGCTAATCCTAAAGCGTGCCCACTATATAGTCCCAATTATGTAAATGTCATGTAAATTGCAATTTGTACATCTGAAATTCCTACAAAACATTCTGTTAGATCAGAACAGAACCGTAGCTTTGAGTGATACGAGTTGAGAAAAATATAAGCAGCCTGGGAACAGGCTTGAGTAATGTATCCTGACATCATCCATTATTACTGTAGGTGAAGCTGGACATCTTTGCCGGAGACAGAGCTGTGTTATGTTACCATTACCTGCCTGGTGTCAGTTTACTGTAGAAACAAAGTCCAGGTGAGCAACACGCACATAGCTCATGGGACAGAAAACTGAAGAGAAATTTTGATTTAGAAGAGAGAGAGAAAGAAAGACATCATGAAGGTAAGTACATATTTGTCCTCAGTTCTTATCTTTGTTCCTCTCTATTGGCCTCTTTGCACAATTCTAGATTATTCTGGTCTGTATGTCCAGCATATGTTGTGTTTTGGATACTGTTTCTCATGTGTTGGTTAACTCTCTGCTTAACTGGCCGAAGCAGCAAGAGTTCCTTGGTTTTGCAGCATCAGAAACAATGCTTATTAACCTACTAGATTTTGCTTGCCCATGCTGGTTTACCGACTGGTCTAGCACAAAACCATTTTTATGCTGCATGGTCTAAGTTGGTCCTTTTAACAGAGATCAGAGATTTAACTGTATGTGTATTTGATTAAAAAACAATCTGATTGTATTAGTGATGGTCATACATTATTAGCTGGATCCAATAATAAAAGAAAAAGGAAAATATGTAATTATGACCCCAAGACTCGATAAAATAAAATAAAAATGAATGCATATTTAGAACATTAAATTAATTATATTTTTTAATACATATAATATAAATGTTTATAACCTTCCTTGATTAAACATGGAAGTGTCACTATAGATAAATAGCAAGAAAGCCATGAGAAATGTAATGTTGTTAAGCATATTTAAATGACATCAATGTTATTATGCATTAACATTGATAGCCCTAAAATATTAAAACTGAAAAATAAAATAAAAATAGTATATAATAATATAAATAAAAATAAATATACTGAAAAATTCAAAATAAACTGAAACTCAACCATACATTCTAAAAAAAGCTGGGTTAAAAACAACTCAAGTTGGGTTAAATGTTCGACCAACCTGCTGGGTAGTTTTATTTAACTCAACTATTGTTTAAAAATTACTGTATTGCTTGCTTAAAATGAACCCAAAGTATGTTGGAAATTAACATTTATTAATTAGTTGAGTAAATAATAATTAAACAATAAACATTTATTAAATTGCTAATTAATAAATGTTCACCATTTGATTATTATTGTTGCCGCTAGTAATTATATGTCTGATTTTTAATTTTCAACCTATTTTGGGTTTATTTTAAGCCAGCCATATAGTAAATTTTAAACAATAGATGGTTTAAATAAAACTGCCCAGCACATTGGGCAAACATTTAACCCAATTGCTGGGTTTGTCCATTTTCAACCCAACTTGGGTTATTTTTAACGCAGCATTTTTTAGAGTGTAAGTATACACTAAACAAAAGCACCTTGCAACCACACAAACCATCCTAGCAACACTGTAACAATCATCCAAAACATTCTAGCAACCAACAATAAAAAACACTCAGAACACCTTAGCAATCCTTGTTTCAAATGAAATCCTTCACCATTTTTTTCAGGGCAGTTGTTGCTATAATTTGGTCACAATTGTTGTTCCACTGTCTCTCCCAGATCTGTGTGTTTCGGCTGCAGACTCATCAGTGGTGCTTCCTGTTGTGTAACGTCATCTTGTTTCACGCGCTGCTGTTTGGGGGTGACATAGTCGAAGAGTTTCTCTTGCAGTCTTCTCCTGCTGCCTACACTGACCGCGTTGTCCTCGAGGTCCGGGAGCGTGCGCGCAAACTGGACCTGACTGAGACCAGGGTCAACACCTCGCAGCTCTATCCCATTAACACCGAACCCTGCCTTCACCACCAGGACCTCCTTATCCTCACGGTGGTCCTGAGTTCTCCTGGTAACTTGAGCCAGAGGGAGGCGGTCCGAAACTCCTGGGCCAATCAGACTTCGGTGCACCGTGTTGCCGTGCGGACGTTGTTTTTCATAGGCTCCTCCCCTTTAGGGGCGGAGCAAGAGATGATGAGGGAGGAATCGGCACGGTATGGTGACATCGTGCAGTTCGAGGGAGGCGTTTCAAGGGGAGACTGGCAGAGGGGACACTGGGAGCAAGTTAAAATGGCGCTTCGCTGGATCCTACTTTTTTGCCCACAAGCCCGATTTATCATTCTTTCTGAGGATTCTGTGTATTTAAACCTTCCTGCGCTTACAACATACCTGCTGGGACTGAGAACACATCCGGATGACCTTTACCTGGGCAGGGTCATCCATCGGGCCGCACCTGAGAGAAATCCAGACAAACCGTATTACTTGCCCTATCAGTTGTATCCTGATAAATACCTTCCAGACTACTGCTCTGGCCCAGCCTTCCTTCTATCTCAAGACGTCGTGAGAAAAGTTTATGTCGCTGCGGAGGACGTATCGCTGCCCCTCCCCTCCGATGTTCTGATTGGCCTGTGTGCAAGACGGGCAGGTGTGGTGGCCACTCACAGTGCTCGATTTTCCGGTGACCGGCACATTCGCTATAACCCCTGCTGCTATGACTTCCTATTCAGCTCGGCAGGAATGGGGGTGGGGCTGATGGGCGTGGCTTGGCAGGATTTAGGGGTGGGGAAGGGGAGGGGCTGTGGCATGCTGGAGACATATTATAGCTTGGTAGTGTGCAAAGCAATGACCTACCTGGATAAACTCTCCTTTCTGAATAACGACAACACCCAGGGCTAGAACAGACGGGGAAAGTTTATGTGTGTCTCTTAGATGTATAAATTATTGTAAATATTTAATTTACAAAATATATAAAACATTTCGCAAAGTATTCAAATTAATCTGTACTATTATTTAGAACTCTAAGAGGCTTTAAAGTAGACATGAAATCAAAAGTTTATTCCTCATTGCAGAAGGAAATGGCATTGCAAATACAATTTCACCTCGACTCTAATGATTCTGAGTTCATCTGTGTCATACGTACAACAGTGTTAGAAGATAAAAAGTGAGAGTGAATTATTTATTGCTTTGGTAACAGAATGTAAGGGGTTTCATAAATTATTAAAATAAATTAGCATATATATAAATGATACACTCTCTTGTCTCTCTTACTGAATATATTCACAAATAAATGCCAAAGATGAGATAATGTTTCAGTGAATATATATTAAAATGTTAATTTTGTTCATATTTGAATTGTGCATATACTGTCTCATTAGGCATTTAAAAGAGTTTGTTTGGCCCTCTACTGTTAAGATGGGTGAACTGCATTACAATCCTAATAAATAAAACACTGTACACATAAATCAGCATCTACATTTTGTTCACACCATCTATACCAGCTTCAACCAGCATGCTTGGACCAGCCAGAAACCATGTAAAACCAGATGCCAACAGGTGTCAGCTGGATTTTCCAGTTAATAATGAAATTATATAGAAAGATGATTGAGAGCAAAATGTGCAAGACACAAAACAGTCATTTAAGCATTTCAACAGTTTTTATTACAAAATGAGCACATACAAAAAGGATAATGTACAAGCTTTGAAATTAAACAAAATGAAAACAAAACGAAACAAAACCAAAAACATTTTAGCAATGCCACTTTTAAATTCATCATTAGTAGTAGTAATAAATAAGGTACAAAAATTCCACCAAAAGAGAATTCTAACATTTTACACACTTTTTTTTACTCGACCAGTTACGTACTAGCAGTCACACCAGCAGGAGGCGCTATTGCTTTAATATGAATGATAAATAGTCTATATTCTGCTAGAAAATCCGCTAGTGAAAAAACACCCACAGCACGCGGCACCCCTGTCACTGGCACTTTTAGGACAACATTATTATTAATGTCTTTTTTTGTTGTTGGTTTTGTTTTGTTTTTCAAATGCAAGCAGCAGCAAAAAAATCAATCCTCTAATATCATTAGTAGAACATCTGCACTAGTCTTTATTTTCTCTATGTAGCTGTATATTTCTATTTAGTCATGTATATATTCAAACCTGAGAAACATGCATTTTAAATCTGTTGTGCTTTATCATACTCTGTTAGTCCTGACCCTGCCATGAGACAGGGAGAAAGAGAAAGAGAGAAAGAGAGAGAGAGAGAGGGAGAGAGAGGGAGAGAGAGAGAGAGACTGGCAAAATAAACTAGGAAGAGAGAAGTTTCACATGCCCTGGAGACAGTCTGAAAGCGCTGACTGTCAATATCAGAGATGAAGATTGAGAATAAAACAGAAATAGGCACAAGGAATGAAAGATTGAGAGAAAGACTTGGGTTTGTTCCAAATCCTAGTAAGCCTTCTACATAGGTTAGACAACATATGCACACTGCCTAGGCGATGGCTGTTATAAAGAATCTAAAAGTCACATGCATGCTTAATAGGGAATGCAATCCCAAAATGCACTGTGATAATCTCTGTCATAAAATATGGTGGAGAATGCGGGCACAATCATAAATATAATTCATTTTAGTATAGAAGCTTGTTTCCGCCACTAAATGAATATTTTTTTATTTATTTATTTTTTTAAAAAAGGTCATTGCTACTTTTTCTCTCACAATTCTACGTTTTTTTCCTTGCAACTGCGAGTTGTCATGCAATTCTGACTTTTTTTCAGAATTGCGAGTTTTAAAAAATAATTGCAGGATATAAATTTGCAATTCTGATGAGTTCTCATACTTACGAGTTTATATCACGCAATTCTGACTTTATGCGAGTTCATCTCTTGCAATTCAGAGGAAAAAAAGTCAAGATTGAGATAAAAAAAGTCGCTTTTCTATTTTTTATTTCATGGTGGAAAAAAGCTTCTATATTTTAGTACCCAAATTTACTGATAAAAACAGTTCTATGTAATTAACAATGGACTATTTTAACCAATATTTACCAATATTTATGCATGCTATATATTTTTCATGGCTATTGCTTTTTTTCAGCTTAGCAATATGCTAATATGAAACACTATTGTGCGTTGTGTATTTGTTGCTGCCTATGTAGTGCGTTTCAAAATAGTCATTTATGAGGTTAGTATGCTGCCTTAGAAGGTAATCACCTATGTAGGGAAGCTCACTAGATTATGAACACACCCTTAGATGTAAACATTAACAATTTAAGACTGTTCAAGACAGAAAAAGCATGAGAAGACTGAAAGAAAGCAAGTAGAGGATGTAAACATTAACGAGAATAAAAGTGTTAAACACTAGCAAACTATAGACAGATATGAGACGAGAGAGGTAAAGATCATGTAAACATTAACAATGTAAGAAAGACTTACAGAGAGAAAGAGAGAAAGATTGTTGCAAAGGTCGCCAGAGTGGTAAAAAACAATGCCAGTGAGAGGGTGGCCTTGGAAAACTAAGAGTGCAAACAGGACAGCGAATCAAAACCCATAATACTCCCACTCCGCTGCCGTGTCTGACCAATCAGCAAGCGGAATGTCAGTAAGGTCACAGCACCAAAGGGAGAAACACACACGAACACGACCAACCGCATGCGAAGCATTCCCGCAAACCAACTCAAACATGAGGTAAGAGTTTTAATCATTTTGTGTTATTTCTAAATAAATAAAATATGATTCCATTGCAAAAAATGAAACTATACAAAATTAAATACGCACCCACAATATCTACAGTTAGTAATAAATTATGATTGTTAAATACTTAAGGCATTTCAACGGACATAACCCTGTGTAAACGATCAACACGAGCCATCATCCACCAATCAGCACACAGAACACTTGGGGGGGGAGCCAATGTACAGGCAAAAACGCAGCTCATTGGCTGAAACAAAGTGTTTTTTTAAAAACTGTTTTTAAAATGGCCCCAAAAATGTTGCAATTGTCTTTTAGGTCAAATTTGCATTTGAAGCCAAACTCAACCAGAAACTTTTAAAAACAATGCATTTAAAAAGTAAGTTGTTAAAATTATGCTTTAAAAACAAAACAACTAAAAAGTGTAAGGCCATGTGTCCACCAAAGTGTTTTTAGCAAAATGAAAACTCCTAGCTGTGGGCGCTTGAGCGTGGGTTTTTTTTTTTTTTTTCAGTTGAAATGTTTTGCTTGTTATGATATGGAATAGCCGTGGGAGTGTTTCTAATATCTTATTTCACAGATAGTGTATTATTTTACAGTTTGTTTCCACGTTGTTTTATATAAAAATGTTGATGAAAAATGTTTACAATGTAAAGTATTTGCTCTGGGTATTGTTTTTAATGATTTTGTTCGGTTGTTGTGCTTGTCGTCATCTGTTGATGTTGTACAAGCAGAATGTGGCGGTTGGTCCCGCCCCTCTTCCACTGTGATTGGACGGCTGGGTAAAGAGCGACAGTGATTGAACATTCTTCAACTCTCGGGCAAATGGAAAAAAACAACGAGCCCTAAGCATCAAAAAGCTCCTAGTTGCGCTCCTGGCGTTTAAAAAAAAAAAAAGTGGCGCTACCATTGAAAACAATTGGAAAAGTAGGCCGCTGGAAAAAACATTTTTTTGGACACACGGCCTAAGGCCAGAAACGTACACATTGCAAGCATGCTTCCCTTTTTTAATGCATATTTATGCAGTGCTCAAGGTGGCGACGGTGTTCACACGTCTGCACCATTATACCAGATGTGCTAGCTGTAAACATGTCAACAGTTTCGCGCAAATTTTAACTTGCTCAGCGAGATTCTCTTAAAAATAAAAAACAAACAAAAAACAAAAACATCTGACCTGAAACAGAAAACTAATCACAGCAGAAAACTGTTACAATTGCGTATGTTTCAGGCCTTGGTGGGGCAAATACAAATAATTCCTGGTTTGTCCTTCTCGACCCGCTTGTGTGCTGTTGGCGGATGGTCCTCTATCACACGACATTCTACATTGTAGTTCTAGCAATACAGCATAGCATCCAGCATAGCAACCACGAGGGGAAACCTGTCACACAAGAACATGGTTGGACACGCACAAGCCCCGCCCCCCTCCAAACACTGCATGTTTTAAATACCAATAATAAATACAGTAACCATGGCAGCGCAGCACCAGAGTGAGGCCGGGCACTTCAGCTATGCGCACATGTGCTTTTTTCAGTAGGCATTTAGGGTCAAAGGTCATGGCAGGGTCTCTCTCTCTCCCGCACACACGCACGCATGCGCGCGCGCGCTACATGAGTCTGATAATGTTACGGATCGTCACAGCTTAAAGGAGCTAATACACATTCATGCGTTCTCACACATACACACACACTTCCAGGTGTACCTTGAAACAACAACCCAAGCACAGATGCATGCAACTACTACTGCGCCTATCTACACAAATCCACCAATCACGACATTCTCCGCCTACTTTGTTGTTTTTTTTTTTTGTGTGTGTAAGACAACAGCCCTCCTCCTGCTGTCTCATAAAATGTTTTCGTTGAGCATGTTCTTTTTTTGGCTTCTCTACATGCACCGTCGTGCACTGCTAACCCAGTGACCCATGAAAATATTAACACACATACGATACACGCGCACCAAAATGGTGAACAAGCGCACATACGCACACACAAGCCGAAGTAGCTCCAGTGTGTAAGACTAAAGCAGTATTGCAGATCAGAAATACAGTGGACACACACACACACACACACACACACACACACTCCAGCAGCTAGATTTGACAGTGTCTTATCCGCTTCATTGTGTATACATTATAATTAGTGTGTAAGTGTGTGTGTGTGTATTGTATGCAAGCTGAGGGTCTTTAGTAAAGTTCATGGCTTAAGGAATTGCACAAATACACACACATGCTACGGACACACACCATTTCCCTACAGACAGAATCACTCCTTGCGACAGACCCTTTAGTAAGTTCTACCAGCATGTGTGTGAGTGTGTGTAGTGTCAGTTATTGTCATTGGCTCAGTAAAGCGTGTGAGTGTGTGTTTAGTGTGTGTTGGATGGCTCATACACATGTGTAGGTAATATACAGTGTGTGTGTGTGTGTGTGTGGATGGAAATGTCTGTACAGACATATCTGTGGATGTATAAGAGCGAAAGAGAGCATGTGTCAGTTATTTGTTAATGCGTGTTTGTTTCAGCTCTCAGGGGTGAGCTGTGTTTGGATGTCCACTCTGCAGATGGGACACTTCCTACTGGTGGCCAACCACTGATCCACACACGCCTGATGGAACAAATGCATACAGGGTAACCGCCTGAAAGAGAGACAGAGAGAGAGATTACATCACTTATTCTTTATGTTTTTGTAAGTATATAAATGGTTTATTTAGGTTGAGTAAAGTTACTTCGGTTTTTACGCAGTTTTTGGTGACAAACGCACACAACAAAATTACTAAAACTTACATTTAAAGGCACACTATGTAGTTTTTCGCCACTAGAGGTCACTTATTCGAAACAAAGGCGTAGCTTGATGATGCCGAGATTGAGCGCGGAATCATGGGAGATGTCTTCACCTCACAGCCGGTGGAAAAGAATCCGTCGGGACTCGGGCAGAAATCATGTTCATGGATGCGGTTATTAACGTTACTGTAGTATGAAGCAGAGCAGGGCCGAGTGATGTGGAAGCAGAAACGAGACTGCTGGAGCGATTGCTAATGAGAGACGAACGCGACACACGTCTCGAGAGCAGCGGGACTTTTATTATGCCACAGTCACCACTTCCGCTTCTCCTGGTCAAGCATATGTGGGGTAATGCAGCGGTGTTTATCATTTGTGTGTTGAAAATTATATTATAATGTTACTCTGTGCGTTCGGTCGGCGGCTGCTATGAGACACTTGTTGCACACTGCAGTAAGCTAGATCGATATTAGAATATCATATTAATATAATTAAGAAAACGAGACTCAAACAATAAGACTAAATGTGTTGAGCTATATAACAATGATTGTTTTCTGTCAATTAATGTATCCAAACAGCTGTTCCCTTTTCTAATAAATCATGTTATATAATAAAGCGTCTTTGGTGTTTCCATGGTTTTCACAAAATAAAAACGGAAATCGAGGGTAACGTGGGTATGATGTCATTGATAGGTGACTCACGGACATGGTTCGTATCCTGGTTTAAATTGCTTATTTTTCTGGATTTACATTCTTGGAGACATTTGGAATAATGTAAGTACACAAGTCAACAAAATATATAACACTGTTCTAGTGGTTTCTGGATATTTTAATCCAAAATCTTACATATTGTGCCTTTAAAATAAAACCTGAAAATATATATTTTTAAAAAAACCCAGCTAATTCAAATTAGCTTAATTTTAATGTAATAATGTATACTGTAATAGTATATAAATAATACTAAAATAAAATTAAAACTAATTCAAAATATTTATAAATACTATAATAGTATATAAATACTAAAATAACACTGGTACTTTGTAGTATTTATTCTTTTCTTTTTTTTTTTCATCTCTGACCCAAGTACCCCCTGAGGTTTTAAGTTAATATTTCAATAATTTAACAACACATTTATATTTAATTCATTAATAGATTTTTATCAACTCCTGAACATCCCGCAGTTCCCCCGACCCCAGTTTGGGAAACCCTGGTGTAGTACTACTACTATTCAAAAATTTGGGGTCAGCAAGATTTTATTTTTTAAAGAATTTAAAGGATTTAAATAAATTGATCATTTTATTTAGCGATGATGCATTAAATTGATCAAAAGTGACAGTAAAGACATTTATAATGTCACAAAAGATTTATTTTAAATAAGCTGTTATTTTTAATTTTCTATTTATCAAAGAATCCTAAAAGATATATCACAGCACAACAATATTCAACATTGATAATAATCAGTATTGTTTCTTGAGCAGCAAATCAGCATTTCTGAAGGATCATGTGACACTAAAGACTGGAGTAATGATGCCGAAAATTCAGCTTTGATCACAGGAATAAATTACATTTTAACATATACTCAAATAGAAAAGCTATTTTAATTTGGAATAATATTTCACAATATTACTGTATTTTTGATCAAATAAATGCAGCCTTGGTGAGCAAAAGAGACTTCTTTCAAAAACACAAAGTTTGGGGTCGGTACGATTTTTTTCAAACAGTAGTGTATAGTGTTTCTGTCATTTGTATTATACTACCTGACATCTTCTCCATCCTCCAGCATGGAGAGGCAGATGGTGCATTTCTCATCCACATCAGACTCTTCCTCACTCTCACATAACTTCAGATCCAGAGGCTTCCGCTACACACACAAACACAAGTGTGTTAGCAGCAGAAAACTCTGGGCTGGACATGAAAATAAAAATATCAAACTATACGTATTAACCTTCTTGTATTTGTGCGGGAAGGTGAATCTCTCTATGGTGGTCTGCACGGCCCCTCGGCTGACGCTTCCCAATCGATCCTCTAACTGCAGCAGCTCCTTCACACAATCACACACTCAGTGTTAATCAGAGCAAAGCATGAATGTGTGTGTGTTAGTATTCATCTGTGTGTCTTTGTGTGTGTGTTTTACCTCATAACTCTCCCGAACAGCAGAAGAGTGTCTGCTGGGACTCAAGCTCTGCAGTGCCAGCAGGTGGAGCTGTGGATATGGATAATTCCTTATCTCATGGACAACCTTAAAAAAAAAAAAAAAAAAAAAAAAACATTTTTTGAGAACCACATTCAACACTTTAAAAATCTAAATAAATGAAATATATATTTTTATGCATTTGGCAGATGCTATTAATAAAATATATTTTTTTTTTATTAGTGTCTGCAAAAATGCATTTTATTAAATTATAACAAAGTAAATAAGAATTATATATAAATAATAATTTTACATAATTACATAATATTTATGACACTTAATCTAAATAAACAAAATATGTTTTATGGATTTGGCAGACAATAATAATAATACAAAAATTATTTTATTATGAATTACAAAGTAAAAAAAAATTGTCTATAAATAAAAATAATAATAATAATAATAATACATTTATTACATATAATATTTATGACAATTTTAAAACTCAATCTAAATTTAAAAAAAAATTGTGTTTTTATGCATTTGGCAGACATTATTCATAATAAATTCAAATACTTCTATTTTATTATTAATAGTGTCTCAAAATTCATTTTTATTATTAATTATAACAAATTAAATAAGAATTATCTATAAATAGTAGTAATAATACATTTAGTACATATAATATTTATGACACTTCAATCTAAAACAAAATATATAAATTATGTTTTATGCATTTGGCAGACACTATTAATAATTAAATAAAAATACTTTATTCTACTTTATTATTAATATTGTCTATCAAAATGCATTTTTATTTAATTATTAAAAATAATAATTATTATCTATAAATAATACATTTATTACATATAATATTCATGTTACATTGTTGCAGCATAGGCTGCATCTGAAATCACATACTTCCCTACTACATAGTAGGCGAAAAACAGTATGCAGCGAGAAGTATGTCTGAATTCAAAGTGCTCAAAAGCATAGGCAAAAAGTGCCCAGATGACCTACTACTCCCAGTGAGATTCTGAAGTATGCATACAATGGACACTTTACTATCCCATGAGGCCACAGAGAGGATTTGCAAATGGCGGTGAAGCAACGGACGCATGATAATGACAAAGTGACAATACGTCCGAATTACATTCATACTACATGTACTCATATTACATAGAACACGTTTTTTTAGCAGTTGCAAAGTAAGTGCTTTTTCAAAATAAGAGAGTATGCATTTTCAGATGCAGCCATAGACATGTTGCTTAGACACTCACCACCTGGGTGGAGGAGGTGTTCCTGGGGAGGTGGTGCATTCTGGGAGAGGCCAGGTAATGCTGGTAGGGTTGAGGAATCTGCTGCAGAGGATACTGATGTGGCACACCTGCGTCCACACTCAGATCCCTATAAACACATGTGAACGTGTTCAGTTTTTAACCATAAAGATAAATCCTAACGGTCGACGAAGTTCGTTTACTGCTGCTTTGTATGCAGAACTCACCAGTCGGTGCCTTCTGCCAGGTATCTGGGCTGCTGTGGGATTGGCTGTGGGACGTGGAGGGGCGGAGCGTATTCATATCCCGGGCGTAACCGATGCGTGTTCAGCGGGACTCGCTCCTGTGTGCGTCTGACGAATATGATGAAAAGACCTTTTATTTATCAATTGTTTTATGTCTTTTATCTTAAATAAAGATGGCATAAAACATTAAGGCCCGGTTTCACAGACAGGGCTTAGCCTAAGCCAGGATTAGGCCTTAGTTCAATTAAAGCATTTAAGTATCTTTTATAAACGTTCACTAGAAAAAAAAAACATTACTGGTGTGCATCTTGAGACAAAACAATGGCAATGACATATTTTAGGATCTGTCAGTACAAGTTACTTTCAGTTACACCAGCTCAAACATGCATTTTAGTCTAGGACTAGCTTAAGCCTTGTCTGTGAAACCGGGGGTAAGTGTCCAAATATGTTTAAGTGTAGTTTCTACCTGCGCTGCAGTAGCTGTTGCTGGATGAGGTATTGCTGCTGTAAGGCCTGAGGTAGGAAAGGGGGCGGGACTTCCTGGTACTGGGGCGGGGGCAGATGAGGGGGCGGGAACTCAGCAGGCAGAGGCGTTGCTGTAGCAGCCAGGTGAAAATGCCGGCAGGAGGTAGCATGACTATGCTGGTGCCTGCTAAAATGTGCTCCTGTATGGGACAATCAATCACAAAATAGAGTCCACACAACCGATCAGAGATCAGCTACAACTGTGTGAAAAAACAGAATAGACTATGGGTCAAGATACCCTGATAACTGGATGACATTTACTGAACATGATGAGATTATGTGACTCTCATTGTAGAATATGGCTTTTTTTTTTTTTTTTTTTTAAATTATCATTACATGATAGGAAAAGTTTCACATATTTAGCAAGCAAAAGCATTCATAAATTCATTTATACATTTTTGAAAAGTAGTTTGAAGTATACAGTATTCAGTAAATAGTACACTAGGATTCCATTCTGAACACAGCCAATGAGAAAGACATGAACTTAATTTTTTTTTAATTTTTTTTTTAACCATAGTAACAATAGTTTCTGCTAAAATACCACATTTACTAGTTATTTTAACCACAGAGAAACTGTTATAATTTGGTATTAGAATAAATAAAAATAAAAATTAATAAAAATAACAGTTATTGTTACTACAGAAAAACGTATCATTTGGTATTAGCTTCAAATTAAATAAACTAATAAATAAAAATAAATTAAATAAAACAATTTACTACAGAAAACTGTTAAAAATTGTATTAGCATCAATAAAATAAAAATAACTAAAATAATAGTACAATAACTAACTAAATAATAATATTGATATTACAGAAAAACATCAACTAAATAATAAAAATTAAGACAAATAAGTAAAAAATAAAATACTACAGAATTATAATTTGGTATTAGCATTAATACAATTAAATAAAATAAAATAAATTAAATAAAACTTAGTTTGTTACTACAGAAGACTTATAAATTAGTATAAGTATCAATAAAAATAAATAGTAAATAAATTAAAAAAAACAATTGTTACTACAGAAAAACAAATAATCAAATAAAAATAATCAAATAATGTTATAAATTAGAATTAACATCAATAAAAATAATAGTAAAATAAATTTAAATAAATAAATAATAAATATTGATAATACAGAAAATAAACTAAATACATTAATAAAATTCTAAAGGCTTCTTACACATTGAGATACCATATTAATTATGAACGTACAGTAGTAATAATATGGCAATTTTGTAGAAACTGTGGTTACCATGGTATGTTTGTATAAGGGTTAGGGGTGTTGTGTAATCTCTTATCAGCAGGACATGAAGCAGAACCCAGAGGCCATTCTGATGGATGTCCTGCGCTAGAGAATATTACCTGTTCTTTATTTAACTGAAGCCAGGTGACGATTCTTACGTCGTGACCTGCTGGATCTAACGGCCGCGTTACTGCAGGTAGGACTCGTTCTTTATCTGGATTACCGTGGATCTAACTGATCCCATTCCCTCGGGATTAGCCGTGCTTTCTTTGAGGGGAAAATATACTGGACCTAACTGCCTCAGACTGGAGATCTGGTTTAATAGGAAATGTATTGAACCCTAATGACAGGTGTTTATGGAAGCGCATGAGCTCCGGACGCGGCTGATTCAGCAGTCAAACGGATTCAGTGACGGACATAACACAGACAGATGGAGGGGTGGGGGGTTTCAGGGACACACGGAGGGGGAGGGAATGATGGGATTGGAGGAGGGGGAGGGGAGGGAGAGAGAAATGGAGGGGGAGGGAAGGAGTGTTTGACAGCTGCTCCTCAAAGTTCTATTTCAGCCGCTCAGCTGTCCGACTCTCACTCACACACACACACACACACACACACACACACACACACACACTTACAAAATAACTCCCATTCTGAGTTAGCTACATAACCTGCTTCAGTTATATACAGTAAAAACCTTTATAGAATGTTATTATTTAAACAGAATTTTTTAAAACTTGATTTTGGTTGGTCATTTTTGTAATGTTGCAGTCACTGATTTGCTGCTCAAGAAACGTTTCTTATTATTATCGCTAATGCTTCATTTTTGTGGGAACCGCGATACATTTTCAGGATTTTTTTGAAGAATAAAGAGTTTATTTGGAAAATAAATCTTTTGTAACATTATAAATGTCTTTACCTTCGATCAATACTTCTCACATAATAAAACAACCCAAATTAAAGGGTCAGTTCACCCAAAAATTCAATTTCTGTCATTAATTACTCACCCTCATGTCGTTCCACACCCGTAAGACAAGATATTTTTGATAAAATCCGATGGCTCAGTGAGGCCTGCACCGACAGCAATAACTTTTTCAATGCCCAAAAAGGTACTAAAAACATATTTAAAACAGTTCATGTGACTACAGTCGTTCAACCTTAATATTATAATGTGACGAGAATACTTTTTGGGCGCCAAAAATAAAATAGCGACTTTATTCCACAATATCTAGTGATGGGCGATTTCAAAACAGTGCTTCATGAAGCTTCACGAATCTTTTGTTTCGAATCAGTGTATCAAACTGCCAAAGTCACGTGAAGTATTGAAGTTTCAAAACACTTATGACGTAACGAAGCCTCGTTTACTGAAATCACGTGATTTTGGTGCTCTGAACCACTGATTCGAAACCACTGATTTGTAAAGCTTCGAAGCTTCATGAATCGGTGTTTTGAAATCGCCCATCACTAGATATTGTGAAATAATGTTGCCATTTTGTTATTTTTGGCACACAAAAAGTATTCTCGTCACTTTATAATATTAAGGTTGAATGACTGTAGTCACATGAACTGTTTTAAATATGTTTTTAGTAGCTTTCTGGGCATTGAAAGTGTTAATTGTCTCACTGGTAATGCAGGCCTCACTGAGCCATCGGATTTCATCAAAAATATCTTAATTTGTGTTCTGAAGATGAACGAAGGTCTTACGGGTGTGGAACGACATGAGAGTGAGTAATTCATGACAGTTTTCATTTTTGGGTGAACTAACCCTTTACATTTCAAATGCATGCATCTATATGTTTGATATAGCAAAAACTCTTTTAGGGTGATTTTTGTGATAATGACAGATGGCTAAATATTAGCCTTCCTACTTACATATGGGTCTGTTAAATATGTTAAAACTGAAATAATTGTTTTATTTCATGTTAAAGTGATATTTCACCCAAAAATTCTGCCTTCATTTACTCACCCTCAAGTTGTTCCAAATCTGTATATTTTACTTTTTTCTGCTGAAGACAAAAAAAGATATTTTGAAGAATGTGTTTAACCAAACCGTTGTCAGTAGCCATTGACTTCTATAGTATGGAAAAAAATAAATAAAAATACTATGGAAGTCAATGGCTACCATCAACTGTTTGGTTACCAACATTGTTCAAAATAACTTTTGTGTTTAGGGTGAACTAACCCTTTAAAATAATTTACCATATCCCACTTAAAGTAGTCCTTGATTATGATTTCACTTTTTAATTTTAGTTAGTGTGTAATGTTGCTGTGTGAGCATAAACAACATCTGCAAAGTTATGAAGTTACGAGTTGAAGTTCAATGCAAAGGGAGCCATTTTCTTTTTCAGAAATCACTTTTTAAGGACTACAACAAATGGCTGGTAGGGACTACAGCGAGCTTCTTCCAGGGTTAATGACATCACTAACCCTAAAATTGACATAAACCCCGCCCCCGAGAACACGCAACAAAGGGGGTGGGGCCATGTTGGGCTGCTTTAGAGAAGAGGAAGAGTTGTTGTAGTAGAGTGTTGTTGCCATGCCGTCATTTTACACCGGACTGCTTCACAAACGAGGGTCAATTTAACGCTGGAGTCAATTGAATCAACTCCACAGCAACTACATAAATTTATCCACTAACCATTCAGAAACGTCCAGTTTCATTTTAATACTTCTTCCTGAGTCTCTCCATCAGTGTCGACACCGGTTTGAACAATGTAAGGATGAACACCGTTACTGACAATCCTCATTTTGGCTGCGTGAGATTCTCCAGCTTTGTTGTTGAGCAACCGAAGCGCAAGCTGTTAAAGCTCCGCCCTCTTTTGTAAAGCAAACTGGGAGCAGCAGCTCACTTGCATTTAAAGGGACACACAGTTTTTGCTCACACCCAAATAGGGGCAAATTTGACAAGCTATAATAAATGATCTGTGGAGTATTTTGAGCTGAAACTTCAGACACATTCTGAGGACACCAGAGACTTATATTACATCTTATGAAAACGGGCATAATAGGTCCCCTTTAATATGCAAAGACAACTGTAACCATCATCCCTCCTTGAGTACTGAAGTATGTTCCAGCCACAGTAATGCATGTGAAGTATGTACAACAGGACCGCATGCTCACAGTGTGCTGGCTAGGTATTCAGATCTGTGTTTGCAGTAAATCTGACCTCTGCCTTAAAGAGACCGTTCACCCAAAAATGAACATTCTATCATTAGCTAGGTTTCCATTAAAAGTTGTGAATTTAACTTGTGCATAATTGGAATATTGGTCCACGAATGGTCCACTGGTTAGTTCAGTTATCCAGTGTTTGTTGCACATCGAGGAAATTATTTGGTAAATGTGTTATCGAAGTTTATGCGCATATTATCTTATCAGATAAAAAAATAAATAAAAATTATCCACCTCAATTGAGCATATACATTATGCACATTTTTAAAATGTATGCATATCTTGGCATTTCCATCCAGCTTTTTTTTGGTGGATGGAAAACATAGCTTTGTACTCACCCTCATGTTGTTCCAAACCTGTAAAAACTTACTTGAGATATTTTGAAGAACACAGAAGTACAAACAATGTTTGGAGAAAAAGGGGTGCATAAGTGACGACAGAATTGTCATTTTTGAGTGAACAATATCCTAATCACTCGTTTCTAACAGTATGTAGAAGGAAACAATGTTGATTTTGAATTGCATTTTTTTTTCCTGAGGAGAATACAAGGACAAAATAGTGCTGTGAAAGGTCACGGGAAAGATTTTTAAATTCTCAAAAGTCTCTGGCTCTGGGGAAACGGAAACACAGTTGCACTTGGAGGAGATGGAATTTTCCCGAGTGCAAAAGTGCAGAAACCCTTGATATAGAATTGTTATTGTCTCATTTCACGCCGCCTTTGGAGAACAGAACAGAGGAGAAACCGGTGATTTACTCAGCGGGAAATATTCCCCAGGGCTCCAGAGATTCAAGCAAAACTCTTAGATCAGCAGAAACGTATGGAGTGTGCAGTTCACACGCTCTGAATTCTAATGATCTTTCTCCTCTGCTTCCCTCAGAAACACAGGCAGAAATATTGATCAGTGAATAATTGTACGATGTACTCGCCGTTCAGTAGATTGTACATTGTGAGTCCTTAATAAACCATGAACCTCTCTTCTATTTGAGATTATGTTTACTGAGTGAAACCTCTCTGACCTCCAGCATTAGAAACAAAGGTCATCACCTGAAGGTCAGGTAGCAGAGTTGTATTAAGATTAAACCTCATTCAGATATATTTTATCCTTCCCTTATGCCCTGACCTTTCACCTCTAACACTTTCTATCTGATGATCCTTTTTTCTAATTAGTAATCTACCTTTACTTGGAACTCCATTTCTGCATGTTTAGTTTTCTCTGCAGGTTCTATAATATAGATTGAGTCTTTATCTGCGAGACTCTATATAATGCCGGGTTCAGACCAGTATTCGCCCGATTTTGGCACGATCCATTTGATGTAGGGTGTCATGGTGATTCGTAAATGACATTTCCGACAGAAAAACTAGCATTTCACTTCTGTGACGCTGACTAATAGGAGCACAGAAGCTCTTCTGTACACGGCTTTCAAACATGGCGAAACGAAAGAGAGATGATGGTATTGGTGATGCCAGGTGGAATTATTTCTGTAGTCATTGTATGTTTACGCTTGTTTCCTGAAGTCAGTCACTAGTTCCGCCTTCATGATGACATCATGCATGTCGTTAAAGACGGCAAGTGATTGGTCAGGAAACAACGTGTAGTCCACGACAAAAAGAATTTAGAAGTCAAAAATCACAGGTGATCAAAACCGACGAAGAAGAAAAAAAAAAAAAAAAAAAAAAAAATTGTGTAGTCTAAACCTAACAAGTTTATGACTGTTCATCCAAACAACAATCAAAAAGTATGTGTATAAATAAACATTAGATTTTAAGCATATTAAAAAACCCATCCCAGCAAGATTTTTTTAATGCTTTTGAAAGAAGTCTCTTCTGTATGGAAGCTTGTTTCAAACCACCAAATAAAAAAAAGGTAATTGCGACTTTAGCAATTGCGAGTTAGAAAGTTCAAATTGTGCGATATTTGACTCTCTCAGAATTGCGAGATATAAACAATTGCGTCTTATAAAGCCAGAATTGAGAGAGAAATTGTGAGAAACTCGCAATTGCGTGTTATAATGTCCAATTGTGAGGAGATATTTTCCCCTCATAATTGCAAGCTTATACCATGCAATACTAAGAAAAAAAAGTCAGAATTGTGAGATATAAACTCGCAATTGCGTTTTATAACGTCAGAATTGCGTGAAAACATCCCCTCACAATTAGACATTATACCACACAACAGCTAGTTTATATCTCACAATTCTGACTTTATATCATGCAATACTGAGGAAAAAAAAAGTCAGAATTGTGAGAAACTCGCAATTGCGAAATTAAAAGAAGTCAGAATTGAGAGATAAAATGTCACAATTACCTTTTTAATTTTATATTTCAAGGATATACCAGGGCCGAGGATACATTTAGTTAATGTAAATACATTTAGTTTATTAAAACAGTAATATTGTAAAATATTACTACAATTTAAAATAACTTTTCTATTTGAAAAAGTTTTTATCCATCAGGAATAGACTAAAGTGATTCGAGAGTAGAGGGACTTGGACATCCAACAATTTATGCACATTAATCGTGCATTAAGAGCGTAACTAAAAACATTGAGTTCTTGTTGACTTTATTGATTTTCATTCAAAACCCGTTTCTCCGAAAGAAAAACAAAAACGAGATACACTAAACGCAGGAGGTCAGATAGTGAAATGCAGATGGGATGTGTGTGACTTGAAGTGACTATTTTGCCTCCATATTTGTGAGTGCACATTCCCATGATTCACTCTGGCAAGTGGGAGGAGCTGAGAGATGACTTGAGGGAGGGGCCAAAGAGGCCGTAGAGTGGAGTGGGAGGGGTTTGAGGGTACGACACATGGAAATCAGCAGAGAGCACACTGAGGGTTAGGGGAAAATCTACAGTCTTTATTGGAAAATATTAGTATGAGTGGAATTGTGTGATCATAATAATAATAATAGTAATAATAATAATAATAATTCCATGCAAATAAAGAGCGAAGGCAAGGCCCAACCATGCTCCATAAAGTTAACATAACAGAAGCAGCATCCAATGGGTAGATGTGTATGCTACAACACGTCAGTACAGCAGGACATGTCTACACAAAGATACATTGGAGTTTGCTGTTCAATGTTCCAAAACAAAGAAACAATCAAAATCAAGAGGAAAATAATAAACATGGTCATGCATTACAGCCTAGTACAGGAACAGAAGGCAGAGAACCACAACCAAAGAAATAGAGACATTTCAATACTAGGAGGACTTCTACAGTGCAGTTCTAGTGATCCCTGTAAAGTGGATGACACTGGCGCTCGCACAGCGCTAGGAGCGCCGCTCTGTAGCGCTAGGCTAATGCTGGCTTTGCAGCATGGGTAAATCAAATGAATGAGGGTCGGTTTGAGCAGTGGTCAGATGCGGTGTGCCAGTCAAGCGCCATAAACTACCGCTTAGCTACTTGTTAGGTAGGGCTGCGCGATATTGGAAAAAACTGACATTGCGATATTTAGTTTTTCTGCGAAATATACTGCAATACGAAAACTATTTCACCAGATGGCTTGAATAGCTCCATTTGGAAACAATTAATCATACTAGAATGGTTGACGTGATTTTGTAGAGGAGTGAATCTGCATAGAAAATAAAAAAATTACAAGTATAGATTAACAACAGAACAGACACAGTGCTTTATGTTTAAGTCTAACAGTATTCAGGTTAGTGTTGTCATAAGTACCGGTACTTCGGTACGAAGTCGGTACTGAAATTTTGAAAATGTGACGAGTACCAGTGCTTCTGTAGTACCGGGAGTACCGAGTATCTGGATGTATTCGGTACCAACCGATAGGGCTGTGCCAGTTTTTTACGTGAATATGGCACAAGTGAAGCACAAAGCTTTGTTTACAGAAGAAATAAGCACTTTCGTCGGTTCCAAAATGGATGTTTGAGCATTTATTTATTTCATTGAGGTATATATACACTCAAACATACATACACACGCTCCAAATATTTATATATATGATTAACATCATATTTAATATGTTTTTAAAAATAGGGTAGTTAAATAAAATCGTAAAATAGTTCCAACAGGTTTTCCTGTGGTACCGAAATTGGTACAGAGAACTGTAACATTTTACTGGTATTGGTACCGACTACTGGAATTTTGGTACCGTGACAACACTAATTCAAGTACAGAAATTGAATAATCAAATGTAAAATAGCACTGCATAGTCTTCACTGTATAAATTACATACAATTAATCTTTGTTAAATCTACAAAAGTAATTTTCTCCTTGTATTTTGTTGTTTGATTAACATTAATGACACCGACAGCAGCAGGTTTATAAGGATACACACAGAGACGGGCATTTTGTGTTTCCGTTCAAGCACAAATATACGTGAAAAAGGTATGCAGTGTTCACGTGCTGTCTGCGCAGCTCTGTGGGCGCACAGAAAACGGTGCACAAGTACTGAATTGAGTTCTCCTTCACATCGTCTTGTGCTTGAATGGTTTAAAATCGCTTGAATGTTTAAACTGACAGGACCTAAAACATGCAAATGATAAACTCCATGCTATGATGGTTAAACCTTGCAATTAATCTGCAAATCGCCATGGTTCCTGTCCGTATGGATTAACTACGATCTCTAAACTTGACATTGCACATCCGATGCACACATTGCGATATCGATGCTAAAACAATATATCGCGCAGCCCTATTGTTAGGGTATGTTTTTGTTTCTTCAGAGTAATTTTATTACTTCCAAACTGAAGACAACTGTTTTTTCTACGACAAAATGCGCCATTTAGGTTCTTTAACATTGTCATCTCGAATTTTATTGAAGCATCTTTTTTAAAAGGTACATTACGCTGGTCTTGAAATAGCAGCATTTCTATTTCCCCTGAGTTACTCTTTAGAGATCAATAAAGCTCGACTCACAATAGTCTAATTCCTTTGAAAATAATACCGCAACAAATGTACATTATATAGACCCTATGTGCAGTCTTTTGAATTTTGTCTTTGAACTTTGAACAACTGTTTTTGCTGTAGCTCTGTATATTTCTATGGCATCGCTGTTGAAGAGCGGGTTTACTTATTTTAGAGTTAACTAAATGTCAGTAGACTGGGAAGATTTCAAACGAGCGCTTTATTCATAAATCCGTAAGATCTTACCTTCATGCTGTGGAAATACAAACCGGAAGACAGAGCAATTCGCGCAGTGCTGAAAAGGGGCGGAGCTACATAAGGTCTATGCTAGACTTAAATGGAGTAATTTACTCACTCATGTCGTTTCATTCCCATATACTGTCATTTTATTCAATGCAAAAAAACAAAAAAAAAAAAAAAACGAGACTTTGAATCTCTGCTGCATCTTTTCCATTAACAACCACTTACAGTGACCAAAAAACACCATTACTGAATACGACTTAATCATACGATAGCGCCATACAAAAACAAAGTGTTTTTTTTTTGCCCATTAAATGCACATGAGATTTCAGATCTTCTGTGGAAAAAATTATCGGTGAACAATAACTTCCATTTTACTCATAAGACATCAGAAGACTTGAAATATAGTGCACGAGTCATTTAAACCAGGGTTATTATTATTAACTAAAACTATTAAAAACATTTTTGTTAATTGCAAAAGCTGCAATAAAATATCAGTATTACATAAAAAATTAAACTTAAATTAGTAATGTTGATGAACTAACTAGAAATAAACTAAAAATAATAAACCTATATTATACGAATAAAAATGACAAAAGCACAAGGTAAAATTACTAAAGAAATTAAATTAAAACAAAAGCTGAAAACAAAAAAATAAAAGCTACTTCAAAATATTAATAAAAACTATAATGGTATATTATTATACTAAAGTTAAACTGGTTTGAACTAACATTATGGCGGTTTTTGTCCTTTCCTTAAACATCTCCTTTTGTTTTCCACTAAACAAACAGCATACTGGTTTGGAACGACATGAGGGTGAGTAAATAATGACAGAAACCATTCCTTTAAGGAAGGTGGTATAGATTTAATTTGATTAAATAATTAATGGTTAGCCCCAGGAGGCACCGAGTGAGATATTATCGATCCGAACTGTACATAAATAATTACAAAATAAAAATAAACGAGTCAAGCTTCTCTATCAAGCACAAATCTCTGGCAAATCCCACCGGCACAGCACACCTTCCCAAAAGACGAGACAGAGACAAGTGTTTAGGGGTCGATCAAGCCCGGCTGTGATCGAGTGAGAGGCCAATGCATCCACTTGACAGAAATTTACAGCAAAAATGTTGGTCTATCCACACTGAGAATGGGACAAATCACAATGACAGTCGTAAAAAAAGCTAAATGCTACAATGAGTTGTTATTTTCGTCAAAAGCAACAATGACCATTTAAAAATAAGAAGACAAGAGGATTCTTCTAGAGAAGAGAGAGTGTTATTCTGCAGTCGGTTACACAGGAGGATATAAACTGGATGAGTGAGAGTTTGTTTGTAATGTCGTCTTCAGATGGAAAGAGAGGGAATGAGAAGAGGGAGTCACAACACAGCTAGATGCAGGGCAGGCAGAGGCTATAGCACAGCAGCGGCGGGTGATCGTTAGATACACAATGGAAGGGAACAGAGCTCTGAAAAAATGCGGTATGTAGAATCAGCCCCCAGACTATGGAACAAGGAAAAAAATAGAAACAAATACAAGCACAATCAATGAAACCATCGGTGCTAGGGCACGGCTACAAAATGCACCTCAAATGACTATTATTATTATTATTATTATTATTATTGCATTTGTTTTTATGCTGGTGTAAAATGCATACACTTCTACTACATTATTTAATTGCACACATTTTATATACATGGCTACTAAATGCACCTCATATTTTACTAACAATGCATATTATACTACTATAATTATTATTTAATTGCACATTTTATGTAGGAATGCATCTTTTTCTGCTGGTGCAGAAAGGTTATAAAAATGCTAGTATTTGCAAATTAAATATAAATGCATCATCGTCGGATGGTGCAGCATGGCTAAAAGTGTGTGTACAGATACTGTATGTGGATGCACCTTTTTTTTTCCCTGTCCAGACATGGCTGGCTAAGGTAGGATTTAAGATTCAGACGGTTTTTCTTTCCCCCATTAGAGCAGAATTAAACACGTATTGCAAGCTGCAATCGATGATTAGATATTAAAATGACATGAAGCCAATTTGTCATGCATCTATCCTGTAAAAGCTTAAATTAGGAGCAGGTTCAGCTGAGAATATTTTGAGCCACTGCAGCTGCCCATCAGTACACTGACTGCTGAAGCCATGTTTAATTATTCATAAACAAAACCGCACACGGCGGAACGGATGTGAGGGAATTTAACGGATCGTAGCGCGTTATTAACGAACTAAAACGCTGCAAACGCGCTACTTTGTTGATTATGATATGTAGGTTTACGTTGGTTGCAACGACAGCTTCGTTGATTGAAACAAGCGTTTGACGCGCCCCAATAGGGTGCTATACGCAAGACAGATACGCATAAACGCGTAGTTATTCCTATATTAAATACATTATGCGTTCTGACACAAAGGATGACGCTAAGGAGCGTAGTGCGCGTTGTCCAAATTGTGACCTGATAACGATTTACCCAGCGCAAATTAAGGCACAATAAATATCTGGTATATAAATATTAAGTATTTTTCTTTAATGATACGCCACTGAGCAAATCGCTCCGTGTTTGTGTTGCAAAATACGCGACGCTCTGGCAGGCCAGCAGCCTTTGATCACATCTGCGCATCCGCGCGACCCTCGAACGCTCATAAAAATCAGACGAGAGCGCGTGCGACAGTAAATAAGACGCAATTACCTCTACTTCTGACGGAACCGAAGACGGGAAGAACCAGATATCCGACGTGCACTAACACCATCCTGGCTCCTTTGTTGCTGTGCTGCCCATGGACACCTTCGCCTTCCAATACGAGACCATTCAAAATGCAGCCCAGACGCCAGCTGCCCGCACACAAAGAGAACAACAGCCAATCAGCGAGCCCGGCGCTGCTTCCTGTGGCTTCTGCTTCGTCCAATCAGAGCGCTCGGCACGGCGGCGAGTCTTTTGTGAATTAGCAGTACGGGGTTTTGACATCATCAGAGTGGACGCGGCGGAAACGCGCAGCTACTAAAACGCGTCAAGGTTTGTAAACTATGACGTCAGCGGGTAAATAACAATGTTGGGAAAATATACATAAATGAAAGAAAACTGCAGTTCAAAGGGTGGTCAAGGTTATGTAATCAGTCTATTTTTCTCTTAAAGGAATATTCCAGGTTAAATATAAATACATATGGCATGCTGGTCATTAAGAATAGATAGATAGATAGATAGATAGATAGATAGATAGATAGATAGATAGATAGATAGATAAATAAATACTGGGCTTAAATAGGGATTTGAACAAACCACTAAAACAGGGATAAAAATAAATGAATAAAAAGGGGATTCTAATAAAAACATTAGGTTAAAATATTAGTTATTAGTTAGTTTTTATTATATTAAACAGATTAAATTAGATAAAATGTTGATTAATATAAATAACAATTAGGTTAACATTTAAATAAATACATTTAACAGTACATTACTAATGAGTATTATGAAGGTGTCATATATATATATATATATATATATATATATATATATATATATGTGTGTGTGTGTGTGTGTGCGCTGTCAAACAATCGTGATTAATCGCATAAAAAAATAAGTGTTTACATAGTGTGTGTACTGTGTATATTATGTATATATATATATACACACAATTGTATTGAAGAAATATGTACATGTATAATTATATATTTATTATATATATATATATATATAAACATTTTATATATAAATATATATTTTGTTAAATATATACATTCATGTGTGTGTATTTAAATATACATAAATACACACAGTACACACGCTGTATATTATGCAAACACAAACTGGTATTTTGGATGTGATTAATCATTTGACAGCACTAAATATAAAACTATCACGTACTAAACACAAAGTCATCCAAAAGTATTTTGATTGTCTGTTGGGCAGCTGTTGTATAACTTGTATCGCAGTTTCAGATTTGGTGTTTGTAGCACATATATTCCAACAGAAACATGATCAACTTGTTGTTTTGTATTTTTAAAAATCTAATTTGAAAGAGCGTAACAGAATCACAGACAGACAGACACAGCCTGCTGGCCATAAAGGGGGTTGGTTGCTTTGAAAGACTATACACTCCATATGTCAGTCCTTACCCGCCCTGAACCCCTTCCCCCAAACACACACACACACACACAGGTCTGAGCTGTGATTATCTCTGGTCCTTCTGTTCATACTTCTCACCATGACCCCTGTGAAGACCCCCACCCTCTCTCTGTTCCTCCAATTATAAAGTAACACATCTCATTCAACATCAATTACACTGCTTGTTATAAAGAATCCTTTCCCTTACAGTCACTGTACTCATATTTTATTTGACTTCTGCCCAGTATAATAAGGGGCTAAATGTAAGAATTTTATGGATTAATCGCTTTTTGTTTTGCCAATGTGTGAATCAATAGCATGTAACAAAACTTCAAAAACAAGACCTTTCCCGACTTCTTAGGCTGTCTATGAAAGCTTGTAGACTGGTTTTTATGTGAAGAACTCGGGCCGGTTGCGCCGGGGAAAGTCTAAAGGATGTGACATTTACACGCTCTCCCGAGAGCCTCTCTTATACAATGTTTATTGTATATCAGATTTATTGTAGGATAATGCCAAAAATAGCTATTCTGTACTGTAATGTCAAGTCTCACATTGCCAGATTTATATAGTCTATAGACTCAATTATACTTTATGATCAAACTGTCATAACAGTTTAATATTAATGACCTCATCTGTCGGCATGATGCCAGTGAATCACAGAGCTGGTGTAAACACATCCACATCGCTATGATCAGATGCTTTCTTAACTGCTGCTTTCTCACCGCTGTCATTTTGTTGTGTTTTCAACAAAAATATTCTGCAGCATAACTGACTGAATTGCGAGTTTTAAAGTCAGAATTGCGAGTTTTAAAGTCAGAATTGCGGGTTTTAAAGTCAGAATTGAGATATAAAGCCAAAATTGTGAGTTATAAAATCAGAATTGTGAGTTTTAAAGTCAGAATTGAGATATAAAGTCAGAATTGTGAGTTATAAAATCAGAATTGTGAGATATAAAGTCAGAATTGCAAGTTTTAAAGTCAGAATTGCGAGTTTTAAAGTCAGAATTGAGATATAAAGTCAGAATTGTGAGATATAAAGTCAGAATTGTGAGATATAAAGTCAGAATTGTGAGATATAAAGTCAGAATTGCAAGTTATAAAGTCAGAATTGCGAGTTTTAAAGTCAGAATTGCGGGTTTTAAAGTCAGAATTGAGATATAAAGCCAAAATTGTGAGTTATAAAATCAGAATTGTGAGTTATAAAATCAGAATTGTGAGATATAAAGTCAGAATTGCGAGTTTTAAAGTCAGAATTGAGATATAAAGTCAGAATTGTGAGATATAAAGTCAGAATTGCAAGTTATAAAGTCAGAATTGCGAGTTTTAAAGTCAGAATTTGGGGTTTTAAAGTCAGAATTGAGATATAAAGCCAAAATTGTGAGTTATAAAATCAGAATTGTGAGTTTTAAAGTCAGAATTGTGAGTTATAAAGTCAGAATTGCAAGTTTTAAAGTCAGAATTGCGAGTTTTAAAGTCAGAATTGAGATATAAAGTCAGAATTGTGAGATATAAAGTCAGAATTGCAAGTTATAAAGTCAGAATTGCGAGTTATAAAGTCCAAATTCTGAGAAAAAAAATTCAGAATTACAGGATATAAACTCAATTGCAAGTTATAAAGTCAGAATTACAAGACAAACTCATCAGAAAAAAAGTCAGAATTGTGAGATAAAAAGCCACAATAAAAAAATAAAAAGCTACCTTTTTTATTTAGTGGCGGAAACAAGCTTCCATAGAAAACAGCTCTATTAATTGTAATAATATTTCACAATATTACTGTTTTTCTGATCAAATAAATGCAGCCTTGGTGAGCATAAACATTCAAAATATCTTACCGATATTTATATATTAAGGTTTTTGGCCTAAAAAAGTTATGCTGACTGGATTTATCCTCTTCTAATATCTCGACTATAAATAACAGAACTGAATTCATACCACAAAACTTTTTCTGATTTAAAGCCAGCAGACTGAGCTGACATTAGCATACAGCTGCGGGTGTCTGTATGAGAGGAACCCCTATTTCTTTGTCATTAGGGATGAACAGACCCTCTTGTGGCAGCTGCCTAGCTGTGACCCCGGGAGGTCAGAGGTCACAGGCTGCTTTCCCACACTGGAGTCTGTATTATAAAAGGTTTGTGAGCTGTTTCTCCATTACATTCACAAGTTTGTTAACTCATTTTAACAAATGAAAAAAAAAAAAAAAACACTCACAATGTTACTCTTTAAATATTTCTATTTATTTATCTTAAAATAGTTTCATTTTATTCTACATAAATGTTTAAAGGAAGAAAGACTTGTGGAAGCAAAAAATATTAACACTCTTCTGCTGTTAATTTAAAATACTGTCGAAATGAAATGAACAAAAACAGAGTAGCATGATTAAATTAAAGGGAAAGTGTTTTTCAAACGCAGTGGAAATCTAATAAACAACCCATACCCCTCATGTCACCTGACTTATATTTAGTTCAGCCACATTGGACTGTCCCTCTGCTCTCTGGATGCTGGATTATTGCTGCTTATATCTGTATTAAACTACAAAACATTCCAGGCAGGAAACACAAGACAAAATGCAGGAGAAGATGACGACGTCATAATGGAGGCTTTAGAACTCCTTTAGAATTTAAATTTAAGTAACATTTAAAAGTGCTTAACTAAGAAGTAAAGAGCCGGATATGCTGGTGTGTGTGGGAGAACATTTGACAACGTCAAAGGAATAGTTCAAATGTCATATTTTACTCATCTTTATGTGGTTCCAAACCCGTATGATTCATTCATGGAACATAAAAGGAGAGATTTTTGTACAATTACAATGATCTTTTCCTTATAATGAAAGTTATTGGGGACAAATACCGTTGAGCTCCAAAAAGTTTTCTAAAGCCATTAGTTCTTTGTCTCATAACTGAAATGTGAGGAATACAGTACTGTTCAAAAGTTTAGAGTCAGAAAGACTTGATGTTTCTGAAATAAGTCTTTTCGGCTCACTAAGTAAAACAGTACAAGTGAAAATGAGATTAAAAAAAAAAAAAAGACAAATTTGGATGTGTTGTTCACACAAAGCTATCGTATGGCTTCAGAAGATTTGGAATATAGTTGCAAAACTAGTTTAATGGTGCTTTTTTTGGGTCATTTTTGGAGATGGACAGCATCAGTCCCCACTGACCTGCTAAGGAGCAGAGGAACATTTTGCTAATCATCTTTTTTGTCGCAGAGAAGTCAGTCATACAGGTTTAGAACGCCATGAGGGCGAGTAAATTATCATTTCTGAAATTCAGAGTGAACTATCCCTTTAAAGCATCAGCTCCAAATGCATCTCTTTAATCCTGGAGGGTTAGGAACGTCTCCATGCTCTTTGCTAATCACAGGAAGAGAAGATATAACACATTCTGGGCATCGTAGTGTCCACAGTCACTGGTGACAGATGTGCCCAATTTTAACTCTGAAAGTGCTTCCTTTCCTTCACAGCCTGAATGTGAGACAACAGCTGGGATCCAGCAACTGCCTTCACTTTTGAAGGCAGAGAAAACAAAGACTGAGAGTTTTAATTGGAATAAGCTTAGAGGGATGCAACTTAGTTAAAAATTAAAAATCTGTCATTTGCAGAATGTTCACACAGCTCTTCCGAGCAATGAAAGTAGATGGGACTATGTGTGAAATTTTTTTTTTTTTTTCTTCGAACAACTGCAAAGAAACAGCAAGTAACATTGTATTAAAGGGATAGTTCACTCAAAAATTACAATTATCCCATGATTTACTCACCCTCAAGCCATCCTAGGTGTATATGACTTTCTTCTTTCAGATGAACACAATCAGAGTTTATATTAAAAAATATCCTGGCTTTTTCAAGCTTTATAATGGTAGGGTTAGGGTTATGGGGGTTAATGGGGGATGCGATTTTGAGGCAAAAAAAATGCATCCATCCATCATAAAAGTAATTAATACGGCTCCTGGGGGTTAATAAAGGCCTTCTGAAGCGAAGCGATGGGTTTTTGTAAAAAAAAAAAAAAAATTTTTTTCAAAACTATATTAACTACCTTTCGGCAGGCGGCCGTACGCATCGATTTGTGGTGGAAGAGTAACCTCTGACCGGACCTATGACGTAATGATGAACGTGGAAGCACAGAGGATAGAGCAAAACAAATCACCGGTCACGAATTAGAAGTCTAAAACGAGAAATTTTGGAGGATTTTGATATAAGAGTAGAGGAGCTTGAGTTTGTTGCCCAAACATATTTGTTTGAACCACAAAAGATGTCTATGCTTACGATTCTTGTGGCACAAGTTGACTTGCACAGTATGCGCACGGCCATCTGCTGGAAGCTATTTATTTTAGATTATAAAGTTTGAAATATATACATTTTTCTTACAAAAACCCATTGCTTTGCTTCAGAAGGCCTTTATTAACCCCCTGGAGCCGTGTGGAGTACTTTTACGATGGATGGATGCACTTTTTTTGGCTTCAGTTGCCTCATCCCCCTTCATCTCCGATTTCATTTGTCTGAAAGAAGACAGTCATATACACCTAGGATGGCTTGAGGGTGAGTAAATAATGGGATAAATTTTATTTTTGGGTGAACTAACCCTTTAAATGTGAAATTTTGTAGTATTATAGCATTCTCTTGTAAAACATACTCCTTTGTTCTTATCTTTGTTTTATTTGCACAAGACATATGAACCGATTTTAATAGTGCTTTATAGTAATTTTCCTCACACAAAGTTCGGTTTATGTTGGTTTTCGGCAGCGTCCATCTCCATTCACTTTCACTATATGAAAAAGAGCTGCGTAAACATTGTGCCTAACATCTTTTCCACATTTTTACAGAACAAAAATCATTTTAAACGACATGAGAGCATGTCAACGATAAACTATTGTTTTTAAATGAATCTGCTACCATCTGTTTTCCTGCTTTGGAACTACATTTTCCCTTTTTTTTTTAAGAAGCAGTTATTCACCTCATGCGATTGACAGAGAGGTAAAAGGTCCAATCAAACTCTTAGAGGGGCGGGGCACAGTTTAAGGCAGGGCTAAGAGCCAAAATGGCCACCAGAATAGCTTCAAAACCTGCCTCTGAAAAGTCCCGCAGGGTCTGAGGGTGATACACAAGCTAAAACAAGCAGAATAATTCACATTCAGGTAGTGAGTGCTCCTCACACACAGTGGTCTGACAAGTAACAATCGTGAGGAAGAAAAACAGAAGGAAACATTTGATGTTATACAGACTGAATATATTGCCAAGACTAACTTAATCAACAGTGCACCCATAAATGAACCTTTTCATTAACTCACCCTAATGTTATTCTAAACCTACATAACTTTCTTCTGAGGAACACAAAAGGAGATGTTTTGAAGGATGTTCACGCTGCTCTTTTACATTTAATGAAAGCATAAAGTGACTTTCAATCTCCATAAATGAGAATAAAGCACCATAAAAGTAGTCCATATGACTTGTGTGCTGCATATGGACCACTTTTAAAGCAGCTTTGTTGTCAGTTTTGCTTCATTTTATGGAAGCGATCAGCATATTCTTCAAATCACCTTTTGTGTTACAAGGGAGAAAGAAAAGTTATATGGGTTTGAAAAGACATGAGGGTGAATACATCATTCATAGGGCAAACTATCCCTTTAATATGCAGTTTTGGAGATGCATATTCATATTGCTCTTCGAACAAATGATTCATATACGTAACATCAAGTAAAACACAGCAAATATCAATAAATAGTTTCAGTGGCGTCTGGGATATCATGATGCAACCATAGAAACACGTATATAAAACTAAGTTGTAGTTAAATTGCTTAAAAGGTCTATATGCAAATTAGACCCCATTTAGAAAACAAAAATCAGTATTATTTTCTCATCACACACTGATTGTATTCACAAGTGTAAACACTACCTGTCAAAAGTTTGGAATGATTAACATTTTTTCAGTGTTTTTGAAAAATCTCTTGTGCTCACCAAAGCTACATTTATTTGATCAAAAATACAGTAAAAACAGTAATATTGTGATATATTATTTCAATTTAAAATGACTGTTTTCTATTTGATTTTAAAATGTAATTTATTCCTGTGATCAAAGCTGAATTTTCAGCATCATTACTCCAGTCTTCAGTGTCACATGATCCTTCGGAAATCATTCTAATCATTCTACTGTATATTTTTGATCAAATAAACGCAGCCTTGATGAGCAGAAAAGAAAAAAATCGTAATCCTTCCAAACTTTTGACCGGTAGAGTGTTTGAATAAGAAGTTCCATTGGCATAATAAGAGCAAGGGCCTGTTTCTATGACAATGCGAAACGTACGCAACAAACATGCTCTGAAAAACTCTAATTCTCAGGATATACACACACAAACATATTGTGAAAGCAGTATTGGGTGAGGAACACACACTCCAAGGCTTCTCCCCACACAGCAGCATCAAATGTTTGACAGTGAACACACACACAATCTCGCGCACGCAGAGCAGCGGGGTGTTTGCTCCGGTGAGAGTAAGACCAGCAGGTTTGCGGTTATGTCTCGACTAACAGCTCTTCAGCAGCTAACAGGAAGTTACATCACGAAAACAGTGGCTGGGGCGGTTCAAGCAAGCGACTCCTGAGGCCAACAGCAGGATCGTGTAAGTGTGGGTGTTTTTTCAGTGGGGCAAAGTGACTCAAAAGAATTCAAGATGTTGAAATCTGAGGATCTGAGAAAGCAAAGCATCCCTGATTTGCCATGACGAAATGGCGGTTTGAAGAAATGGTTTGATGAGTAATTCAATTTTTTGGCTGAATCTCACAAAAACACATCCAGGTGTTTTAAAGGGATAGTTCACCCAAAAATAAAAATTCTGTCATCATTTACCCACCCTCAAGTTGTTCCAAACCTGTATAAATTTATGTTCAGAAGAACAAAGAAAGGAAGATATTTGGGAGAATTTGTATAACCAAGCAGATCTCGCCCCCCATTGACTACCATAGTATTTTTTTCCTACTATGGTAGTCAATGGGGGGCGAGATCTGCTTGGTTACAAACATTCTTCCAAATATCCAGCCTGAGGGTGAGTAAATGATGACACAATTTTCATTTTTGGGTGAACTATAACATTAACCTCAAAATCAAAAGGAAAACACCCAAGAAATTATATTTTGCAGTGGGAAAAAAAAAGAAAAAAAAAGCTTATTTTAGGACCACTGGCATTTTTTTGAATTGACATTTTTTATAATTTTCAAAACCCCAAATTACCAACACGTATGTTTTACTTTTGTTTATTGTAATTCCCATTATAATGGATAATGATTCTTTTATAACAGTAAATGTAATTGAGAGCTTTATAATGAATTATTTAATTCAACAAAGGCAGTACAACAATTTAAATATTTGTTCATATTACGAATACGGTTGTCAGTCCTGTATTTGAGTCCTTAAGCGTGGTTACGTTCATACACAATTTGATTATTTATGGGAGTGACAAACGCATTCTACAACCGAACTCACACCCGTAAATTTGCACTCTGTGTGAACGGAACCGTACTGGACAACTAGTTGTCTGTCATGTCACACAGTGCGAGAGAGCCGCTATACTAAGTGGTTTCAAAGTCCCTCTAAGACAAGTCATTTCACTTGGCGGCCATCTTTGAAATGCCTCTCGGGCATGCAAGTGCAGCTCTCATCTCTTTGAATGGAGAAACATCAAATTCTCCAAAGCTGTTTGCCAAGCTTTCGATTAAATTTCATATTTGAAACCACCAATGAAATCTGACAACAACTGCCTCAAAAATGTTGTTTCTAAACGATCGAATCATGACAAAAAAAAAAAAAAACGGTATTTCTCAGGCTGGATCAAGCTAATGCGCAGTCTGTGTCTCATTTTGGCAAGTACAGGTCACTGCAGGACATTAATGATTGATGGGCGAGGCCATAAACAGAGGGGCGTTTTTGAGAGCGTTACCTGATTTGCCCACGTCAGAGTGTGGGTAGGATTTAGAGGTGGGGTCGGGTGAAGGAGATCATTTTCATTGCATGATATATAAACACCCACTAGTTTGAAAACACCCACAAATACAGAAACGCCCACTTTTGTTCCGCAGACACCTCATACTCCATTTCGGAGGTGCGCGTCTGTTTCTATAGGAACCAGAGTTCAAACGACGGCTGCAGTGACGCAATGACATTACCAATCGGTGATTGGCTTTTATTTAGAAGGCGGGACTTATTCCGCCATATTGCGCATTGCATTTTCTCCCATTCTTCTCCCACGCTTCTTGTGTTATTCTATAGTCTTTGGTGGTTCACTTTCGGGTAACTTACAGCGACGGAGATATGAGCTGTGTGTCATCTGAAGGTTTTAGATCCAGTCACTATTCTCCACCGGAGCGGCTACAGTCAGTTTTGTGTTTTACGCGCAAATCAAATGCAATGTCATACACGAGACGCTGCAAAGGACGTGAGTGCAACGGTTAAATGCCTCCGGCTTTACATTGAAGCTTCTGTCGGTTAATGAAGATTTGACGGATAAACTCGTGGCTCAATTGGACTCTTTTCTTGTCAAAAAGTGAAAAGACCAGTTTTACAGAGGTCGCCATCTTTGATATTACTTTGGCCACTGTCGCTATGTTTACTGGTAAGAGAATACGGGCTTGATTCTCGTTGCACATTCATACAGATGGTATTCGAGACTCACACCTGTAAGTAAATGCGGTTGTCAATCCCAAAAATTGACAGTGTGAACGTAGCATTAAAACTCTTATTTTTGATTTTGAAGTGAAATATGGCCAGTTTTTGTGAGATTCACCCTTTTACATTCAGTATGTTGATTTCTTTAATGAAGCCCCATATTAAGATCGTAATAAGTATTTCAGGCTAGTAGCTTTAATACCTGACTATCATAGGAGAACTTGGTACAGTATTTGCTCGCTAACCATTACCAGCCTGGTGTCATTTCCTCACGTTACGATCTCACAGTATCAAATAATTAATCAGGCATATCAAAGTGTATCAGAAGAAAGCGTTGAACAGTAAGTTTGTAGAGTTTTTCCATTTAATGAAAACATTATTCTGTTCTTAGATTCAACAGTCAAAGTTCATTATGGTTTGAGTCACTCAGCCCACCAGTCACATATGTATATGAGGGTGTGTATCTAAGCGTGTATGTGTGTTTGTGAGATCACAGCAGGTATCTGTGCCGGTCTTCGTCCAGCGTCAGGTCCACCACCTCAGGAGGAGGAACCCAGCCTGATTGCGCAGAGACTGACGTCCATGCCGGCGGAGCTCTTTGCTTCCAGGAAGAAAGCGACTGGATCACTCCACCGCGAGGAAACCTTGAGACAACGCTGAAACAACATTACAAAACCATTAACAGTCACGAAAACATCATACTTCAAAGTAACTAAAATGAATTGAAAATTTTAATAAATAATTCATCCCAAAATGAAAGTTATCCCATAATTTACTCACCCTTAAGCCATTCTAGATGTATATGACCATCTTCTTTCACCCGAACACAATCGGAGTTATATTAAATAATATTCTTTTATGAACTTAAAAAAAAAGGTGTATCCATCCATCATAAAAGTAATCCATACGACTCCATTGAGTTAATAAAGGCCTTGTGAAGTGAAGCGATGGGTTTTTGTAAGAAAAATATCCATATTTAAAACTTTATAAACTATAATCACTAGCCTCCAGCAACGGCCGTATGCGCATTCAGGAGACAGTTGAGTTCAGGCGGAAGAGTGACCTCTGACCCGATGAATAACATAGCTCCTCTTCTTTTATATCAAAATCTTCCATTTATTACCCCCCTGGAGCCGTATGGATTACTCTTATGATGGATGAATGTGCTTTTTGGAGCTTCAAAAACTCTGCACTATTCAATGCCATTACAAAGCTGGGAAGAGCCATGATATTTTTTAATATAACTGTGATTGTATTTGTCTGAAAGAATAAAGTCATATACACCTAGGATGGCTTGAGGGTGAGTAAATTTTCATTTTTGGGTGAATTAACCCTTTAAGTACTTAGAAATATGTTTAAATAAAACATCCTAATCCTAAATGATCCAGTTTCAACTAACAATGGGGTTTAATTTTTTTTTTTAACATTAGCGCATTAGGTATCATGAACTAACAATGAACATTAATTTTTGCAGCATTTATTAAATTAGGTTAATGTTCATTTAAAAATCTATTGATAATTTTTAAGTTGTTCATTCCAAATTTATACAGCTTGAAAAGTTTTGTAGAAAAATAATAATAATTGTACTGTATTTTATATGTAGAAATGAACATTAATCTAGATGATTAAAGCTGCAATATGCAACTATTTTGCGTAAAACATAAATCAGTTATTGAGAAAGTACATAAGAAATCAGTGTTCAAAACTATTTAAAATGATTCATAATTTGAATTTGATTCAGGTCTGATTTTGCGGGAAACATCAGTTTGAGGTCATTATTCTTTATGTGGTTATGTCACATCCGCAAACAGAAAGAAGAAGACTCGGTTACTATACTGTATAGCGTGTGCTGAGGATCCAGTAACTTAGAATTTAAACTTGTCATCTAGTTGGCTGCTTTTAATCTAGAAAGGTCTAAATGGCAATCATTGACATCTGGGAAAACACCGGTTGTCAAAACCAAGAAACCTCGATCTGCAGATAGTCTGCAGTCAAAAAGGTAAAGCGACAGAATCTGTCGTGTTTTTTTTTTTGTTTTGTTTTTTTAAACAAATGATCGATTCCCCAGAGGTTTAGCTGCTCCATGTCAACCTTTCTCTCACGTTGTGACAACTAACCTATGCCACACCCACACCAAATACACATCAAAGGGGCCTGAGCAACTTTTCTCTGTTTACGGATATAATGAGACATGCACAATTTTCAGAGAGAACTGTCCTGACAGGTCTGAAATATAAACACTTATAATAGACTTAACATAGTGAATCAGGAGGATGTATTGACTTTTGTTCATTTTGAACAACAAAAAAAGTTACATAATGTATCTTAACAACCAATTTAAAATTCTGCAAATTATTGTTTAGGGCTAAAATATGATGTACATGATCTTGCTTACCTAACATTACTATTATATGACTGCTGAATGATTTGGATGATGATCAACTCACTTGGCGCTCTCTTGAACTCCAACGATCTCCACTTCACTGTCTGTAGACGCCAGACTCACCTGAGATGGCTCGACTTCTACGGCACCTAGAAACACAACAGACTACATTCAGGAAGTGTTAACAAAAACCCTTTTGTTTCACCATTCACTGCCATCCTTAAAATGAAATATGAGTGAATCTGATACAACACATCAAGGACAAGACACAAATGTCTTTCAACAGAAATCAGACGCCTGACATACTATCTAGATTTCAAAGGGATAAATTTCACTACTACAAAATATCCTGTAGTTGAGGCCAAAACTTATTAATCTCACAGTAAATGTGAGGTAAGTCAATGAGGAAATGGCTGCGTTACAATTCACATACTAAAAGTACTTAAAGGCAACGTGTTGTGGCCTGACTGGGAACGTATAGTACCGTTCAAAGGTTTGGGCACATCTTTTTTTTATTTTTATTTTTTTAAAGAAATTAATACTTTTGTTTAGCAAGAGAACGCATTAAATTGATGATGTTACAAAATGTTGTTTCAAATAAAAGCTGTTCTTTTGAACTTTCTATTCATCAAAGAATTCTGAAAAAGAAATGAAGCTGAACTGTTTTCGGCATTGATAAGAAATGTTTCTTGAGCAGCAAATCAGCATATTAAACTGATTTCTGAAGGATCATGTGACACTAAAGACTATATGAAAAAAATATACACGATCAGGCATAATATTATAAGCACTGACAGGTGAAGTGAATAACACTGATTATCTCTTCATCACGGCACCTGTTAGTGGGTGGATATATTAGGCAGCAAGTGAACATTTTGTCCTCAAAGTTGATGTGTTAGAAGCAGGAAAAATGGATAAGCGTAAGGATTTGAGCGAGTTTGACAAGGACCAAATTGTGATGGCTAGACGACTGGGTCAGAGCATCTCCAAAACTGCAGCTCTTGTGGGGTGTTCCCGGTCTGCAGCGGTCAGTATCTATCAGAAGTGGACCAAGGAAGGAACAGTGGTGAACCAGTGACAGGGTCATGGGCGGCTCATTGATGCACTTGGGAAGCGAAGGCTGGCCCGTGTGGTCCGATCCAACAGAAGAGCTACTGTAGTTCAAATTGCTCAAGAAGTTAATGCTGGTTCTGACAGAAAGGTGTCAGAATACACAGTGCATCAGTTTATTGTGTATGGGGCTGCATAGCTGCAGACCAGTCAGGGTGCCCATGCTGACCCCTGTCCACCGCCAGAAAGTGCCAACAGTGGACACATGAGCATCAGAACTGGACCACGGAGCAATGGAAGAAGATGGTCTGATGAATCACGTTTTCTCTTACATCACGTGGATGGCCCGGTGTGTGTGCGTTGCTTACCTGGGGAACACATGGCACCAGGTGCACTATGGGAAGAAGGCAAGCTGGCAGAAGCAGTATGATGCTTTGGGCAATGTTCTGCTGGGAAACCTTGGGTCCTGCCATCCATGTGGATGTTACTTTGACACGTACCACCTACATAAGCATTGTTGCAGACCATGTACACCCTTTCATGGAAACGGTATTCCCTGGTGGCTGTGGCCTCTTTCAGCAGGATAATGCTCCTGCCACAAAGCAAAAATGGTTCAGGAATGGTTTGAGGAGCACAACAACGAGTTTGAGGTGTTGACTTGGCCTCCAAAATCCCCAGATCTCAATCCAATCGAGCATCTGTGTGATGTGCTGAATAAACGATCCATGGAGGCTCCACCTCACAATTTACAGGACTTAAAGGATCTGCTGCTAACATCTTGGTGCAGATACCACAGCACACCTTCAGGGGTCTAGTGGAGTCCATGCTTCGACGGGTCAGGGCTGTTTTGGCAGCAAAAGGGGGACCAACACAGTATTAGGAAGGTGGTCATAATGTTATGCCTGATCGGTATATGTGTGTGTGTGTGTGTATTTTATATATATATATATATATATATATATATATATATATAAATAATATATATGTGTATATAGTTATTTTAAATGGTAAATAATATTTCATAATATTACTGTTTTACCAACTGCAGCCTTGGTGAACAGAAGATGCTTCTAAAAGATCTTGCTGACCCCAAACTTTTGAACAATAGTGTAATGAGTGATTTAGTTTAAAAATAAGTTTGTCTGTTGAGTACTTCAAATTTCTAAATTCAAAACTACTGTAGTTGCTTTTTTTGCCAAGAGAATTGACAATTTTTTTGGTAGTGCAAAGGATCATGGTTAAGTCTAAAAAATTGTATATTGATGCACACACACACAAAAAAAAAAAACAAAAAAAAAAAAAAAACCTTCTTTGAATATACTGCGAATTTGCAAATCTAATATTGGTATGCGAATTGAGACACAGCCGATGTGTTCAAGCGTACAGACAGACTACCGTCCTGGAGATTGAGTAGCGGTGGAAACGAACCTGAGAGCGAGTGCGACTGCTGTTCCTGTTCGGAGTGAGTGTCTGAAATATCATAGTGGCCAACCACTGCAGGACCCACTGCAACACAATCACACAATCACATACACACACCGTTCAGAAGATTCACCACCATATTTGTATGTCCATAATTCAGCTTTGGAGTTTATTCGTCTAAATATTTCAAGTTGAAAATCTTTCCAAACACTGGTCATGAAACTGAATTAATTAATAAAACAATAAATGTTTGGCAAAATGTGTTTTGCCTTTAGGTTTACACTGCATTTGTAGCATGCTGTTGATTACCATAGATACTCTGAATCATTCCTTCAGTAAAATTTTAGCAAATTTTTGTGAGCAAACAGCTGCAATAAAGCAAGTAAGATGAAACTCATTTTTAAAGTCAACATAAAACTGCTCACAATTCCTTTTTATTCCGTAATGCAACATTTTCCAAGAGAAAGCGTATATTCGGCAATGAAAATGTATGACTGATGGAGTTTGCTTAGATTATATAAATACAGTAAATTTTCTGTTTTCAAAAGACTTTTTGGCAAAAGTTTTTTTTTTTTTTTTTTAAAGCAAAAATTAATTTTTACATTAAAGTATTTGTTGTGCTGCATTTATGCCAATTTAATTTTTTTAATGTTATTTTTATTGTTTTGAAAAGACTAGAGGCCCGTTCACACCAAGAACGATAACTATAACAATATCGATAAAGTTACAGTTCTAAACATTGTTCTAAATATAAAAACAGCAAAGTTCACACAACTAAAACAATAATAACACAGAGAAATTATATATCTGAATGACTTTCAGAATGACTTTTTCCAGCTGATGAACGATAAAAAACACTGACAGCCAATCAGTATCCATCCTGCTTTAAGAGCTCAAGCTTCAGACGACAAAACAGCCTCACATTGTCAGAATATCATGTCATATGTGAACGTTAATATAGTTATTGTTCTATTTATCTTTATAGTCTATATAGGCCCTTACATAAATTCTTTATTCAATTTTTTTTGGTAAAATTATATTCTATGATAGTTGACAGCACACTACAAAATACAAGACATGGACATTAATTCTAAACTAACTGGATAATAAGACTATAAAAGTCAGGTAATGCTGGTAAAATACCTGTATATTTATTTACCAGCTAATGACAGAGCAGATATCACACGTCAATGTGTTACATAGACATGAAAACACAAATGAACGTCGCCTGGCACACTTTTACGTTTGGTGAGGCAGTAGTATGACATTAATAATGCAATAATAAAGAAAAAATATTTATAACAAATAAAGGCATCTATCTCTGGTTACTATTTTCTCAGTTTCTAACAATTATGTGGAGGAAATTGTCCTCTATCTAAAACATTATGACACTAAACTTAGGCAGTTGGTTATTACCCATAAAAACAAAAACGTAAACAATCTCCTTCAGACACTCTATACAGTAAAACAGTACAGCAAACAGCTTTCAAGTCCTCCTGTAAGTCAGTAACTACAGTAAACATTGACTATGAGTGTTTGTATTAGCGTGTAGGAAGCACATGGGCGAATCTAAAAAAAAAGAAAAAAGAAAAAAAAAAAAAGTCAAGAACACATCCAGATTATATTTCAACCCAAACACAGAAATTATATTTTTCAATAAAATTTAAACCTATTTAAATGCATATTAAGAATTTTGGCATTGTAACATTATTTTAATGACAATTAAGAACATTTTGCTGAAAGAAAATTTATCTCAGTCAGTAGAACTTAAAATAGTTATATTACATTTTTTTAAAAAAAGAAGTATATATCAGTATTTATTGTGATGCATTTAATTTATGCTGATGTATTTTAAATTAAACAAAATTATTGTATTATAAGATATTACAGTGATGACAATACAATGAGAAGCAACAATGAAATTTACAAAAACATCTGGTTGTTCTTTCAGTAAAGAGAATTAGAGAAAATGTGCATAATTGTCATGGAAAATAATGCATCAAATCTTTTCTAAACATAGGCAAAACTTTTAATGCAAAACTTTAACTTTGGGGTAAAATATGACTGACATGTTTTCGTGAAAAATCGCCCTTAAATAGAAACATATCTCTTGCTTTAGACATTGTGTCAAGTAGTAGAATAACCCCCGTTTATTGCATGTGACTTTCTCCATTAGTGTTTGATGCTCGTTTGTGTTTGTCCTATGTTAGTACTCAGCAGAAAAACCAATGTACAAGCTGTCATTACATCACAGCTCTCCATTGTCAGCTTATGTCATGCATATTCCGCTTTGGAAGAAGCGATTAAATAAGAACCTAAAGCAACAAACAATGCAAACAAGAGTTCTTTGGTAGACATGCCAGCCAAGCTGTTTCAGATGAAGACAAAAAGACACATGGCAGTCGAGGGAAAACTTTAGAAGTCTCTTAGGGAACAAACATCTTTCGGTCACAAGTGAAACAGTCACTATATACTATGGGCAAGGAAAAAAAATATTCTTTAAAATGATTCATCTCCAGGTGAATGGGAGAATCTGGCTCTCACAAAGACATGAGATCGCAAAGGCACTGACTGTGGAGGGCGGCCCTGAGATGCGAATATAAAACAGAAAATGTTAATAGCAGAAAGACAGATGAAGTTAAAGAAACAGTTTACCAAAAAAGAAAGAAAATTCTGTCATTATTTACTTACCCTCATGTCATTCCAAACCCATATGACTTTATTACTTCCATTGAACACAAAAGTGGAAATTATTACAAATATAAAAGGCAATGCAGACCAAGCCTGACAACCTCCAAAAAAACAAAAAAAAAAACCGTTCACTTTCATTAAATGGAAAAAGCTAATAATATTCTTCAAAAATTGACATTGTGTTCCATGCAAGAATGCCAAATAGTTTTGGAAAAACATGACAATTAGTAAATGTTTAATTTTTCAGTAAACTGATGTTTTAAAGGATTAGTTCACTTCAGAATTATAATTTCCTGATCATTTACTCACCCCCATGTCATCCAAGATGTTCAAGTCTTTCTTTCTTCAGTTGAAAAGAAAATGTTTTTGAGGAAAACATTCCAGGATTTCTCTCCATATAGTGGACTTCAACACGGTACAACAGGTTGAAGGTCCAAATGTCAGTTTCAGTGCAGCTTCAAAGAGCTTTAGACAATCCCAGACGAGGAATAAGGGTCTTATCTAGTGAAACGATTGGTCATTTTCTTAAAAAAAAAAATTAATAAAAATACTTTTTAACCACAAATGCTCATCTTGCACTGCTCTGTGATGCGCCATGCATTACGTAATCACGTTGGAAAGGTCATGCGTACTGTAGATGGAAGTACCGATCCAGTGTCTACAAAGCAAATGTGCAAAGACCAAGTCAAACTGCCTTTAAAAAAAAAAAAAAAAAAAAAGATTTAGAAGTTGGAGAAAATGTTTTTTCACCCTTCCACGGTATTTCTGCCTACGTCACACGTGACCTTTCCAACGTGATTACGTAAAGCGTGGTGCATCGCGGAGCTAGTGCAAGAAAAGCATTTGTGGTTAAAAAGTATATACATTTTTATTTTATTTTTTAGAAAATGACAGATCGTTTCGCTAGATAAGACCCTTATTCCTCGTCTGGGATCGTGTAGAGCTCTTTGAAGCTGCACTGAAACTGACATTTGGACCTTCAACCCATTGAACCCCAGTGAAGTCCACTATATGGAGAAAAATCATGGAATGTTTTTCTCAAAAACCTTAATTTCTTTTCAACTGAAGAAAGAAAGAAACAACTTTGATGACATGGGGGCGAGTAAATTATCAGGAAAATTTAATTCTGAAGTGAACTAATCTTTTAATAGAGAAAGGTAGACGTAGAAGGCAGAATGAAGAAGAAAACTAGTAGAATGTTAATGAGAGATGAGGAGAAAGTTTGTGCATTGTCTCAAGTCTCCACTTCAGTGGTCAAATAGAGTCGGCACAGTTGTTTTGCGTCTTTAAACGTTTGGTTCAGATGGCTCCACGCTTCCATTGAGACCGGCAGTCTGAGGAGGAGGAACCGTGATGGCGTTGAGTCGGGCCATTTGATAGGCCGCCAGTGTTTCCTGCGACTCCGATGACGGCAGGAATGAGCTAACATGGCTCCGCCCTTCCGGATTTTCGCTAGATGAAAGGTCATCGTCCGAGTGCATGCGGGTCAGTCTGTCCATCCACACGCGAAAGCGCTCCTCGGTCTGTCTCTGCATCGCGGCGAATCGCGTAAGAGCTTCCTCCAAGACTCCGCCCAGGCTTCCACTGGCCATGCCCATGTCAAGGTGGCCCCGCCCACGTGCTGATGCTCCAGAACCGTCGGCTCGGCGATGGCCAGCTTAAAGACAGACGGCAGTGCCGAGAGAGAGACGTCAGACACACAGGAATGCAGAAAGTGGCGGCGTTATTGCGTGCACACCGGCGAGCATGCTGGGAATAAGACATGCAGCTCTCGCAGTGCATTCTGAGTACAGTTCACCAATGGTCACATGACTAACGACGGCATTTTAACCACCAACCCTCAGGAAATGACAGGCGAAGAAATAAAAACAAGTGTAACAACTAGGGACATACATCAACTTCTGCTATGTCATTATTCCGGTTTAGAGTCATATATCAGAGGATGTTTGTTTGTTAATTATATATGGATGCTAAAGCCCAAAGTATACTTCACTTGACAAATGCGCCATCTGAATAGTATGCACACCACTGGATTTTTGTAAACGCGCGTACTTGTACACGCAGGTTACACATGTGCATTTCAATTTTTGTTTTGCAGTAATTAGTTTATCCACAAGCTGGCAACCGTGCCCTGGGGATTCACAAGGTAGTAAAAGAAAAACTGCATAAACAGAACAGAACGGAATGCATGCAAACTACAGCGATATAGACAACTAGCATAAAAAAAAAAAAAAAAAAAAAGTCAAATATATTTACATAGGTTGTAACTCATGGCGAGAGATTGCTCAAAACTGCGCATGTGCCAAACACCTGTGTACGTGTACGAGTCAAATGAAGTATACTTTGCAAGGCTGTGTGTTCGATTGTGCGCATACACGTAAAAAAAAGTATACCTGGGCTTCAGAGTCATATATTAGAGCAAATAAGTTTCTTAACGATATACGGATGCTAAATGCTGCCCTGAGAGATATTCAATATTCATACAAATAGGATAAATAACATTATATTACACAAAACTATCACAGACCTCAGAAGTTATATCATAACAGGAATGTTGCTCAAAGCAGATTAATTGATGTGCAATTTTTAAATTTCTTAATGTGTTATAAGGTTGAGCTTAGAGATGTAACTTGGGGGGGACCTTTGAAACTTTGCATCTGCAAACCATTGTTGTTATTTTTAACTAAAACTTTTATAAATATATATTTTAATTGAAACAAAGCTGCAATAAAATACCAATTATATATACATATATATTATATATACATATACACACACACATATATATATATATATATATAAAAATCTTAATTTAAGTACTAAAATGACAATCTGAAACAGAAAATAGCAAATTAAAGTTAAAAATAAGTGACAAAAGCAAAATTATTAAAACTAAACATGAAAATGAAAGCAGAACATATAAAAATAAAAGCTCATTTAAAATTAAAATGGAAAATATAAAAATGATAATTGAAAAATTTTATAAATAATATATTAGTACATAAATAGTAAAACTGCTGCAAATGCGTCTGCTTTTAAAAAATGTTGCTAAAATAGAAAAAGGAAATTGTCAATATCGGAAGCTAGCAAACAGGCCTTCAAACTGCACTACTAGGGATGCACCGATGTATCGGCCGCCAATATTTATCGGCCGATTTTTGCTCCATTTACAACCATCAGCATATCGGCTGTAGCAGGAAAAAGGCCGATATAACAAACCAATGGTTTATTAAATAACTGCGTGAAGGCACTAAGCTGTATACTGACTGTTGCTAATCCTAGCGCTGCTGTCTGCGCTTTAATGTTAATCACATAACAAAAGATCGCACACTATTCTTGACTAAATAACTTCTGTAACTTTCATAAGTGTAGCGGACCCCATCCGAATGATGACTAAAACTTTACTGATGTTTTATTAAGTTTATTGCGTCCATTTTCACTCCAAACAAATCACCACAAAAGCTAAACATTACAGAGCACAAGAAGTGCTCATTAAACATTGCTTTATGATCAGCATACAGCGAAAACACTTATTACAACTAACAGTTAACAAAATACATACATAATAAACGGACAAACTTAAAATCTGCAAAATATCTCTGAACTGCGTGCTTTTTTTTCTTCTTTTTTTAGAACTGCGTGCTCTCCATTACCCTTATAGCTCCGTAGACGAGAAAACCCGTTAAAATAAGAGTCCTGCCTTAGTAAAGGAGAATAAATTAGATTAATCATAATAAAGTCTGTTACAATAAAGGATTAATATGTATTTAATTTATACAGTGAAGAATATGTAGTGTTATTTTACATGTGTTTACTTTATTTCTGTACCTGAAAACTATTAAACCTACCTAAAAAGCACTGTTTATTTCACATGTATCTTTGTTCTGTTGTCTTTATGTAGGCCTGCTGAATGTTAAATGGATCCAATCCATGTTCATTAAAAATTATTCGATAATGCAGCAATAAACCTGCTAGTATGATAAATATACTATCTATATTGATGACAAAATTTCAAATAAGAGATGAAGTGACAAATATCGGTATCGGCCAATAATTGTTTGTTAAAATCGGTATTGGCCCCCTCAAAAAAAAAAAAATCATATCGATGCATCCCTACTACTAATATAATAAAATCAGAGAGATATTATATTATAATGTTAAGGTAGGGTCAACAAACAATCACATATACTGAGATTCAACTCCTGCCTTGCCAACATTGTGGCCCCCAGAAAGAAAGGCAAATGCCCCCTGGTGGACCCATGAGGAACTGTTGCTACCTGTAGTGCTCTGGACAAAATATATCCTAATTAACAAGTACTATGCAGAAAACTAGTAAGGATTAATGAGTAAGAAAAAAACAAACAAACAAACAAACAAACAAAAAAAACCCTGTAGACATTACACACACAAGCCAGATATAGGACACAAAAACAACAGATACTGAGACAACTATAAGACAAACGACACAAAGAAAAGCTTGTGATATTCTAATCTAATATTCAAACTTTCATCCAAAACCTGGTATAATTTCCCTCCGCTAAAACGGTGGCATGTCGTGCAAAAGCACTGTTGATCATAAATATACTTGAATTATAATCTCATTGCAAACATAACTTTGAGCATAATTGCTATTTTAGTGAATTTCTAGTGCTTGAACATTTGTCCACAGCAATGGTAAGCAGCAGCATCAGACTATCAAACTAACAAAAAAGTGGCCCAAATTGGCTTGGCTAACTCTGTATTTCTTTATAAATGACCTTGGATTCAAAGGCTAGCCAGAGTTAGTGGGTCATTCTGGCTGGTCACTAGTAATGACAGGGGTCAGTGTAAGGTCAGAATGCTGTTGAATTCTGATACTGGAAAAATGTTCCTCACCTGGTGCTTTGCATATAAGTTCATTCAACATGCATGCACAGAAAGCACACCCTGACGGGTGCAGAAGATCCTTCACGTGTTGGTTTGGAACTGGTGTGTGGATTTGCCTGACCTATGAGACTTTCGCCGTGTGTGTGGATTTATTCAACCGTTCAGTCATTTGGTCAACATGCACCAAACAATGCACGAAAGAATGAAACGTCAACATGGCTTCATTGCAGGTGTTCGTTTCAGGACTAGAGGTGGGAATCTTCAGGCACCTCACGATTCAGTTTCCATTCAGAGTCATAACCTGATTCCAAAACGATTCTCGATGCATCTCAAGTTTACAGAACTCACTGCAAAATTCTGTGTAAAGATTTTGCATAAAACCATACTATAATACATCCACAAACAGAAGTAAAAATAATTCATAATTCTTTTACAGTAATCAGTTAAAACGAGTTCTACCGATTACTGGCACCATAGTTTTTTTTTGTTTTTGGAGATGGTCAGATAAGTAATGATTTTTTTTTTTTTTATCAACATTAATAATAATAATAATTTAAAAAAAAATCATAATTACAAAATAATACATTTAGAGTAACAAAATTAAATACTTAACAGCCATTAAGTGGTTTTATTGTTGTTATTAATATGATAATTACTAACAATAATTTTTAATTAAAAGTTTAATAAATAAATATGCTCTTATCTATATTAGGGCTGTCAAGTGATTAAAATTTTTAATCAAATTATTCGCAAATTTAACGCACATCAAATTTGGCTGAGAAATTATCCCCAAAAGATCATTTAAAGTCATTACTGTGTTAAACGAGAAAAGCATCAAATAGACATTAGAAAAAGTAGCTTTAGAAAGAAATACCTATTTTTGTTTTTTTTCCTCACTGATTCAACATAGAATTTATTACACAAACTTTTCATTTTTGGGTCAACTATACACCTAATAGGTTTTTTATTAATATGGAAATATGAAATCATTTTTAATGAAATTGTGCTCTAAATAAGAAACCAAAACTGCCAGATGATGGCGGTAAATGTCTTAATGAGTAAGTCACCGAGTCGTTCATTCATTCGATTTGTTCAAACAGCTGATTCATTTAGGAATTAAGTAAATGGTTCTCTTTATGAATGGACCATTGAATCACTGGTTCACCCGATTTATTCGCTCAAAACGCAGATTCGTTTCAAAACGAAGCACACACAGTTGCTCTGGCTTTATAAGTAAAAATATTGTGTTATGTTTTAGACAAAAATTAACTTATTTATTGATCTGTTGTAAAATAATGATTTAATTATGTATCAAATTGTAAAAATAAAACTATTAAAAACTGTTGTCAAACACCTCACATAATAAGTCATAGGTTGTTGAATAATAAAAATATGTATTAAATATTTGTGGATCAACGAATCATGATGCATCAATGAATCGATTTGTTCAGGGCAGGCTGTTACCGCCAGTTCGCTCTGATCTTCTAGACAAAATGCTGTGTGTGTTTGTGCAGTTACCTGGTGCGTGAGAGTTGATTGTCTCTCCCTCGTTGTCGGACGAGGCCGTTAGCGGCGAGGATGATGAAGAGTGGGCTGTAATGTCGCTGTCGCTGGTGCTGCTGTCCTGAAGCACGTCGGGTTTACGTCTCGCCGCCGCCTCCCGCTTCTGCCGCAGCTGTCGCATGCGCTGCTTCTGCCGCTGGCTGCGCGGGCCTCTGACGCGGACGCGCCCGTTCACCTGCTTCTCCTGGCAACGGTTCTTCTTGGCCGCCATGGCGACGGAGGACGTATCGCTCTCAGAATGCGAGCGCCGCGACTTCCTGCCGGCCGTCTGGGCAGGCGTGGCCACTTCCTCTGCCGACGAAAGCGTGTCAGAGTCTCCGAGGTGACCGGAAGAGGAAGGCGACCGCAGGCAGACGGAAGAATCGCTGTCTTCCTGCGGGCAGGACTGGGTGGCGGTCGGAGGCGGATCTGTTTCCTGCGGCTGCCCAGGGGTGGAGTCTCTATGAAGCTCCTTCAGTAAGCACGGCATGGAGAGGAGGCCAGGGGCTGGCTCTTTGTCAGGACTCTGCGAGCTGATTGGCTCATCACAAGGCGGTGAGCTGGTGGGCGTGGTTTCTTGCCTTAGGGGCATGTCCTGCTCCTCTGCTGTGGCCCCGCCCTCTGTGGGGCATTCAGGGAGCTCGTTGGCCTTCTGGGCATCAGTCATCTCTGGAGGGCGGGGCCAGGGGCAGCGTCTCTGAAGTGGCAGTTGCTAGGCGATAAACAGGGGCGGCTGACCTGGAAAACAGCAACCGTGTCAATATTACAGCCGACAAATTATGGACGATTATAGCCTAAAATCAAAACCTCGATTATGATTAATGAACTATTATTTTGGGGTTTTTTTTGCCCTCATAGTTCACTTACAAGATTTGTACTGTAAATATGATTGACTATTAAAAGGTGGGATATTTTTTCCTTTTGAAAGAGTGCTCTGACATAACAGCTCACTTTCAGCAGTAATTTTATCTATGGTTCCTAACATTTCTTACAGATTTCTGCTCGTTGTAAATCAGATAAAGATAAATTAGCACAGTACCAGTATGTAATGAGAGCGACTGCGTGTGTGAATTAGTCATAGTCTTTCTATTAATTGTGAAGCGGTGGGTTGTAAATAGTTAGAAAATATATATGTTATAATAACTTTTGAATTTCTAAGCTACTTTAGTGATAAATCACAGGACAGCGCTGACAACTAGTTTCTGCTTTCCTCTCTGTGCGCGCGATCTTTATGTTTCGTGTTCATGCCACAATGCAGCTGCGCGAGCACGGTAGCTCGATATAATACTATATATTACTATAGCTGCTTTGACAAAATCTACATTGTAAAAAGCGCTATATAAATAATGGTGACTTGACTTGACTATATAATATAATAGTCTAAATCGCTTGAATGTCTAAACTGGCAAACCTTAAAACCTACAACTGACAAAGTTTAATGAAGACGCAAGGCTCAGTCTGTGTTGACTCTGCATTCACCTGCGTGTTGACTGGACGGGGCGGAGACACGTGGCTACACACGCGCTAGTATGTTTTTAAGTGGGAAGTATTAACAGGATTAAAAAAAACAAAATAACCGACATGGGAAAATTACGTTGGTTAGAAGTTCTGAAATTCGGTTTCGATTACTTTTCGATTAAGCACGGTTAGTTCAGTTTGCTTTGACACTGCTTTGACAACCTGTATTGTATAAAGCTCCATATGAATAAAATTTATTTATCCAGCACTGAGCTCCAGGTGTTTTGGGTAACCATCCAGAACGCTGAACTATCACGCACCAGTGAAGCTCTTATCAACCTTTCTACATGTCATCCGACTCCAGTGCACAATGCTGCATTTCACAACAGCGTGGCCTTGAAACGGTTTCAAAACTTAATGACCACAAAGAAATTTTTGCTGCAATCAAGTGTTTAGAGAGGCCTCAGACACAATGTACGAACTTGCATACAGGGTTTGTCATTTTAAAAATATTTTTTAGAGACGGGGACCTCACAAAGAGCACTTCATTTGCAATATATTTCAGATCTATGCAAAACTACATTTTTATTTTTTATTTTTTTGCTGTGAATATTCATGATTTAAGATTTTATGTTGTTAACCCTAACCCATGTTCCAGGACTTTTTCAGGTTGAAAATTACCATTTTAAAATTCTCTCCTTGGTTTTTATGACCAGTGCAACAAAACACCCCATACTTGTAAAATACAGAGATTAATATTTATACATATATTAATATCTATATACACACACACATGTGTGTATATATATATATATATATATATATATATATATATATATATATATATATATATATATATATATATATATATATATATATATATATATATATACACACACACACGTGTATATATGAAAAATATAAGTAAAACATTTATTCGGGACGTTCAAACTATCACAAGTTTCTTATTTGTTTACACTGCACGTTTTATATTTTAATATATATAATATTGTGTGTGTGTATGTATATATATATATATATATATATATAATATGTTTACGTGTGTGTATATATATTATATATATATATATATATATATATATATATATATATATATACACACACACACACGTAAACATATATATACACGTAAACATATTATATTTATATATACACACGTAAACACATATATATATATATATATATATATATATATATATATACACACACGTATATACAGTGCAAAAGCTGTACATGTATGTATTGTATGCTATTCCAAACAGGTGTTTTACATCAGCTGACTGCCACAGATCGCATTTCTGTATAGGACGCGAATTACAACAATACAAAACTGTAGCATAATGATTGTAAATACCAAAGTCAATTATCAAAAGAAGAAATCAAAATAACAGAACGATTCCACAAGTTTCTTACACTGTTTGAAGGAGATCCCAGATTAATTAAAACAGCAATCACAGCAGCAACAACTGTGGTATTTTGGCGAACGTTGTGGTTACCATGGTAATTTTTTATACGAGTTTCCATAACATTACTAGCTCTTCGCGTTCGCGGAGCCACCCTGAAACACGAACCGCGCGCAACACGGTTCACGCGCTCTATCAGACAGGCATCGCCAATGCATGATGTATGAATATCGCGCGCGCTCTGATCATATCGCACTGCGTTGCTGTTAATGGCGCATGTATCAGCGCGTTTATCAGTCCGCTGTGTTACAAGGGCTTATTTGCAAGTAATCCATATAAATGCTTCTTTCAATTTTTTTAGAATCAGTTCATAAAACACAGCGCTTGCAATTCAATGCAGCTGTGAAATAAACGGACGGAATACCGCACTTGAATCCTCAGAGAAAGAGGACTAAAAAGTAAAACCTACAAAAGTGAATCGCCTCAAAGACACTGCAGCACAAACACTCATCCTGCGACATGTTGCTGCAACACATTCGGTCTGGAAGTTGTTCAGCTGCTGCACGTTAACCGGTACATTTGCACGTTCAGTGAAGACAGCACGCATGCATATATGCATATAAAAGCATGCAGTAATAATAGTGAGAGTAGGTTTGGGTCAAAACTGCAGCACAGGATCAAAATGGAAGGGCGCAGTGATGAGAGCGCGGCAATAACTGACGACAGCAGCTTACCTGCTTCAAATCTGTCCTCATGTGTGTGTTCTCTGTAACATCTCAGTCTTGTACTACCATATTCATGGGAAAAATATGGAGTTAACTGAAATTTTATGGAATAACTGCTATGTGCTCCTGACTTTCCGACCGCTTTAGCACAGTTTGCTAATTTAAAATGTCCCCACTAGCCGTCGGTGGAACAAATGTGTAGGCGTCATTTCCGCTGCGCTGGCGTCGAGTAAAACAAAAAGCACCACCATGAGTTTTGGAGAGGAATTGCGTTTATTACAAATAGCATAAGTTAGAAGTCATATGTATAACATTTATGAACACACTTAATGTTTTAGTATATATTTTAAGTTATCTACATAAAGTGTTCATGAAGTCCACTTTCTGCTCCAGCTGGGCATCCAAGGCAGCCTTTGGAAAAAATGATGTAATGCAAATTACTATTCTTAACAATGTGTGTGTGTATATATGTGTATTATATATATATATATATATATATATACACACACACACAATATATATATATATATAAAGACATATATATACACACACACACATACACATCAAAAAATCAAAACTACAAGCAACAGCACAAATCAATACAATAGAGCGAAGATTCAAATAAAATAAACAGTGCTTTTCAGGTATCTAACAGCAGTTTTCAGGTACAGAAAATGAATAAAATAATCAAATATAAAAACACTACATGTTATCTTCACTGTATAAATTAAATAAAGGTTAATCATTATTTAGTTACAAAAGCTATTCAGTTAAGAGCAGTGAGTGATTTCTTTGTCATTTCTTGTTTAATTAACATTAAAAACACAGGCAGCAGGAATGGGCTTCTTTCCCTTTAAGACATAATGCACGATTTTTTTGACTGTTATACGTTCACTCAAGACCGACTATGTTTGTTAGGATACTTGCCAAGACGGGCATGTTTACATCATTTTTGTGTGAATTTGCCCGTTCAAACCCATGACTTTAAAGAGAAGTCCATATTTGCGCGCTGTCTGAAATGAGCGCACACACAAATCTTCTCACAGCGCGCGCGAGTTCTCTTTCGCGTCTTGCTCTTGAATGTTTGAATGAGCAAGCCTTAAATGAGTTTAGTTTAACACGGATAGCAACGTGCGCTGTTCAAGTCTCATCTGCGCTCGTGCTCCATCAACACCCGAGTGATGACGCCGTAAATGACTGCTCATATTTGAGCATACGGCACTCGCAGTGAACTAAGTTTACAGAGAGTGACAGTTTTGTCCATGTTTTTACATCATTGCTGTTGTAATGTTTTGGGAAGCCAGAATGCTTATTCATTGACTGAAACATACATTATCCGAAATCTGTCTGTTTTACACGTTGCTATTATCAACAAACCTTACAGATGTGTCGTCATTCGAAATGAACCGCGGTGCAAGTGCGTGCCGAACCGTAAGTGGAGAACGGTACGGTTCGATTTTTTACCGAGAACCGTTGCACCCCTAATATATATATATATACACACACATACATACATACTCACACACAGATATATATAAATTAAAATTAATAATAATAATATAAATAAATACAATTGTGAATTAAAAATTACCAGCTCTCGTTTAGCTTCCTCGATTTTCACCCGTGCAAGAGCTGGACTCTGAAAAAAGTACAACAGTAATAAAAACTGAGAAAATGGATAAAGGATCAATGATTAGAATTTTAAAACAATTAGTAATGTGGATGTGATTATTTTATTGAAATGTGTCCTACATACTGTGCATGCCAAAAATTAATATTTATTAACCACTTCACACATCAAACAACAAAACCATTTGGTGCTTGTTCATGCCATGATCAATAACACAATTCCAAAAAGCGAAATCTTCATATGAATGTACTTACAGGGCTCAAATCACTATACGGCTCTAGTTTCTTCTTCAAAGGTAGTGTTTCTTCTTTCAGCGCAGCAATTTTCTAATTATAGAAAAAAAAAGCAAGAAAACAAGTTTCATACCATCCTGTAAGATGAAGTTTTGTTCATTAAATTTAAAGAGGACCTATAATGCTTTTTTACATGTTCAACTTTCTTTAGTGTGTTTCTTTAATGTTGCTGTTTGAGCATGAAAAAGCTCTGCCAAGTTACAAAGTCCCTCCAGTGGGAGTTATTCTCCATATCAGTGTCACTGTTTCTGAACTCCCTGAAACTCCTCCATTGTAGAGTTTTCTTCCGGGAACGAACATGTCACAACGTTCCTCATTTAAATAATTCCTGCCCAAAGCATACACAGAATAAAGGGGGGCTGATTGAATTAGTAGTGTGTTGAAACTTGTGGTTATGGTAAGGGGTGGGACATTTCCCAAACATGCTCAGAGCAGTTGACCAATCACAACACACTGGTCCAGCTGACCAATCAGAGCACATTGTGCTTTTCAGAAGGAGGGGCTTCATAGAGACAGGAACTAAACATAGCGTTACTGAGACTGGAAAGAGAGGAGCTGCAACAATGACAAATATGAGAAAAATAATGAACATTCAAGCATAAAAACCTATTCTAGTAGAGCCCAAAAACAAAATCCAAGACTTTGTAAAAGGGCATAATATAGCCTTTTAAAAATAAATCCTTACATGCCATTTACTGTACTTCATAACAGACTAGTTATACACCATATTAGGTGTGCACAAAAACATCCAGAAAAGATAGAACGACTTTATGATCATGTCAGAATTGCATGTTATTAAAAACATCCTTGTTGATCTGGTAAATCAGTAGGGTAGTTTACCTCGGTTAACTGCAGGATGGCCTGATGGGTAAGAGAATCTTCCATCTGCCGTGAGTCCAGCTTTTCCTGTCACAAACACACAGTCTCTGTTTGTATAATATAAATTGATGACTGGATACAGTATTAAGAAAAAAGGTGACATAAACCTGTGCAATCTTATTCCTGCAAGTGAGATCTCTGGATTTATTCTTCATGAAGTCCATGTTAAGAAGCCTCTCCTCCGCTGTAGCTGCTTCCACCTGCTGTATATGTGTGATCTTCATCAAATCACTGAAAAACAGTTTTATACCCAAACGTTAGTTTTAGATCAGGGGCTTCCAAACTGGGGTCTGGGACAGCAATTACAGCTGCATAAACAAATAATAGGATTAAAATAAAGAAGTAAATAAATAATTTAAATTGTATGGAAGCTTGTTTCTGCCACAGAATTAAAAAATTTTTTTGAAAAGATAATTGCGACTTTTCAACTTTATATCATGCAATTCTGACTTTATAACTCGCAGATGCAAATTTGTATCCCGTAACTGACTTTTTTCTCACAATTGCGAGTTTACATCTTGCGATTCTGACTTTTTTCTTGAAACTGTGAATTTATATCTCGAAGTTATGACTTTTTTTGAGCAATTGCAAATTTATATCTCTTTATTATTTATGACTTTTCTCTTAACTGGGAATTTATATCTCGCAATTATGACTTTTTTTGAGCAATTGTGAGTTTATATCTCACAATTATGTTTTTTTTCTTGCAATTGTGATTTTTTTAAAGTCATAATTGCGAGATATAAATTCAGAATTGTGAGAAAAAAGTCATAATTGCTAGTTTATATCTCACAATTCTGACTATATAACTTGAGAACTATCATATTTGGGGGTCTGTGGCATCTAAAAGATCAAAAAAACCTTTTTGGGATACATTTGTGCAGTTTTTCTTACTATAATCAGTAAGAGGACTTAAGAAGGCTGAATAAATAAAAGTAGCAGTAAAAATCATAACAGGTAAGAAACTTTCCAACCAAATCATTACAATTTTTGCAAAATGAACAAACAAAGAACAGCAAAGTAAAATGCATTAATTATCTCTCGTGATTTCTTACTCCTGATGTTTTTTCCGAAGGACAACTGAGGAAGTCATTTTCTTCCTAACAGCAGAAAGTTCCCGCTGCAACTTCCGGTCCGTTTTCTCTGCCTCCAACACGTCATTGGTCAGTTTATTGATTGCTGGCATGTAGCTGGAGACCCAAGAGTTTGAAGAGTTTGTTACATTGTTACGTAGGTGTGTAATAGGAAGTGTGACTGGAAATGCTCAGAATCAGTTCTTTCTTTTGGAAGACAATAACTTTATTTGTTGTGTGCTTTGATCTTTAAAACTTTGCAGGCCTTTTACATTCACAAACAGCTATATTACACACTGCATGAAAGGTAATATCCAAAAGAAGCATAATAGGGGCACTTTAAGATTAGGTTCAGGTAGGTTCTTGAACAACAACATTTTAAACCAATTTTTTTTTTTTTTGGTCGTTTATGGTTGGGATAATTTATAGTAACGCTGTCACCATGCATGTTACCCCAGGAACAAGTATATAATGAATTTATGAAGTAACGTGTTATTTCACCTCCCAAGTGATGTGTCTCTGATTTTAAGCACTTCAGCGGTGCCCTCCAGCACTGACAGCAGGTCCACTGTGGGTTTGGAAAGTCCTCCAAGCTGTAGTCCAACTCCCTGGAGAAGCACTTCCTGCAGATGGGCTCCTGTCACAGACCACAATGAAAGTCATGGACCAGCAGCCCCAGCTCAACATGAACACAAGACTCAAAAATGATGATTAATGTATTACACAGCCTAAACTGTACATTTACAGAACATTTATGCTCTTGGCAGGCTATTTTATCCAAACTGACTATCCTAGAGTCTCACCATCATTGCTGTACTCTTCTGTTTTCTGCTTGTGGTCCTCGATGAGCAGCTCAATCTCTCTGCATCTCACCTCACTGCTCTCCGCCAGCTCATACAGAATCTCCACTGTGCGCGTGTTCACCTCAAACTCTGGTACCGGCTGCTGCCCGAACACCTTCCTGAGCCACTGGGTCACCTGCAATTACATGCAAATGCACAGTAAATGGTACATGCAAATGTTCTGAGATTCAATAACCAACATTTATTGCAATAGCTTGTGCCAAAATGCTAACACAAATAACATGATTATGTATGATTATTATACATTTACTATGGTATTTAAATACAAAGGATACCATGGTATTGCAGGTCCAAAAAACTTATTATTTTTTGTTTGTTTTGTTCCAAGACGTACCATATCAAACATAAATGTATTAAAATCATAGTGAATACATATAGTATAATTAGTAAGTGTATTTAGGACAGATAAACACTACATGGAACAACAGAACTGCTGTGAACGTTTACGCATTTGGTAAAGCGAATTATATCGTATTCAAGATGTGTATATTATTAGTTTAGTGTATATCATTCTAGTGAATTCTACAAAGACATTAACTCACAATGTTGATTTTCTCGCACATATTTCCACTAATTCAGTGTAAAATCTAATCAGATTTACTTGATATAAACAGAACCCGAAAGTAAAATCCCGCCACTGTATTTGTTCTTCTTGTTCCGGGGTCTTAATGCACGTTTCTCATTGGCTGCCCAAATGAAAAACTGACCAATGAGATTCTGAGACGCTAAAGCACCGCCCAAAAACAGCGAACTTCAACAAACTGACGTGGTAAAAAATCATACATTTGTTATAAAGCCATTTATTATATAAATAATATTATCATTTATTTTATACATTTATTAAAATTATTACCAAAAGAAAAATGTTCAAAAATTCAAAACTAGCATAGAAGACTAATATTAGATCAAAGTATATCTGTTACTGTCTACTTATCTTACATTTTATTTTTTACAACAACATTACTAAACAAATTAAGTTTAAGCAATGTAAATATAATTCTACCATTTATTTTATTCCTCAAAACATACAGATACATCTACAGTGCAGGTATAATATTTCATACAAGGAATTAAAATTAAATAATTGAATTTTTCCTTTTTCGAGTCTTAAATTAGATAACATTTGTCTATTTAGAAGTTTTTCTAAAAAAAAAAAAATTACTTGAAAAGAAGCAATCCTTCATAAAAATATGAGCTTTTGTTTTGGATAAACTCGTCTGTTAAATGCACAAATGTAAATGTATCTTTTTAAATCAACACAAACACAGTTTAATGGACATAACCTTGTTTATATGGTTTATAAGTTTATATGTTATAATCTATAAGAACAAAAATGTCTCGCGTCGTCGCAAGAAACTACATCCGGGTCTGTTGTTGACCTTTCCTATATGAGCTGCGCTCGCGACCTCCATTTCCTTCACTCAGCTCCTCGCGCTCCAGCCGGCCGCTGCAGGAGGATACACACTCGAGCTCCCGCTACACAAACTATCAACAACCATGCTCTCCGTTCGCGTTGCGGCGGCTCTGGCCCGCACTTTGCCCAGACGTGCCGGATTTGTAAGTCTCATTTTGTGGCGTTTTATCTCTCATACAACACCGAGCCGGTGAATGTCAGCGCTTGTAAATGGCGTGAGGCTGCGCGTCGCCATCTTGCAGTATGAAGGGCCTGCGTATGCTGCGTTTGATTTTTAACTATTTGTTTTTAGTTTTAAACTACAGCAACATGTACTTCTAGGGAACCGAATCTACCTGTTTTAAAAGTATATATACATTATAAATTTCAAATGCATGTTTAGCGAGGTTGTGATCAATGAATGACATTCCCAATTGAAGGTCAGGAAATGCTGCTTGGGTTTGTGACAGATCAGCTGTCAGTAGCTTTACTATGTACATAAGTTTATTTGGAGTATTTTAGTGCTTAATGCTTTAGTGCATCCATATATAACCATTTTGTTGCACTTGCACTTACTCTTTATTTAGGCGTACGTTTGGATGATGTCATAGTGCTTTGTGTCGCATTAGTGAGCGCATTATCATAAGAGGTTATACACCATTTGATTTAGTATATGTAGTTGATTTGCTGTTACACTGTTAAAAGATTTAGGTGCAATGACGTGGTTGTTGATGGCACATGAAGGTCAAGGGCTTACAAGCAACATGCTTGGATTTCTATGGTTGAATCTGAAAGTGTCTGTTTATTATTAAAACTATCATTATAGGCTTATAACCAGTATTTTTGCAATTGCAGGTTTCCAAGAATGTTGCTGCTGCATGTGTTGGAGCAAAGAATCTGCACACTGCCAGACCATGGCTGCAGAAGACAGGTTATTAAATGTTTCTTTTCATGTTGCACTTTTGTCATTTAGGTGTGGTTTTTGCTCTTTTGTTAAGCACTCATATTGTTGCATGCTCAAGCGCTCTGCATTGTTTTCCAGGAACAGCGGAGGTGTCCAGCATTCTGGAGGAGAAGATTCTTGGAGCCGATACTAGTGCGGATCTGGAGGAAACCGGCCGTGTGCTGTCCATCGGAGACGGTATCGCTCGTGTGTATGGGCTGAGGAACGTGCAGGCCGAAGAGATGGTGGAATTCTCCTCCGGTCTGAAGGTGAGTGAGCCAGGGGTTATAAGGTCGTGGCTGAGCCTTCAAGGACTCCAGATGCTTCAAGATGATTCTGTCACTTACTCATCCTCAAGTTGTTCCAAACCTGTATGAATTTCTTCCTTCTGCTGAACACAGATACTTTAAATGATGTCTGTGACCGAACTGATGGGCCACATTAACTTCCATAATATATATAGAGGTCAATGGGGTCTATCAACTGTTTGGTTACCCATATCTTTCCACATATTTTGTGTTCAGCAGAAGAAATTCGTATAGGTTTAGAACAACTTGATGGTGAGAGTGACAATTTATGATTTTTGTTTTTTTGTTTTTGGGCACTATCCCTTTAATGCACACTGCATACATACATTTTTTGGCTTTTAGTGTATATTATTGTAGTTGAGATGCACGTTTTTGGTGTATGCACGCCTACATTTTTATCAAATTTGAAGTTTAAATGCAGTGATTTGACTAGTTTAATCAATACTTACATGGGTTTGTTTTGATTTCTTTTAATGTAATCCTGTCTCCGTATCTTTCTTGGTTAACTGCTTTTACATCAAGACTTTCGCTTCTCTTCTCAGGGAATGTCTCTGAACTTGGAGCCTGATAATGTTGGTGTTGTGGTGTTTGGTAACGACAAACTCATTAAGGAGGGTGACATCGTCAAGAGAACAGGAGCTATCGTGGACGTTCCTGTCGGAGAGGAGCTGCTCGGCCGTGTTGTGGACGCTCTGGGAAACCCCATTGATGGCAAGGTCTGACCACCAATTGGACACTTGTGTAGTTCTAGTTCCTTTGTTTAATATTGATTCCAATGGCCAGAGTTCTTTAGAGTTGAACAATCTGTCTTTTTGTTTCTCCTGCAAGGGACCCTTGGGCTGCAAGCAGCGTAGACGTGTGGGTCTGAAGGCCCCTGGCATCATCCCTCGCATCTCCGTGAGAGAGCCCATGCAGACCGGCATCAAAGCCGTGGACAGTCTGGTGCCCATTGGCCGTGGCCAGAGAGAGCTGATCATTGGTGACAGACAGACTGGGTAAGTGCTGGACTTGGTAAATGTAAATGCTGGCATCGCTTGCTTCATTGAGCCAATTTTAGCTCAATTATCCATTTAAATTGGTTTACCCCAGCAAAACCGCCATTGCCATTGACACCATCATCAACCAGAAGCGCTTCAATGAAGGCACTGAAGAGAAAAAGAAGCTGTACTGCATCTACGTGGCCATTGGTCAGAAGAGATCCACTGTGGCCCAGCTGGTGAAGAGGCTGACAGACACTGATGCCATGAAATACACCATTGTGGTGTCTGCTACCGCGTCCGATGCCGCTCCCCTGCAGTACCTGGCTCCATACTCCGGCTGCTCCATGGGCGAGTACTTCAGAGACAACGGCAAACACGCCCTGATCATCTATGATGATCTCTCCAAACAGGTGAGAACTTGGCACTAAAGCTGCAGTTGCATTTACACCTTTAAATCCAGACATGACCAAGTCGTGCATACAAGGCATTTCATAGGCCACAATGGATTAACCCATGGACACTTATTGAAGGGTGAAGAAGCACCGCAATGACAATTGTAGCACCATCTTGTTAATAAAATGCATACCCAATTTTTAATGTCATGAGAGATTATCAGGACAAACTTTTAAGGGCTTTTTTGTCAGACATATGGACTCTTACAGTTCCAGTTCCTTTTTTTTTTTTTGATGTATTGTTAAATTGTCTAATGTATCTGTATTTTCAATGAAAATAGCCTGTGACGCTGATGTGGCAAACTCCAAATGCTACTAAAACTGCATAGTTTACTTTTTTTTTTCTTTTTCTAAAACCATGATGTATAAATAAAGTAAATCTAAGTTGCTTCAGTCCAGTAATTGTTCATCTTGAAATATTATTAAATGTTGTTCTTGTTTACTTTATAAAAATCAGTAAAGATTTCAGAGTAAAGACACATGAACCACAACCTGAAGGCCTTTTACTTTCTAAAGTATGAACTATCATACGACAGAAGGCACGTATTAGTTTGTGTACAACAGGTTTTTCAGCAAAGTTGAGCATTAGGGATGCACTATGAACATTTTGGCTAATAATTTGAAAGCCGATTACCAATATATTGGCGAAATAAATCTAAAAATTTAAATAATTTGAGAGCCTGATTACAAAAATAAAGGTTCACCATTAAAAGCAATGTCCTAAACGCACTTAATTTATCATTTTATGTAGCTTATATGACAGACTTGTGCTGCACATGTTGCACTTAACTTTGCTTTGTCGCTCTTTCAGGCTGTTGCCTACCGTCAAATGTCCCTGCTGTTGCGTCGTCCCCCCGGTCGTGAGGCCTACCCCGGTGACGTCTTCTACCTGCACTCCCGTCTGCTGGAGAGAGCGGCCAAGATGAATGACAACTTCGGTGGTGGATCCCTCACCGCCCTGCCAGTTATTGAGACCCAGGCCGGAGATGTGTCCGCTTACATTCCCACCAATGTAATCTCCATCACTGATGGACAGGTGCGTCATTGCACAAGCAGATCCTGCATAATCAAAGATTTGATACACAAGCTGATCTACTCAATCTCTTCATGCAGATTTTCTTGGAGACTGAGTTGTTCTACAAGGGCATCCGTCCCGCTATCAACGTGGGTCTGTCTGTGTCCCGTGTCGGCTCTGCTGCCCAGACCAGGGCCATGAAGCAGGTTTGTTTCGTGTCCTAGTTTGGCTCCCAATGGATGTTTTTAAACTTGTTTCTAGTAGGGCTGCACTATAATTGTGATATGGCTTAGCGCGATTGTCAAAGCGTGCCACGCTTTACTTTAAAACCAGCAACGCATGTATTTTGGAAAGAAACCTGCCAAAATAAAAGCTTGAGGTTATCAATTTTATAGACTTGTGTGACTGCACCAGATATACATTGCAGAAAAAATTCAGCCCTAGTTTCTGTGTTTAAAAAAAAAAAAAAAAAAAAAAGAAAAGGGGAGGTTCTAACTCGCCAGCTGTTGGTTCTCCAGGTGGCTGGTACCATGAAGCTGGAGTTGGCTCAGTACCGTGAGGTGGCTGCTTTTGCCCAGTTTGGTTCTGATCTGGATGCCGCTACACAGCAGCTGCTCAACCGAGGCGTGCGACTCACAGAGCTGCTCAAGCAGGGCCAGTACTGTAAGTACACTACTGCCCCCTACTGCATAGGAGGACACATTTAATCTCAACCTATCTGTGTGTAATGTTCCCATGCTGTTTTGTCTTTTAAGGTCCAATGGCCATTGAGGAGCAGGTGGCCGTCATTTATGCTGGTGTGAGAGGACACTTGGATAAGATGGAGCCTAGCAAGATCACCAAATTTGAGAAAGCCTTCCTTCAACATGTCCTCAGCCAGCACCAGGATCTGCTCTCAGCCATCAGGTACATTTTTGTTAGCGACGTTGCACTTCATTGTAAGAAGTGCCAGTGGAACACATTGTTCCTGAGCTATCTCTTTAAAACACAAATGACTGCTATTAATGTAACTTATCTTTGTGTTTTAGGACTGACGGTAAGATTTCAGAGGCCTCTGACACAAAACTCAAGCAGATTGTGCTCAACTTCCTCTCAAGCTTTGAGTAGTTTGTTTCCTGTATCGCTAATGTTTTGTCAATGTTTGCATAGTGCTCATGCTTAAATTTATACAAACCCTAAAGAAATTCAAGTGGCACTTGATCCTCAATGTACAGAAATCTCCTAACAGAGAATAAAGTGTTCCCAACTCCATCTTTTGGTTCTCAGTTTGTTGTTTGTTTGATGTGCATTTGAAGTGCAAAAATTATGGCTTTTTTTTAAACTAAGTATTGTGCAAACTGGTACCTTTTTAAATATTTGTTTCTCAGCACAGTTTAAGGTTACCGCTCTTTAGGGTTGTAAAGAGAAAATGTAGACCTACATAGATGTAAATGTGAGATGTAGTTTTAATTTTAGTTTCAGTTTTTTTTAATTTTTTATTTCGGTTAAATTTATTTACTTAACACTGAACACTTAAAATACAAAGGGTAGTTTGGTAACCATTTTACTAACATGAACTACATTAGCATGAACTAACAGACATGGGCGCTTTTATTTTTCCACAACGCGTGTTTACGCGAGAGTACGTTTTTACGTGAACATGCTTAGGAGATTAATATTTTGTAAATGAATGATCTGAGGGTGATAATGACCTCTAATTACAACACTTTTACAATGGCTGGATTTTACTACTGTTAAATACTATAAAACACTGAAATGTTGCTCATTGTTAGGTAATGCATTAACTAATGGGGCCTTTTTGTAAAATGTTACTGATTCTTTTGAAACCGTCTGACTTGCTGTGCCCCTGTGTTTGACTCTGTATATGAAATTTGAGTCATGATATGGGATTTCCTGCTGACAGCAGGTAATTGACCCTTTGCCGGGAGTTTGACAAGCGATCTAACCAATCATAACGCCGAATCCGCCATTTTGTCCGACAAAGCAGTCCGGAGTTAGAAGATTAACCTCGGTGGATTTGAACTTGAAAAAAATGGTGTGTACGTCATGACGTCTTTCCGCGTTTTAAATGTTCATTCATGTTTATTTGATGCTATAAATGAACTATAAGGAAGAGATGATCGGTTCACGAGCCGCTTGAGCTGAGGCGCTACAGCAATCTATCAAGACGCATTAGAAGAGCCACAAAACGGTTTTTATTGTTCGAAATTTCTTTAAAAAATTACATAATTTGAAAGCTGGGACTTTATCATAAGTAACCTGCGCTGTCTTGTCTGTCGACGCGTTGTCAGTGTCCTCTTTGCTTCGCGATGTATTTTTTCACTGCGTGTGGTGTGACCGCGCCATGGCTTGTCGGACAAAGCAACAGTAACTAAGGGGGGCGGGTCTTTGCGAATGCAGGTAAAGCTGAGAGAACTTGATTACTTTTATCCATCTAGCAAAGTTTGTCATCCGTAGTGTCTATTTAATATTAAGAATCTGAGATGTGGGAGCTGAAATCTGGGACCCTTTAGTCTGATGGTTGCATCGCCTGGCAAAATTGAAATGGTAGGTAACAGTTTTAAAAACTTATTTAAAAAAAAAAAAGGAAGAAACAAAAACATTGTGTAAAAATAAGCTGCGTCTCATTTCGAAGGACCCGGAGGTCGCATTTGAAGGCTGCATACGTCAGAGGCGGTCTCATTTAAGAATATTAACCGTTAGATTGCAAAGTAAGAAAGCAATTGCAGTATTATACACCTCGCGAGGAATAACACAACATTTTATTACGGTTACTTTTCTTAAATAAAACATCCTTGATGAATTAGGTAGCCTACAAATGCAGCCTCCGAAATGAGACGCAGTGATAGTATTCGAACCTGGTTCTGGTTGTATGACTTGTCGATGAGTTTACTTCAGTTCAGTGTCATTTTAGGGCAGGTACACACATTCTGGCACTAGAGACAGTCAAGTGAAGCTCTTCTCCTGGAAGATGATCACTAGTGTTTGTTTTTCATGTCTTTACCACCAGGTGGAGACGGTGCACCTCAGGACACTTGTGATTTGCTGAAAAACACATAAGTCCTGAAGTAGCTTTTATGGTTGAGATCACTTAGGCCACATGCTACTGGACAATGGCATTGCCAAATAGCTATTTGGGCATTTTTGTTCCTGATGGTTACATGGTTACATTTCTTTCTCCCATCTAAATACATTAAATACAGTTATTAAAGTAGGTTGCGGACATTTGTTCATGTTAAACTTAAAGAACCCAGAAACCAATACGATGATCTGAAGATCCTATATGCATCAAGAATCTCCAAAGCAGCTCTAGAACCCAATAAGATGTATGGTTCTGCTGTAAAGATCCATCGAAGAACCTTTATTTTTAGGAGCATACACATCTACAGCATCTGTAAATTCCAGAAAACACACACAGACCCTCGAGTAGTGTTGACATGTTGTTCTCTCCACATCTCTCATTAGAATCAAACAGCTGGATCCAATTGTTTACATTAGCAAAATCAAAGCACAAATTCTTGATTTTTCAATACATGTCGACACTAAAATATTGGAAACGCTTTCAATAGTAATTTTCTGCAGAATAGATACACGATACCAGCTGCTCTTTCTCTCTCTCTCTCTCTCATTTCTCCAACAGCGAGTCGACACACCCACCTCCCCTCACTCACTTGTTTCATTTGCTCCAGATGAATATTGTTTGTTATAGGGCATGAATTTCGGTGTGGGATTGCACATGTTGAGCATAATTTTACTCATTCCCACAGATTTTGTGCTCACACCCAAAGTGTGCGCACATAAAGTCATCTCTGAGTACTAAACTGAGCTCTTTTTCGCTGCTGTTTGTGCTTAAACAGTCAAATACACACAAAATGATGTCAAAATGACGGTCTTGACGAGTATTCACGTAAACACAGTCATGTTTTAAGTGAATGTAAACAGCTGAGAAAGAAAACACACGTGTAACAGTATAATGGAGCCTTATAATGGTCTTAAAGTGACAGCAACCTAATATACCTGCTGCCAAATGATGAGATAATAATAAAAATATCTATATGGCAGTTTTTCCCCACTGATGCAAATGTCAAAATTGTGGCCAGTAAAAATGCTAAGCAGCTAGTAACTTTGGAAAACCACTAGCCACTAGGGCTGGGAAAATAAATCGATGCATCGCAAATCGAGAAATGATTCTGGATCGATTCTGAGATTTTCTGAATGCATCGCGATTCTCTCTTGAATTGATTCTGAGCTTAGTTTTTAACAGCAGATGGCACTGTGTGCTTTAGAAACTGTACTCGTACTCTGCTTGCTTCCAATTCCTTACACACACCACTTAAGCAGTCTATAAAATAATTATTCATAAAGTTTGAAAAGGTTGAAGCGAATTACAGGGGTGTTTGCAGTGTGCTGTTTACATTAATCTCGTGTCATAAAAGCACTCTGAGGTGCAAGTACATTCTCAGACTCGGCTGAACGCACGAGCGCTCTTCTTTGACCATGCGGTTAAAAAATTTGAGACAGAATCGCGATACATTCAGAAAATCTCAGAATTGACCCACGAATCAAGAAGCATCGCTTTATTGTTGCAGCCCTACTAGCCACAGTGGCTGGTGAGCTAAAAAGTTAATGTCAAGCCTGATAGTAACAGTTCTTTTTAAAACCATATCTTCCTGAAGAACCGTTTTATGCTAAAACAGTTATTTGTGTTATTGTGTTTGGGCCTAACAAAACTAACTAAATTCACTGTAAACCACGGCTTCACGGGGCTTATTGCTTTTATAAAACGGTTAGTCCATAAAAATATATTAATATTTATTGCAGTGGTGCAGTAATACTGATGTAATGAGGTCACAGGTGTATGTTTGTAGAGTAATTTACAACAGCTTTGAACGCGGCTCAACTATTCAGAATCAAGGACCGGAACTATCCGTTTTATCCGGGGTTTTTTTTTTTTATTCCTGCTATTTTTGTTTTTCAAATCTGACACTTTCAAAAAATTATTGATTTTTTTGGAACTCAACTATCCAACTACACACTCTCAACAGGTACTTGATATCCTTGTTAAAATGTCTATACATTTTAAATGAAATTTTAATTAAATTAATTAAACAACAAGGTATAAGACCAGGTAGATAGATGGGTAAAAAACATAATATGAACCAGTTAGTTTTCATTAATATTAACACCATTATAGCACTTTCAAAGCATGGTTCTTTATGGACCTTTTGTAAAAGGGTTCTATTTAGCACCAAAAAAGGTTCCTAATGGTAGTTTAGAACCATTTAAGAGTACCAATAAAGAAGCTTCAAATGTGTATAAGTAAAGGTTCTGTATTGACATATGGTTCCATGAAGAACCTTTAATATTCACAGAACCTTTCCATTTCACAAAAGGTTTTTTTATGGTGGAAAAGTTTCTTTAAATTTTTAAAAATGTTCTTTTAAGAACTGTTAAACATGGTTCTTCTGTGGCATCGCTGTGAAAACCCCCATTTGGATCCTTTATTTTTAAGAGTGTATTTATAAAAAGTTGTGCCTCTTTATTAGGCCACAGGAAACGTTATATACCAGTGGGATACTGTACAACAGTTTATGATCTCAAACACACAACTCTGCTGATCCCCCATGTGTAAAATGCTCTGCTGCTATATTTACACATGTGTGTAAAGGCTCTGGTATTATTATGTCCCATGGTAGAACTTTTTAATATCACAAACACACTCTTGGCACGAGGACTCGGAAGGTCTGATGTTGGAGTGTGTGTGTGTGTGTCTATAAACCAGACAGGATGCTCCAGGTCTGCTGTATGAGTGTGCGTCATTTCAGATGTTAAACGGTGAATTCACGTCTGAGAATCTAGACATCAGTGTACGTGGATAAGAGAAGGTTCAGGTTTAATGAAGAGGAACAAAGAGACTCAGATATTGACTCTAGATTCTGATTGCATTAGCAGCATTCGGATCTTTTATAAAAAGCAGATATACACACAAGTGTGACCGCACACCAATTGCATTTCGTTGCATTAAGTTGTAAATGGCCTGCAAAATAATTATTTCTTGATTATTATAATAACATTTGCCTCTGTTATTGTATTGCTGTTGCTGACATTTTAGAAAACAATTAAGCCAATAAAGGCTGTGATTTTATTTTTACTTACTGAACTTATTTATAACTTAACGTTTACAAATTCGAGGCAACTGGCTTACCCCCCAAAAAAACAGCTGGATCTAAACCCACTCCAGGAAAAACATCTTCAAAATTTAGTGCAACAAAGTCTTCTGAACCAAAGCCCACGATTGCTCGACCAACCTCTTCTAAACTTGGAAGTTCTGCCAACTTGGTAGGGTTTACAATATAGCAGACGTGGAATTATGATCAGTCATTGTGCCATTTTTGTTGTTGTTTTTATAGATCATTTCCTGTGTAAAACTGCATGTATTATGTTTAATCTGTTTGATCAAATGTTTGATACTTTGCACACCATCACCATTCATTGTCTAAGTCTTAAAGGGTTTGCTCACCCAAAAATGAAAATTCTGTCATTAATTACTCACCCTCATGTTGTTCCAAACCCGCAAGTTCTTCATTCATCTTCAGAACACAAATTAAGATCTTTTTGATGAAATCTGAGAGATTTCAGTAACTCCATAGACAGCTACACAACTACCACTTTGAAGCTTCAAAAAGTTCATAAAGAGATCGTAAAAGTAGTAGGAGTGGTTTAGTCCAAATTTTCTGGAGACTTTTATGATGAAAAGTTTTAATTTAGGCTTTTATTCACATATAAAATTGATCAGCAAACATAAACAGAAGCTCGACCGAACCTGCTTCACATGCGAGAACAAATGTACTGCGTAACACAAGAATGAACCTCACTGGTTCTTGAGGAAGCTCAAATGTGCTGCGCAACACGAGAATGAACCTCATTGGTTCTTGCTGAAGCTCAAATGTGCTGCGCAACACGAGAATGAACCTCATTGGTTCGCACGGAAGCTCAAAAGTGCTGTGTAGCATGAGAATGAACCTCATTGGTTCTCGCGGAAGCTCGAAGGGGCTGCGTAACACAAGAATGAACCTCATTGGTTCTCGCGGAAGCTTGAAGGTGCTGCGTAACACGAGAATGAACCTCGTTGGTTCTGGCGGAAGCTCGAAGGTGCTGCGTAACACGAGAATGAACCTCACTGATTCTCGCGGAAGCTCGAAGGTGCTGCGTAACACGAGAATGAACCTCATTGGTTCTCGCGGAAGCTCAAAGGTGCAGCGTAACACGAGAATGAACCTCATTGGTTTTCGCGAAAGCTCAAACGTGCTGCATAACACGAGAATGAACCTCAATGGTTCTCGCGGAAGCTCAAACGTGCTGCATAACACGAGAATGAACCTCATTGGTTCTCGCGGAAGCTCAAACGTGCTGCGTAACACGAGAATGAACCTCGCTGGTTCTCGCTGAAGCTCAAAGGTGCTGCGTAACACAAGAATGAACCTCATTGGTTTTCGCGAAAGCTCAAACGTGCTGCATAACACGAGAATGAACCTCATTGGTTCTCGCGGAAGCTCAAACCTGCTGCATAACACGAGAATGAACCTCATTGGTTTTCGCTGAAGCTCAAAGGTGCTGCGTAACACAAGAATGAACCTCATTGGTTTTCGCGAAAGCTCAAACGTGCTGCATAACACGAGAATGAACCTCATTGGTTCTCGCGGAAGCTCAAACGTGCTGCATAACACGAGAATGAACCTCATTGGTTCTCGCGGAAGCTCAAACGTGCTGCATAACACGAGAATGAACCTCATTGGTTCTCGCGGAAGCTCAAACGTGCTGCATAACACGAGAATGAACCTCATTGGTTCTCGCGGAAGCTCGAAGGTGCTGCGTAACACGAGAATGAACCTCGCTGGTTCTCGCTGAAGCTCAAAGGTCCTGTGTAACACAAGGAATAAACGTCATTGGTTCTCGCGGAAGCTCAAACGTGCTGCGTAACACAAGAATGAACCTCATTGGTTTTCGCGAAAGCTCAAACATGCTGCGTAACACGAGAATGGACCTCATTGGTTCTCGCGGAAGCTCGAAGGTGCTGCGTAACACGAGAATGAACCTTACTGGTTTTCGCAAAAGCTCAAACGTGCTGCATAACACGAGAATGAACCTCATTGGTTCTCGCGGAAGCTCGAAGGTGCTGCGTAACACGTGTAAGCCTAAATTCAATCTGTTTATCAAATAAAGTGGTTCTCTTCAGAAAATTTGACTAAACCGCTCAATTCATATGGATTACTTTTACAATCTCTTTATGAACTTTTTGAAGCATCAAAGTGGTAGTTGCATAGCTGTCAAAGGAGGGACAGAAAGCTCTCAGATTTCATCAGAAAGATCTTCATTCGTGTCCTGAAGATGAATGAGTGTGAGTAATTAATGACAGAATTTTCATTTTTGGGTGAACTAACATTTTAAATGTAAAAGAGAAGCATGAACATTCTGCTAAACATCTCCCTATGTCTTTCACAGAAGAAAGTCACACAGCTTGTGAATAATTTTCTGTTTTGTATGCAAAATATTCCTTGAAATGCCCTTTAAATGTGTTGCGGTTTAAAAAAAGGTTAGGCTATTCAAAATGTGCTCTCCAGAGAGAGAAGATCATGAGAACGTTAAAAATGTTTTTAAAGAGGCCATATTTCTTGTTATATTGCTGTTTATCGGCGAGATGAACGCTTTGAACGATGGAATCAGTCAGAATGGAGCAACCGTCTGGAAAACTGCTCCATTTCCTGTGTTTTTGCTTCTCGTTCTGTGAAAGCCATTATCTATGTGCCACTATACACACACATACACTATATAATACAAAACACACACACATCAGGTCATTTCCGTTCCATGGTAAAGCAAGATGATCCAGTCAAGCGTTTTGTCTAAACACACAGATTATTTTTTTCTAGCACACATCATGTGACCATTAGCTCATTACAGCGATGATGTCAGTGTTTTGAGGCTGGTTCCATTTATCTGATAGTGATTTACCTGCACTGTGTGACCTATTCAGCCTCCATAGACTAAACCTCTCTAAATCATCAGCTTCAGTCCACCTGGCCCCCAGACACCATCTGACAGAAAGTCATGCTTATATATCCACAATATTACACCTGGTGTTGTTTATAAGTGTAGACCTTTGTACTGCTCCAGAACTTTCCCCCCCTTGTTCATTCCAGGTAAACATACCCATCTGATTTTTTTTCTGTTTAGCTGCTTGACTTCCTTTAACATTCCAGGAAAGTATCGTTAGGAGTTACACGTCTTCTCTCCCGATGCCAGTGTTGCAAACACTCTGATCCAGACGTCTGTGGGACTAGCTTGGATTTAAGTTGGAACTAAGTGTGGAATGAACGGGAGTGTGTTAAAGGATGTGAGACCTGTTCAAGGCTTCTGGGGTTTCAGCATTGAAACTTGTTGATGGAGATAAAGATGTTTTACTTTTAATAACGGCAAAACCAGATTTCAAAAGTCACGAAACATTCTGCAAAATAAAATTCTTCTTAACTGCTATTTTCTTCGTATTTCCTAACTTCTTAAGACTATTTTGTAATCACAAAAACAAAAATGTTTTTATCTTTTTTTCTTACTCTGAAAAATAAAGGTTCTTTGATGGTTCCATGGAACAACCATGGAAACTTTACATTCCACAAAAGGAATATAGGGGGAAAATTCTTTAGATTTTTTTTTTTTTTTTTTTTTTTTAAATGTCTTCAAAAATATGTTTTTTTAAGAGCTGTTTACTGAAAACTTGTTGTGGTGTGTCTTCTATGTCAGTGGTCGGCAATAGGCGGCCCGCGGGCCAAAACTGGCCCGCCCGCAGCCATGTTATTTTGATAGCGGCTGGTTCTGAAATAGATCTTCGTCTCGTGGTGCCGTCTAATATTATCACCGTGTCTATACCAGACGAGACTTTTTTCGCGTCGCATTGCGCCGCAACAGCAAAAAGCTGTCTACACTGAACGCGACAAACCGACCGAGTTGCAAAGCACTTGGACTTCGTCAAAAGCAGAATGGGGAATCCGTTCACTGTCGGGAATGTGTTGTGTCGCACCGCGCCGCATCCAGTGTATAGTCAATATCACTGATTATAATGGGTTCTATTATCTTTTGACACGTCACATTGCGCCGTTCGCGTCCGGTGTAGACACGGTGCTATATTCTTTGCAAACAGCGACAACTTCGTGGCAGATAAGACACACCGGCTTTGCATTCCCAGAACTAGGTAAGAACGCAGTTGTCTTTCCATTCTTCTTTGTATGCCCTATTTGCGCTGTCAACTTTCCTCTTTAGACTTTGATAGTGCCATTTTCTCTCACCAGCTAGCTTAAATGTTAACATCACTCTGCACATGACTTAATAGCGTACCTCCAGCACACAAACAATTTAAATAAATGCAGTTTAGTAGGTGAGGATGCCAAGGAATAATTCTGAGTGTAAAAGTAGGCTACGTCAAATAATTATTACAATAAGTTAGGCTACATTGTGTAACAAGCAAATTAAAATGAGACATTTATTATTCACAATATGGAAAGAGGAAGTAAAACATAGTTTGTTATGAGCATGACTCAAACACTTATATTAAAACTTTTATTTTTTGAGTTATTTTTATCCATTCCGCATCTCCCACATGTGTGTTTTAGCAAAGCGGTCTGTGTTGCAAGTTGGTGAATGAAGATACTGGCCAGGTCACTACTCCACTTTATTAATTTATCCAACGTAAAACCCGGACACCGCCACACAAATGTGACTTTTTGTTAATCACTGTCCTACTAAAGGATTTAACACAGAATAACAGCTCATTACCAGTTACAAAAGACACTGTAACAGTCTGTCACAGGCAATTCAAGTTGCATTTTTCATTAATTAATTCAAATTATCCTTTGACTATGTTCTGGCCCACCATCTAATGGTGAAAAATAATGTTTGGCCCGATGCCAAACTTAATTGCCGACCCCTGTTCTATGGCATCACTGCAAAAACACCCTTTTGGAACCTTTATTTTTTAAGAGTGTAAGATTGTTCTACAGACAAAACCTGACATTTTGTTCTTAAGAAAATATTTGAGAACTTTTTTCAGTAATCACTGAGGAATGTTTTATGAACTTCGAATCTTTTCATGAACCCTAGTTGTTTCATTTCTTTTGATCAATATTTGTTTGCCAAAATGATAATGCACACTGATGTATTTGCTTTAAACTCGCCCTGATTTTGTCCAAGCATTTTTCCCAAACACATGCACACTATCCCTGTTTGTTTGTGCGCAAGGAGACTAAGTACCTGAGTAATAGCTTCCATGTGCAACCTACCTCACCACACACACACACGCAGTGACAAACACACAACTCTGAATGTTATCCATCACACACTCTCATCTATCTTGGCTGATGTGTCTTTGAGGTTTGTAGCGTGACCGCACATTTGGGCTGCTTGTCTTCTAAAGCTTCACATTTGCCTGTTGATCCACAGCGCCGGTTCAATCGAGCCTCCAGCATAACACACAACAGAAGCTGATAATCAAAGCCTGTTGTTGTACTTTTACCCCGTACCTTCATTTCTGAGAAAACGACAAGAATAATATTTATGAGGTTTGGAAATTGCTAAAGTTTTTGAAATGACATACATTTTCTGTTGTTGTAATCTTATGTATTAGTAATGTTCTGGGTTCAGAGAAAGTTGGCATGCTGTTGATTACCACGGGACAGATTTTCGACTATCAGTTTGTAATAACAAAAAACAATCACATTTACCGGAATTAAATCACAATGGAAATCTGTTGGAGCATGACTTTGCACTGGGATAAATGTTAAATACATGCTGTTTTGAAAATGCTGTGAAGAGTTTGAAACAAAGTTTAAATGATTTAATTAATCCATCAAATTATTTGTAATTTAAAATGTTGTAGATGTTAACATGAGACTAGAGTGATGCAGTTACTAATCTTGGTTTATGCAGTTCATATCAAATCAAATATTTTAATATTCTTGTCATGACCACATAATTACATGTAAATTAAAAAAAAAAAAAAAACTTGATACGATGAGGTAAAATTATTTTATTCTAGTTATTAGTTTATTATTATGTATTACATTTATTTTATTTGTGTATATATATATATATCATTGCTCAGCAATTATCCGAATTCAAGCGCTTTAAGGCCTTTAAGCACATGCGTAAAAAGAGATTATGTTTTAATTAGCAAGCCTGTAACCATTTACAGCAAATAAAGGCAATTTACCATAGAAAATATATAGTTTTTAAAAGCTTTTTAGCAGCTATCAAGATTGAGCTAAAAACCTAGGACTAGTTCTCCATAGTTTTTGAAATTATCTCCAGTGTTATATAAGAGGCAAAGCTGCTCAGAATAAAGAGTTCAACCATGTGGTATGAATGTCATGGGCGTGTGTGAAAAATTGCGTGATACATGATCCCTTAACGCACAAAAAATGCAAAGGCGCCCCCCGATGGTCGATTTCTTTCGAATTTCTTTCGAGTCAAACAGGCCTAGCGTGTTTCATTCCGATCGGCCTCCATTAACCTTGTCTGATAGCTGCTCAAAATTCATTGGCCAATGGCGGACATGTTTTTTGAGATATGTCAATGTCCTCATAAACAATCATGGTATCTTGGACAAAGACACTGCAAATCAATCAGATTAACGGTGAAGTAGTTATAGCCATTTTCACATTTTTTTTTCTCCCTAATATAGTGCCACCCAAGTGGCCAGTTGCCATGTCCTTTTCACGCGACCACAGAATGAGCTCTTAACATAAGTGTTAGTGAAAATATCTTATTCTGTTTATGAGTTATAGCCATTTTAGTGAAGGTGGCTCCGGCCACTTCTAACGTTTTGGCAGCCCTCAGGGACCGTGAATCAAAAATTCAACTTTTTTTGATAATTACAATCGGACTCCAGAGAATCTTGCTGCACTGGTTTGGTTTCGATCAGGACAAAAACCTAGGATTTTCACAAAATCCAAAATACCCGAAAATTTCACCAGAATGACGAGCAAATCTGGCATCCTTGAGCTAGAGCCAGTGATTCCAACGATATAAGACACTCGAGTCTACACCTTATGGTTTAGGAGTTATGAACGATTTTACTTTTGACCACTGTAGCGCCCCCATCAGGCCGATCGGGGTGAGCCTTGGTGATGTTGTAGGCGGTTTGAGTACTACCAGTCTCTACGACTTACGGTTTGGTCTGCCCGATCACTTTTAGGGGAGAATGCTGATCCTTGGTAAAATTTAACAATTACAATAGGGTTTCAGTGCTACACACTTTAACTCCTAATAATAATATCTTCTTTTGAAGTTCAGATCTGCTTTCAATAGAGCTCAACTTATATTGGACCTGGAAGATCCCCCTGAAAAGGCCATTTTAAATCAGTTCAAGTTGGTTTTCTGGTCTTAAGTGGTTTAACTGGTCCTTAATCCTGGCCAAACTGGTATTTAGCTGGTCTGCTCAAGTGGTCGAGTACCCAAAACTCCTCTAAACACCATCAAACTAGACCCGTGTAAAAAAAGTTTGGTGGCCAGATAAGATCAGCAAACCACTTTAGGCCGGTTTTATATGTTTTCTCAGCTGAATAAAAAGCATCAAAAGTGCCATGAGTCACCGTTTGCAACTTGTAGATGTTGAGAGTAAATCTATCAGCCCCACAGCAGGTTATGAGAACATTCCAGCATCCCGAATGAGGTCAGAAGAATACTCTGCTGCCCCGAGGGGAGGTCAGGGGAAAATTATACTTCCCCAGAGGAGTTCAAGAGAACATATTCCCGCCCCAGTTTACCCCATCTGAACAATTACATGCTGCTAAAGCCCTGTTACACAGGTTGTTAAAAGCACGACCATAACCAGCCTCAATAAACACATTGAACACGACCTGTGCGCGAGAGGTGTAGCTCAGGTACGAACACTGTCAGGAGTCAGCAGTCTGTTGAAAGAGATTTTGGACTCGAAAACACGATTGCGGCTATTCTTACACAAACATAGATGCGGATATGTGTGCAACCGAACCCTCGTGCTCACACACATGGTAGGATCATTAGCGGGGTCGTCTTACCACAAACTAACAGCCTCTGTCAGTCCATCTCAACCTACAGTGAGAACAAAAGGACACAGTGTGAGTGTGTCTGTCTGTTTCCTGCTGCTCTACTGACGGATCCAACATAACCAGACATTCAGAGAAAGACTTAAGGCCAGATCCTGTTGTAACACACACGCACGCCAACGGGAGGCGGTTTGAATCAGAACATTCCAAAACTTTGCCCACCTGGGTCTTAACATACCCATAATGCCTCAGAAAGCTTTAATGACAGAGTAGCTTCGGCAAAAGACTGTAATTTAGCTCCTAACACACTCACACACCAGGCAGCATTCGCCCCTCTGATTAGGATGTGGGATTATGTCACTCACCACAACATCACGTGATTGGTCAGTGGTCAGTGTGATCGGCCAATCGGCAGTATGAATATGAGTATGTAAGCGCTATATCAGTATCAGACAAGTCTGTTATTAATGATACCAACCGCAATGAGTAACGTAGTGGAGCTCCGCCACGAGCAGAGTGATAGTATATAGATTTCTTTTCTCTGTCGTCATTGTCTTTCCATAAATGTGAACAAAGCATTTTTTCTTCAAAAAAAAAAAAAAAAAAAAAAATGATGTTCTGCAGAAAATGTGCTTGCCTGTAGAAAAGCCATGCTGCTAGGATGTTGTGGGTGGTTACTATGGTGTTGCTAGGTCTTTGCTGGGGGGGTTGGGTGGTTGCTAGGGTGTTGCTAGGTGTTTTAAGTGATTGCTGGAGCTTTGCTAGGTGGTTGGTGGGCCACTGTGGAAGGTTGCTAGGAAGATTCTGTGTTGTTGTGGATAGTTGCTTGGTTGGTTTCTATGGCATTGCTAGGTGGGTGAGAGGTTGCTAGGTGGATGCTGGTGTGTTTTGGGTGATTTCTGGGGCATTGCTAGGTGGTTGCTGGGACATTGTGGGAAGTTTCTGGGATGTTTGGGTAGTTGTTAAGTGCTTTGCTAGGTGTGATTGCTGGGGCATCGCTAGGTGGCTGCTGGAGCATTGTGGGAAGTTTCTGGGATGTTTGGATAGTTGTTAAGTGCTTTGCTAGGTGGTTGGTGGCACACTTCTAGATGGTTGTTGTGGAAATGTGGGAAATTTCTGTTTTGTTGTGGGTAGTTGCTTAGTTGGTTTCTATGGCATTGCTAGGTGGATGTTGGTGTGTTGTAGGTGATTGCTGGGGCATTGCTAGGTGGTTGCTGGGAAGTTTCTGGGATGTTTTGGGTAGTTGCTAGGTGCTTTGCTAGGTGTGATTGCTGGGGCATTGGAACATTGTGGGAAGTTTCTGGGATGCTTTAGGTAGTTGCTATGGGCTTTGCTAGGTGGTTGCTGGGGCACTGTGGAAGGTTGCTAGGAAGTTTCTGTGTTGTGGGTAGTTACTTGGTTGGTTTATATGGCATTGCTAGGGTGTTGTGGGAGGTTGCTGGTGTGTTGTGGGTGATTGCTGGGAAATTGCTATAGGTGGTTGCTGGAAGTTTCTGGGACGTTTTGGGTAGTTGCTAGGTGGTTGCTGTGCATAGTATTTTTTCAGGAGTTCATTAAATTGCAGAATGCGGTTGTCATTCTCATAAATTACTGAACTCTGTGTACATAACAGGATTAATCACTTGACAACTGAATTTAGCTGCAGTAAGGGTTGCCAGGTTTATGTAACAAAACAAGCCCAATTGCTATTCAAAACCTGCCCAATTACAGCCAAAACTAACCGAAATCCCGTTCTGAGGAAGTTTGGGGGGTGGGTATGGTGTCCGTTTCAAACCGCAGACTAAAAAAACAACCCGCGGCAACAGTGTTAAAAAGTAGGAAAACTGCGGACTTGGCAACACTGGCTGCAGTGTGTACGTGGCCTAGTATATGCCTAATAAAGGTTAGATACAACAACATCTATACAACTCAAAGTCTTAGATGTTTCTTTGCTACTTTGTAGAGTGCTACCATGAATGTTATTAAACTGCCATTAAGTTGAGAAATTAGATAACTGGTCCCAATTGCTCCTGTATCATTAAACAGCTGTTACCAGTGTATGTGCCTGCTTCACATGTGTATCTGACTTTTTAATTTATTTTTTATTACAGAATCCTTTGCGCAAGAATCAAACCTTTACGGAACATTAGCAACTCTCCATTCAGTTATCTTTAAACAATTCCCCAGAGATCCACCCCGGCAGACGTAGTTTACGGCACCTGCCAGTCAAAATGACAGGAAAATATGTGAAAACCCGAGAAAGGAATGGAGGGAAAAGGAGGATGGAGAGAAGGATGTGGAACAAATGGAACCTCATAAAAGGTACAAATAAGAGTTCAGACGTGAGCCAGGCCCGGCAATTATACGACACCACTCTTCGCCCCGCCCCCTCAGCATGGGGGCGTCTGTTAGACTCATAACTCCGCCCACCACAGCTGCTGTGAGTTGATAGACAGCCTGCTTCCTCACCAACACACACACACACACATCATTAAAACCCGAATGCACACAGACCTTGCTCTTTTCTTCTGTCCGTCACTGCTGTATCCTAGTCAATCACACACAGACTTTCTCTATAAAACACACACTCGTAGCCAAAAGACAAGAAGGAATCAAAGATCAGCTCCCATAAGACTTCTCTTTCACACACACTCCTTCTGTGGGGTGGCAGAAGGTTGTGGTAAAGGATGGTCGGCACAATGCATCTCCTCACTGCTATTTCTCTGATGTTGACTCTCAGCTCAGCAAGCGCAGAATCAACCGGTAAGTACACACAAAGTTTCCTTAATAGGTTAAAATGTTTCTTTAATTCATGATTAGTTAAGTTGCCCAGTTTAACTAATAATATGACTATTTATTCTGTCGTTCTATTTAAACTCTTGCTCTTTTTCTCACGCTTCTTTGTCTGTCTTGTAAAATCTCATGCTGAGCCTTAAAACTGACTCTAAAAGTGTCCGATTTCTTTCATAATGGCTGGTTTCTTAATTTTCTCACATTTTTAATTTTCTATTCCTATTTCTTTGATTCTTCTTCAGTGTGGATGTGTTTATCACAAAGCATCAGGCTCTAATTTAGTTTTTTGGTCATTGCCTGTGTATATGAGAGAGAGTTGAAGTAAGTGTGTGTGTGTGTGTGTGTGTGTGTGAACGTGTGTGAACGGTAGTTCATTCTGGGCTATAGAAGTCATAATGTCTTTTGCAGCAAGGATGAGATTGCATTATTTTATTGAATCTGAAAGGCGGACACATAATACCTAAAGAAAACACACACACACACACATACACAAACACTGAGTACTTCCACCTACAGAGGATATAAACATTAATGTCAATGTAATATTTACTTTAAGACATATGACTTAGAGAATGTTTGAACATTAAAATGACAAATAATACATAAAGAAAAAGAAAAAAATCACACATGTTGACAATCATGGTCGGCATGTAAATCTTTCAGCACACCATGTGTGAACAGAAATGATGCTTTTGAGCAACAAACAGCTCTTTGAAATGGGAATAATATTCTTCACAAGAAAGTGAAGATAAACAAGAGGCAAAACAATAGTCTTGGTTTTCGTGGGAATTTCCTTAGTTGTATTGAGTCAATTGATGTGATGATTGCTAAGGCATGAAAATGAGAGTTAGCCCCTTTTTTTTCCGGTTAAAATATTGGAAAAGACGTCATTCTTGAGTCATTAACATTTTTTCATACAACATTACATTTGCCTGTTTAGCCAATGGCATGCTTCCATCACCATAACAACCAACATCTGTATTTGACATCCGGCAGTGACACCACAACGGCTGTTCGTTCACCTGGTTTCCATGAAGTTTTCCACTGAAAATGTTCAATGGATAAGATCCAATTCGATCCCTGTCAATCTCAATTAAACAAACTAAGACCAGTTGCTTCAGTTACACGAGTTTCTGTTTAAAAACTAAAGATATTAATCTGAAATTCAAGCCTTTTCTGCTTATTCTGGAACTTAACAGAACACATTTCTATCAAGAAATTTCTATATCTTTGTCAAATGTTTCTCACCAAATTGTACGTCACTCAGCAAGCATGTTAGATATGGTCTGGGTTTCAGAGTTTAGATACAGACCATTATCCCATTTACAATGCCAAAACATTCAAACTTTGAATGCATTTGAATGCCATCTGCCATTATACTTGCCATTTACAAACTTCAAAGAACTACAAATCCTTAAACATTGATTTAGCAACATTCAACTGGCTAAATAAACAGTAATGGTATTAAATGACATCAACCTAAAAAGACCTGGGCATCACTCCCAGCATACATTAGCCTGAGGAACAACTACATGTTTGTGAATGGTATACTTTGTGCTTCAGTAACACTTATATAACATTTCAATAACATTCTCCCCGCAGTGTATAACCTCTTAACGTCACCGGACTGTCTACCGGATCTACTGCACGGAGGTTTGGCAGAGCAGGGAGTAACTGAACTCTTTATTCTCACAACGTTCCGTCTCCAGCCTAGAACCGGAAACACCATATTCAGCCTGTACAATCCACGAGACAACAGCAAGTACTTTGAGTTCTCTGTACTCGGAAAACTCAACAAAGGTACGTGATCTTTGACAACACCATACACCATTTCCATTTAACATGGAAACAAATGTTTTAAGCTCTAAAACAAGCAGAATTTACAGAAATGTGCTGTTAACCCTCTGGTGCTCTTCGCGTATCGGTCAAAAATGACAGAATTTTTTTATTTCAATTAAATGAATGTACTATATTTTAGTTTGATAATGTTTTTTTATTTAATATTTTGTATTTTTAGGGGATTTTATGGTACTAAATTATATTTACGCTGTAGTTATAATCCAGACTTGAAAATGAAATTTCCAACTAAAACCATCATAAATTTTGAAGGCTTTAGAGCACACTTAATTTTGATCTCTTTTTAAAGACGACACTTGGCAAATTATTGCAGAAGTGAAAAAAAGTTTTAAAAAGTTAACTTAAAAAAGTTACAGAATTTTATGTTTATTGTTATGAAAAATGCACAAAAATACTATTTTTAATTTTTAATTGAAATATATATTTTCAAAAACACATTTTACTCTAAAACTGCAAGAAAATCAAAGCCATAAATCTAAACAAGTTGTGTTCCAAATTTGAGCTTGATATCTCAAAAAATGAGCTTTCGGTAAGATTTCGTTTGGCCGCAGTACCAAAAGTTTTCGCTAGATGAAATTTGTCCCCCATTCATTTCCAATGCGCTTATTTTCAAGTGTGACTATTTTTTTCAGGACCATCTGACCTTTTCAAATCATGTTCATGATTTTTTGTGTGTGTGTGTGTGTGTGATCACATAGTGATCATATTCAATACACATATTCTTTACGACCTTTACCAAGTTTCGTACCATTCCGGTGAAGTAAAAAAATCTAAAAAAACAAAACGTAAAATTTTTCGGTCAAAAATGACCAAAGAGCACCAGAGGGTTAAATGTATAAGCACAAAAGACATAAAAATATAAAAAACATAACTCTTTCTCTATCTGTAGCTACTTTACGATACCTGCGCAGAGATGGTAGGATGAGTACAGTTACCTTTAACAATCTGAAACTGGCCGATGGTGAGAAGCATCGGCTGCTGTTCCATCTGAAGGGACTGGAGGTGGGCCAACCAGGGGGCTTCCCGCACGGCCAGGGGGTGTTACCGGTGCCTGGGGTAGAGCTACACCTGGACTGCAGGCTGGTGGAGACGCTGAGAGATTTACCAGCTGTGTTTAATGGCTTAAACAATCACCAAGGAGTGGAGCTAAAAACCATGCAGGGGAAAGCACAAGTATAAAACATATTAACCAGTTAAACACTCACATGTTGAGAGATATATTTGGAGGTCTTTGTTGCACGCACTAATACACTAACATAAACTCCCCATTGTTCTCTTTCTGTTCTGATTGGCAGGAAGAGTTGGAGGAGCTCAAACTGGCATATGGTGATTCAATGGAAAATGTTGCATCGCTGCAGGACTGCCACACTCATCAGAGCGACTCCGTACAGACTTTAGGTAACAACTCGATTTTTACATTTCTGAAGAAAACATGAGTTGTGCTTGCATGTGCAAAAATTTGCCACCACACTGCTAGGGTGTTATTGGTGGTTGCCAGGGTGTTGCTAAGAAGTTGCTAGGGTTTTCTGGTTGGTTGCTACTGCTAAAGGTTTGTTACAAACCTCAGCAAACTTTTTCCATCCAAGACGACTGTCATATCGGCCAGCAAAAAATCAGCATAATTACAGAGTGTACCTTTGGGGAAAAGATTCCTAAAGGAATAAAGAAAGAGAGAGAGTATATGTCTGCTGAAATATTAAAAAGGTTTTTTGTTGTTTATAAAGGGCTTAACACGAAACAACTTACGAATCAGATGCTGGAGCTAACAAAGGTCATTAATGAGCTAAAAGATGTTCTTATTCAGCAGGTAAAACTTTTCTGCCCATTATCCTTTTTACCCTTTTGTTTAATGTTCTTAATTTCCACCATACCTTCTTTACGACCCAGAATTTTTGTGTGCGTGGCTGCAAATATGTTTACAGGTGAAGGAAACATCTTTCCTCAGAAACACCATCTCTGAGTGCCAGGCCTGTGGTAAGACATTACAATGAGCAAGAGCGTCATATGCATGAGTTTGTTGATACAGATATTCAGATAAGAGATCCAAACAAGAACATTTTGTCTACAAATATTCATGGCAACAAATACTCCAGTCATGACTTCAAAGTCACCAAAGCTGAAGCAGATTTAAAGCAGGAGTGCAATCATGGGAGTGTTATGTTAAAGGCATCTGAATACTTAAAACAACATCATTTATGCTCAATATGAATGGTTATTTCTAGGTCTGGGCGGAACAGAAGTGGTGAAACCAAAATGCACTCCTGGAGTGTGTTTCCGTGATAATATGTGCATAGAAACGGACGAAGGGGTGGAGTGCGGTCCATGCCCTGATGGATACACTGGAGATGGATACAGCTGTGACGACGTTGATGAGGTACGTGCCCATTCATTAAAGGGGACATATCATGACAAATTACTTTTTTCTTGATCTTCTGAAATAGCCTTAGGAAAGTCGATTGACAGAAACGGTATAGAGTTTAGACAGGAAACAATGAGAAACGACTATGCCAGAATTCAAACTCCGGTCACCCAAGTCGCAGCTGCCTCATATGTTGGAGCACTAATCGTGTCTGAATGATATTGCCATGCATTTTTGTGTCATTCACAGTGCCAATTTAACCCCTGCTTCCCTGGTGTGAGGTGTGTGAACATGGCTCCAGGCTTCCGCTGTGAGGCATGTCCTCTTGGATTCACTGGCAAACCACTGGAGGGTGTTGGTGTGGCCTATGCACAAACACACAAGCAGGTATGTCATGATGTCTTGGTTTAATCCTTCACATGATTCATGTCAGCATTCCCTAATGCAATAAAGGGTTAGTTCACCCAAAAATGAAAATTCTGTCATTAATTACTAACCCTCATGTCCTTCCAAACCTGTAAAACCTTCATTCATCTTCAGAACACAAATTCATATTTTTGATGAAATCTGAGAGCTCTCTGACTCATCCATAGACGGCAATTTAATTACTACTTTCAAGGCCCAGAAAGGTAGTAAAGACATTATTAAAATAGTCCATGTGACTACAGTGGTTCAACCTTAATGCTATGAAGCAAAGAGAATACGTTTTGTTCGCAAAAAACAAACAAAAATAATGACTTTATTCAACAATTTCGTCTCTTCCTAGTCATTACCCAATGCTGTTGACGTTGTAGACGCAGTACAGCGCTTCCGGGTTGTACGTCAGAATGCCCGTCGATGCCCGGCTCAGTATTGGTCGATGCGGTTCACGTGAGCACCACGATGCATACGTGTGATGCTGATGCAGGAGCTGGCCAATAATGAGCCAGTGTTCCAGGGCTGGAGTGGGTCTCATTTTCAGCCCTGGAGTTTCATGCCTCAGACCGGCCCACTTTAATTCCCGACTGACTATATTAAAATAATGTAATTTAAACCTCAGTATATAAGTCTGCAGTAGTGCACTGTTCTCTACAGCCTTGTAATTGATTTCCAATTTGGTGCAAATACAGTAGCCTAAGTGTTGCTTTTTATATTTTATATATATATATAACAAAAAATACCATTAATCCCCCAAAACTGCACAACTTTACAGTAAAAATATTAAAGTGAACAATTTCACGTTTGTTTAAAAAAAAGTTACATTATGTTACAAAATTACATTTTACTGTCTGGTTATGTAAGCTAGTTGGACGGAAAAATGAATATTGTTGCCCAATGTGTAACACATTAGCAAGCAACATAGCATAACATAAGTGATAGGCCTTATATTTTATTACTTTTATTACAATATGAGTAATAGCTGCATACATGACTTTATCTTTTGCATGTTTCCCCTCTTCCTTTTTTTTATATTTAGGCTACCTAAATTGGCCTCCGGTGGCTTAGACCATTTTTCTTACCATAATTTTTCCCCTCCTGCTTTCTACAGACGTCACCTCATCCCTTCTTCTCATATACTTTTGAGTGAGTTGTCTTCTCCGGGCGCACACTCCGAGTCCCTCCCGACCTGGTTAATTGACTCTCACGGTGACATTTCTTGCGCGGGTGCCCCGTGCTTCCCCTGGCAAGATGCCGCCCTGGGCTGTTGCCCATGTCGCCCATGCCTAAATCCGCCACTGATTTTAAGGAAAAAGGTACTCAGCTTAGTACATTTGGCTGCGTCGACAGTTTCTAGAGCATCCATATTTCAACCAGTGCCATGACAACACCGGCCCTCGCGGCCAAAAAAACAGACCGGGAATTCTCCCGCTGCTCCCGATTAGCCAATCCGGGCCTGCAGTGTTCTGACGTAGAATACGAAAGCGCTGCACTGCATTCACTACATCAACAGTCTAGGAGACTGACACGGAAGAGAAGAAATTGTTGAATAAAGTCATTATTTTTGTTTGTTTTTTTGCGCACAAAAAGTATTCTCATCGCTTCCTTGAAAATGGTAATTAAATTGCTGTTTATGGAGGAGTCAAGAGAGCTCTCGGATTTCATCAAAAATATCATAATTTGTGTTCCGAAGATAAACTAAGGTCTTACGGGTGTGGAACGACATGGGGGTGAGCAATTTTCATTTTTGGGTGAACTAACCCTTTCTATGTAAAATGGAGTGTCAAGATATATCATTCCCCCAGCGCCACTGCACATCATATGTTGTAACGCAAAGTTCAGACAATTAAAAAAAGGACCATTTGCCACTGATATTTTGATGCACAGCCACCGATTAATGGTGTCAAGCAAAAAGGGTGCCAAGAGTATGATTGTGTATACGTGTACATTTTCTAATTTCTACATTTTCTTTAGGTCTGTGATGATATCGATGAGTGTAAAGGACCAGATAATGGAGGATGCACCCCCAACTCCATCTGTGTGAACTCTGTGGTGAGAACCGACATGTTCATAATGCATTTCTATTATGCAAAGTAGCATTGTATGTCACACAGACATGCAAAGCAAAAGAACAGTGCCTTAAAGTGTTATGTTATGGTGTGTAGGGATCATATCAATGTGGCCGATGTAAGACCGGATTTACAGGTGACCAGATCAGAGGTTGTAAGCCAGAGAAAAGCTGTGGAAACCGCCTACAGAACCCTTGCGACCCCAATGCACAGTGTATAGAGGAGAGAGATGGCACCATCACATGCCAGGTAAACCTCTGAAACACACATTCACACATATAAAGGGAAAAGGGCATTATGGGCAAATGCTAAGAATGTATGTGTTTTTTAGTGTGGCATTGGATGGGCTGGAAATGGTTATCTCTGTGGTAAAGACACTGACATTGATGGGTACCCTGATGAGAAGCTGCGCTGCCGAGACCCAACCTGCAGAAAGGTAACTATGGCAACAATGCAATCGATATTGACTTGCTAGGGGCTCTGGTGACATCACTTGCCTGTCTCTGGGAGAGATGATTCATATTTTGTCCTCAATGCCAGGATAACTGTGTTACCGTTCCAAACTCGGGACAAGAGGACGCAGATGGCGATGGGAAAGGCGATGCATGTGACCCAGATGCAGATGGAGATGGAATATTGAATGAGCAGGTAAACACACAAACATACACACACATTTATGCAGTGGTTGTTTATATGTTAATCCAGTGCAGAATCTCACACTAATTCTTTTAAAAATCTCTTACCTCTTGTGTTTCTATCTCTGGTTATTTAATAAATTTTGTTCCTGTGTATATGTATGGATTTTAGGATAACTGTTGGTTGACGCCAAATATAAATCAACTGAACAGTGATAAGGACAGTCATGGCGATGCATGTGACAACTGTGTCCGAGTGGATAACCCAGACCAGAGAGACACAGATTCTGATGGCCTCGGAGATGCATGCGATGACGACATGGATGGAGATGGTAAGAGATGACACACACACACACACACACACACACACAAAGTGAAGTACGTCTAAAAGTCTTGATGATTGGGTTTCAGCAAAAGATGTCTTTGTCTTTTTGGTATTAAGTCATTCCCATTTTTGGTGTCTGTTTTTATTGATTGTCAGGGGTGAAAAACTTTCTGGATAACTGCCAGCAAGTGAAAAATCGTGATCAGCTGGATCGTGATGGGGATGGTGTGGGAGATGCATGCGATAGCTGTCCTGACATCCCAAATCCAAATCAGGTACATTATTCGCAGACAGCCAAATATTCATCATATACTATTCCGGTCATTTTTTCTTTCTTTTTTTTTTACTATAATTAATGTTTACATTCAATCTTCTTCTCCCCAGTCTGACATTGACAATGATCTTGTTGGCGACTCTTGCGACACAAATCAAGATAGGTATGAAAAGGTTCATCACCCATGCAACAGACGGTTTCCACGGTTTCCTTTGCATATCAGTTTCTTCATTGTTACACCAAAGCTGTGAACGGTCTGTAGAAATTTCTGAGAGCATTCCTGTAATACCTTTTTTTTTTTTTTTGTATCCTTCAGTGATGGTGATGGTCACCAAGATAGCAAGGACAACTGCCCGCTGGTAATTAATAGCTCCCAACTAGACACAGATAAAGACGGACTGGGAGATGAATGTGATGATGATGATGATAATGACGGTATTCCCGACACACTGCCTCCTGGACCAGATAACTGTCGGTTGGTGCCCAACCCTGACCAGATAGATGACAACAGTGAGTACACCACTAATCCTTACATAGACATAGTATGCACTGCACATTATTCTGTGATCATCGACTCACCCAGAATGTCCATAGAACAAAAATAGAAAATTAACAGTGGCTGTCAAGCTTTATAAAAATAGTTGACATACGGCTTTGCACTATATTCCATGTCTTCTAAATCCGTACGATACCTTTGTGTAAGAAACAGACAGAAAATTATCCCATTATTCACAGAATGTCTTGTATTTTTCATTCAGAAATTGAACATACAGAAATCATATTACAATCATCCCTCACTCACTTGTTCATTTCTACACAGATGATGGGGTAGGCGACATATGTGAATCAGACTTTGACCAGGACAAGGTAATCGACAGGATTGATAACTGTCCAGAAAATGCAGAGATCACACTGACAGACTTCAGAGCATATCAGACAGTTGTACTGGACCCAGAGGGTGATGCTCAGATTGACCCCAACTGGGTGGTTCTTAACCAGGTACAGAAAAATATACATAGAATTTTCAGGAAACTATTTGAGATACAATTCTGACATATTCTTTGCCTTGCTGCAAAGGGAATGGAGATTGTCCAGACTATGAACAGTGATCCAGGCCTCGCTGTTGGTGAGTGGATGCATGTTTTTCCATCACGAATAATGACATATTAAGTTATTTTTAGGATTGATGCCATTCCCCTCTCCAATGATCAGGTTACACTGCATTCAGTGGTGTGGATTTCGAGGGAACGTTCCATGTGAATACGGTGACTGATGACGACTATGCCGGCTTCATCTTTGGATACCAGGACTCTTCCAGTTTCTATGTGGTGATGTGGAAGCAAACGGAGCAGACGTACTGGCAGGCCACGCCCTTCAGAGCAGTAGCTGAACCTGGCATTCAGCTGAAGGTTGATTAGCTGAACTGCCAGATATATAATCTCTAAATTTGTGAGAAAGTCTTTCATGGAATTAACAGAACTAATATTTATCTTTGCTCTCAGGCAGTGAAGTCCAAGTCTGGACCAGGTGAGCATTTGAGGAACTCTCTCTGGCATACAGGTGACACTAATGATCAGGTGCGTCTCCTGTGGAAGGATCCAAGGAATGTTGGCTGGAAGGATAAGGTATCATACCGCTGGTACTTGCAGCACCGCCCACAAGTCGGATACATCAGGTAAGCCAATCAAAATTCGGATGACTCAAACTTTGAAGCTAATGTAACCCCTTAGGTCCTACTCACCCCGCTCTGTGTGGGCTTCCGCATGGGAGGCAGGCGCGCCAACAAGGAGGCTAAAGACTGCATCCTTTAGTGTCAGTTGCTAGTGCACCTCTTGAGGCAAGGGAAGTGAGGTTTATCTGCACAGCTCTTATTAGCTGGCCTCCGTTACACTCACCCCCTAAACCTGACTCCCATCCGGGTCACGGCACCAATGTTACCCCTCAGGTCCTACTTGCCCCACTCTGTGTGGACCTCGAACCTGGGTCTCTGGTGTGGGAGGCAGGCACACTAATAAGTTGGCTAAAGACCGCAGCCTTTAATGTCAGTTGCTAGTGCACCTCTTGAGGGAAGTGAGGTTTATCTGCAGGGCTCTTACTAGCTGGCCTCCGTTACACTCACTCCCCTAAACCTCATTCCCATCTGGGTCATGGCACCAATGTAACCCCTCAGGTCCTACTCACCCTGTGCGGGCCTCCGGCGTGGGAGGTAGGCGCGCTAACAAGTTGGCTAAGACTGCAGCCTTTAACGTCAGTCACTAGTGCACCTTTTGGGGCAAGGGAAGTGAGGTTTATCTGCACAGCTCTTACTAGCTGGCTTCCGTTACACTAACAAAGTTGTTATAAATGAGAAAGACGTGTTAAAAGTCAAGATGATTTAGTGTGGTTTTCATTTTGTGTTTATAGGGTTCGTTTCTATGAGGGTACAGAGCTAGTGGCAGATTCTGGGGTGACAATTGATACCACAATGAGAGGAGGAAGACTGGGAGTGTTCTGCTTCTCTCAAGAGAACATCATCTGGTCAAACTTGAAGTATCGCTGCAATGGTGAGAACACAAACATGTTATACACTGAAGCAACAATGCAACAGCTGGAACAAGCATAAACATGTACACAACCGTTCAAATAAAGGAATTAAAATAAAGAAATACTTTTATTCAGCAATCATGCATTAAAAGTGACAGTAACAACATTTATAATGTTACAATATATAATGGTAACATTACAATTTATGTTATCTAAACTTTTGAATGGTAGTGTTTATACAAGCAAATATAAACTCACACTATTATGTTCAAAATTAATTGCAGAACCTATACACTTACTGTATTTTATCATAATCTCTTTTCCAGACACCATTCCAGAAGACTTCCAGGAGTTCAGTACACAACATGGCATGGACCCCCTGTAAATAATCATCTTAATGCTATGTTTATACCAACACACCATTACACACAGTCCTATGTGTGTCTCTGAAAGTGTGAAACACATTTGTACACAATGTGTGTGTATAGAATTGGGATACGTGTATACACAATGTGTATGCCATTTTTTTTTAAAATCAAAACTAAACTTTTTAAAAAAAAATCAACTAATCACTCTGTTTATTAGGTCAAAACACTTTAGCAAATTAGCTAGATCATATAACATTTAGATGAGATGGACTTTATTTCCTGTTATCAGTCAGTTACAAGTTATAGTTATCAGCTACCTGTCTAGGATGTAGGTAGATTTGCATCACATTCATTGTAAAGAGAACATTTACAAGAAAGGATGACACATACTACGATAAGAGATAAGAAAACCTAAACTCGGAGTCTCACATTCATGTTTGGCACCAATAAAACAATCTATTCAAAACATGTGACAACATTTTACGTCAATCTGTCCTGTGTATGAATGTACTTACATCTGACTAAGATCTGCATGTTCTGTGGACCAGAGACAATAGCACTGTTCTAAACTCTAGTGAGCTGACTACCTAGCCAGCTGTATTCTAAGGTAACATCCTAAATGAAATGATTTGGAATTGGGATACTTGACTTTAGCTAAAAGGTATCTTAATTGTGCTGCCTATCTTTTGGAACATCGGGAACATATCTATGATGCCTTAAAATGCTGTTTTGGCAGGCAGCTCACTAGGGTTTGGAACAGAGCTTATGTTCGATGAGCATAGAAGTTAGTTTGTTCACATAAGAGGCTATTTGCTCTGCAGCTTTAGTGCCAGAGCAAGTTAACAGCAAGAGTAAAGAGTCTCTCCTGCTGTTTTTGCTCTTAGCTCATGCTAACCTCAGCAGTTCTTTCCTCCGTTCACATTCCTCCTAATGTGGAAGCTGTTTTATTATAGTTTGAAGGAGGAAAAAAAGCTTTTAAATGCTCCAACACGACTGACCAGAACATTTGCACAACATGGTCAGCAGATGGCAGTATGGCCCTAACATTCACTGACTACTGCTGCTAAGCTATTATTAGAACAGTCAGTTCTCTTTAATGTGTTCTCTCTTCTCCACCTTGCCTTATGTCTGTTTCCCGTCTATTATTTTTCAGACAATCAGTCTGTTAACCAATCTTGGTTGACTTCATTAAATCAGTTGATTATGAAAATAATTACACAACCAAATGATTCTGACTTGAGAGATAGATCTGAAGTGAGAGGTGCTGTCAAATGCCATTTTACTCATTATGAATCACCCCCGTAACCTTTACTGAGAAAGACTGAGGGAGAAAAAGTGAGCACAGAAGGAGATGGTGTAGGAAGAGCCGTACCTGTGAATATCACTCCCCCGCAACACATAGCTTATCCTACAATATGGATAAACGGGGAAAAGGTTAGACAGAAAGACTGTGTAGGATGGTAAATATTTTCTAAAATCATATATGTGCTTTCTTTTACTATTCCACTAGTAAATAATACTGTAGTAGTATTATGGTATGATGATAGTATCATTATAATAACCCATATTCATATACTATTGTATTTACTTGTCACTTTAAGGTATGAATAACATTAAAAGAATAACTTGGTTTTTTACCATGGTAGTGTCCAAAAAACATGGTACCATGTCCAAATACCATGGATTTTGTATTTTTAATTAGTTACTATTTTACAAGTGTTCATACTTAGGGTTAGTGTTTTTTCCTAAACATGTTACTCGTTTACAAACATGAATGATACCTTAATTTTTGTGTCTTATTGAGGAGAGGTGTGCTATTACTTCACCTAGAGGACGATAAAAGGGTAAAATTCACAGCTAGACAAGACCATAAATGGATACTTTTTGGATAGGTTCTTTTGATTTGTGACGGCAACCACCTAGCAACACGCTAAATGTCAAAATCTAGTATTCGTTAGGTGTTCAGTTAATTTCTTAATCTATGGGCCATTGAAGAACGCTTAAGAAGTTAAAATCGACGAAACAACATTTAACTCACGGGCTCGGACCTTGTTTGATTGATGGGTTTTAATTTAGTTAGGAACTAATGAGCCATTTAGTCGACGATAATAACGGTCATACGTCCAGTGCGCGCGAATAACAGACTTCGCCACAATGAGGGCGCGAAAATTACACGGCACAGTCGGGCATCCGCTGGTCACGAGCCGAGTTATTATTAAAAGCACGAGATCACGACTTCTTAGGATCCCCTGCAGAGCTTTGTACCGCAGAAGCACAATGTTCCATGATTGTCCTCGACACTGCGCTAGCACAATGTTCCCACAGTTTCCTCACAAACATTTTCACGGCGAAACACTCACAAACCTGATTTCATATTCATCTCTCGAGTCGAGATACAACGGAAATGTCCGGCCGGTCTATAATGACAGATTTCGAGGTGTCATTCACACTACTCATCTCGGTTTTCCTGCGCTCCCTCTCTCTATTTTTCCAAAATGGACGAAATCTGGCTCAGAGATTCTCTGACGTTTCTGACAGGGACATCTACACCAAATTTGTCCAATTTTCCGGTACCAGCGGGAATCCTGAAGCATCTTTCGTCTGTGATTGGCTGAACGCGTAACGTCTGAGGAAATATGGCCATTTATGTACTGAGGAATGCGCGCCAATTCACCTGCACGTACGTTGCGTAATGCGACATTCCCCAAGGCTCCGCTTTAATCCATGACCGGTTAACGCCGAAGACAGTTTGTGAATGTGCAAATACTTTTATTATTCATGCGCAGATGGGAACATTGAACTGTCACCGTGACGAGCACAAAGAACTATTGGTCCACAAGCCACCAGCGTTGACAATCACACGTTAATTGCCTGTAATTGCGTGTGTGGGTGAAGCGGTTCTGTCTGTATTTTTCCATCTGTTTTAATTGCACTTTGACACAAAGGGACATTGGAGTGTGTGTGAGAGAGGGTTTATATGCAAATTATAATAAGCCTATATTGCGAGCTCAAAGCTTCAAACATGATTTGACATTTCATAATCAAACTGACATTCAAGCATAGATCTTCCTACATGTGGCCAGGGGTCAGAGACAATATATAAGATATATAAAACACAGGGCAGTAACCACCAGAGACAATTCCTAACTTTCTAAGTAGTATTCCATTAAACATATATAATTTCGAAAGTGTTAATTTCTATAAACTGTACAGCTCTCGGTCAGGCAGTGACATTTTCTGTTGAAAGCTCTCTTCAACCCAAATGGCAATTACTGTTTGAGCTTCGTGGCTTCTCTATCAATGCAAGTTTTTTTTTTTTTTTTTTTTTTTTTTAAAGTGACCAAGTGAAAATAAAGGGTTGTGGTATAAGAAAAAAAAAAAGTTTAGTAAATTGTCAAAAAATATATATATTATATGCATTTTTTTTTCGTGTTCATTTGCTGTCATTTTATATGCATACATTTTCCGTGTTCATTTACTGCCATTCTTTACTAAATTCCACTGTCATTCACAGCTTCCAACCTAAAAAGCTGGCCGACAAGCCAAAAGAACAATCTGTAACAGAAGACCAATTTAGGATGGAAGGATGGAGAGACGGAGGGAGGGAGGGATGAGACTCATTGTGAATTCCGGAAACGCTCCTCCACATGGAGAGGTGGGCTGCCACATCCGCGTGATGCTCATCTTATTCCGCAGCAGCATCGAGCATGGATTGGTGGGCACGCGGTATTCCCTCTCGTGTACGTGGAGAATGGGCGTGCTCGGGGAAGCTCGGTCACGCAGCGTGGGCGCCGTGAGTAGAGCGCGGGTATAAAAGCTCTAGCAGAGCGGCGGGAGATGCAGCAGACAGCAGCTCCAACAGCTCACGCGCTCGGCTCACACTCACCGGCACCAACAGCAACAGCACCATGGTTCTCATCTGGACTCAATTCGGCGTCAAACACAAGAATGTCAAGTGCAAAGTGAAAGTGATCCACGGAGAGGAGGGATGGACCCCTGAGGTGAGATGCTGCATATAACATTTAAATCAAATATATATGCATCTTTATTCTCCACTATAAAATATATACTCACAGACTTTGGTCTTTATTATATAGTGGGGAATATAGTATATATAAAAACATATATATATATATATATATATATATATATTCTTCACTATGTAAATATATATGCATATTATATAGTGGGGAATATACAGTTATATAGAGATTTGTAAATTATTTATGCCTCTATATTTTCCAGTATATTCCCAAAACTTTGAGGGTATTATATGAGAATACAGAGGCATATTTATGCATATGTATAGATTTATATATTGGAGAATATAGATGGTTTTTTTTATACATATATCTATATTTATAAGTTTGTGAGTGTTATATAGTAAGGGAATATAGACATGTATACATTTATAATTTGTTATATATGCCCCTATATCCTCAACTATATAATATACACCCAAAAATTTGAGTGTATATTATATAATAGAGAATTTAGAGGCACATAAAAAAAAATCTGTGCATTTATACCCCACTATATAATATACACTCACAAACTATATAGAGTGGAGAATATAGGGGTGAAAAAAATGTATTTTGAGTGTAAATACAATACTTTTGTTATATAAAATGTATACTTTATACTTTAATATATCAAATTATAATAATTATAATAATTTTATTTTGGTTGTTTTACACCATAAAAATATTATAACCTTTTATTTTCTGCCTATCTGTGCAATATTTACAAGAAGAACTGAAGAATTAGTAATGGAAAAAAAATATTAGGATATTAGGGGGACTCCCTTCATTGTCTGTGGTGCTTGAAACAATGAACTTCATCTTTTATTTGGAATCACCTTGTGTAGGTGAACCGATGAGAACTAGAAATGAGCATACTCTAAACTCTTGCCATCTGTCTGTGTGTGTGTATGTAGGAGGTGCGTGAAGAACCTGAGGTGTCTAGCCCCCCGTCCTCACCAGAGTGTGTGGATTACTACTCTGTACTCGGTGTGTCAAGTGACTCTAATGAGGAGGAGATCAGACGGGCGTACAAGCGTCTGGCGCTTCGTTACCACCCCGACAAGAACCCAGACGCAGACGCAGAGGACAAATTCAAACAGATTGCACAAGCCCACGATGTTCTGACCGACCCAGAGAAACGCACCATCTATGATCAACAAGGTGAGAAGAAATTGCAATCACAAACATGCAATTAATGCACAATGCAGATAGATGAACACTGAGTTCAGTGGGTTCCATCAACCTCGGCTGAACTGATTCACACACTCACAGTGCTGCAGACTGATCAATTATTTATCCATACTTTATTAACCAGAGGATGAACCCCTTGCAAAAACAGACAAGCCTAAGACATGCACACTAAAGAAAGCTTTTTATCTTCCTCCAGGTTTGACCAAAGGGGGTGTGGCTCCAGCTGGAAACAAAAGCGACCCCTCCCACAGCACCTCAAAAGCCGACGCTCACTCCTGGCACGTGTTCTTTAACTTCGAACTCGACTCCGATGACGACCTGTTTAACCCGTTCCTGAGGAACCCCCTGCCCCACCTCAGCCGTAACAAGGGTGGGCTAAAGCCATCGGGCGTGGCCGAGGTTCACGAGCTCCTTGTGTCACTGGAGGACATCTTGATGGGCGTGACGAAGCGTGTGAAAGTGACACGCCTCCGGCAGGCGGACAAACACGCGTTGAGACCGGAAGAGCGCGTGTTCGACGTGGAGGTGAAGAAGGGGTGGAAGGAGGGCACCAGGATCACCTTCCCCAAGGAGGGCCATCAGATGCTCGGCCACGCCCCTAACGACCTGGCCTTCGTTATTAAGGAAAAGAAGCACGCCCATTTCAGACGAGACGGCTCACATATTGTGTACACCTCCACCATCACTCTGCGAGAGGTGAGATGTGTACATGTGTACGTGTGCATGGCAGTACGAAATGTTCCCTCGCAGTCGCTGGTACTCAATAAGCCTCTGCAGAGAGCTGCATCTAAATTTAGCATCTCTCCCCCGCAGCCTCAGCGCACACACACTCTCACACACTCCCCCTCCCATCTCGCACACCTCCTCCTCAGCTATCGGCATCGTCTCGCACACATTCTGTCATTCGCTCCTCTCTAGCAGTGGATTTTATTTTGCCTTCACGCCCTCATGCATCTATTTTCTTCTAAAACTATGAATAGAGAGCTCTGGAGAGCAGGGTGGCCGATATAATGATGATATATGATCTCACCCCCAATTGACTACCATAGTAGGGGGGAAAAAAATACTATGGTAGTCAATGGGGGAAATCTGCTTGGTTACAAACATTCTTCCAAATATCTTCCTTTGTGTTCAGCAGAACAAAGAAATTCATACAGGTTTGGAACTGCTTGAGGGGGAGTAAATGATGACAGAATTTTCATTTTTGGGTGAACTATCCCTTTAAAAGGGCCAATTATTTTACATATTCTGCGATTATCAGCATTGATAACTGTGCCTGATTCCCCGATATGATGGGGATATATACATAAAAATTGACATTGACACTTTTAGCTAACAGTTGTAAACTAGCCGAGCGGACATTGATCACTTGATGCCGATAATCTTAAAAGGGCCGATTATTGGCCAAATAATTGGCCTATTTTGCCATTTTAAGATTATTGGCTGACTAACAGAAGTGGTCATTAAATCGTCCATCCTGCTCTCTAGATATAAGATTTGGCATTGTCTGTTAAAAACAACTGTTTATTCTTTCATTCTTTCCATCTCATTTCCATTCTTACTTTCCACACCAAACCTCTCGCCCTCGTTCACTCTCTCCCTCTCTCATTTTCCACTTCATCTTTCTCTTCCCACGCGCACCCTCTCATCCCCCGCAGACTGGAGCATCATTGAGAAATAAGAGCGATTAGCAGCTCTTTTCTACCGTTGCGTAACAGTAATGTTCAGTCTGTCTGGCCTATATTCCGCCTGCGTACATACTCGCATTATATAAAAGTATCATATATAGACAAGTGGATTAGACCTCATAACATATGCCGGAGGGGCATTATAGCTCTTCTGCAGAGTGTGATATAACAGGTCGTACCTCAAGAAGACTGCTGTGGGATTGATATAGATCTTTATATCAAAGATGATCCTGTGACACAATCTTTAACGGTTTTCTTTCTTTGTTTTTCTCCAGGCTCTATGTGGGTGTACGGTTAACGTCCCTACGCTTGATGGACAGATGAAGCCCCTCCCATGCAGTGATGTAATCAAGCCCGGCTCAGTGAGAAGGCTCATAGGGGAGGGGCTTCCCCGAGCAAAAAACCCTGCCCAGCGCGGTGACCTACTGGTTGAATTCCAAGTGGTTTTCCCAGATCGAATTCCTCCAAGCAGCAAGGAGATCATCAAGCACAGCTTGGGACAGTGTTAACTTAAGACAACCCACACTAATTTCAGTGATGGACTTAACGTCAGCTGTTTGTCTCTGTGAGGCACACACACACTTAAGTGCGAGACGGGATGCTCACACAAACATATTGCACATAGGTATGTAATACCTGCGTAAGTGTGATTCGTACAGAGATGAAGTGTTTGAGGAAAGCACACGAACACGGCGCACGCACTGAACACACACCTACACTCCTCTGACTGAAGCGCAGAGGTGTTACTCTGAAGTGTTAGCATACTTCTTTATCCATGACGACCTTGTACTCATGTACAGAACTGTCAGTGATTTAGTCTCTATGAGAGATCCCTGTGTCATGTTCCAATGAATTATTTGTAAAAATTATACAGAGAAAATGTGACTTTAAGATATTACCTAGCATGTAAGATGAACGCATGTTTTGTAAGCAGAAATAAAGTTTTATTATTGAAATGACTGGCATTTGGTGTTGTGGTCTTCAATGGGTTAAGTACTCAAAATGGAAGATTAAATTAAATAAAAGAGGGAGAAAAGCTGTTTGGTGAATGGCAAAACCATTTTTTTAATATATATATACTGGTCAATTTTGGTCTAGTGGAAAGAAAACATCCAAAATACCCATTTAAGTGTTTATTTTATTACACATTATTTATTTGCGTCTGTAGATTTTAATTACAATACATAATCAAAATGCATTTTGAAATTTCCACTTCAGGAGCACTCACACCAGTTTTATTATATTGTAGTTTTTTTATCTATATTCTGAAGGTTTTTACAGAATTTGTTCATATATCATGGTTTATATGAAATTTTATTTTTATAAAATATTTAGCATTTTCTCTGGTGTTTTGAAGTATTTTCTGATTTATGAAGTGATAAAAAGAGATATCCAAAATGAAACAAGAATTTTGCACCTTATCCAATATTTAGATTTCTGTTCTGGCAATGTATGCAAATGAGTGCATATTTAATCCGATAATGTCTCCTTTGCATAATTAAGCATAATATTTCATAGAGCTTGTAATACTATCTTAATATACTGTAACAGAAGGAAGTATGGTGATATATATTAGCTTAAAAAAGAATAAAGTAGAACTTTCTCTATTAATCATTTGAGATGCTCATATTTCTGCTCTGTGGATTTGAATACTAACAAACACAAAAGCTATACGAGGCCATGTTGTGGTTGATTAAAAGTCAGTAGCTACCACAAAGTTTTAGCTTTTAAATATTTAATCAGCATGATTTTAATAGTTTCAAAGCCTTCTGTATATTCCCTATTCCTTTCTGAAGATGAAAATAGTAACTTGTATAGCACAAAGTGCTCCACAGGAAAAACTAATGAAGAACTCATCCAACAGTAATTAATATACAGAAAAGAGAAAATCAAATCTGTTGGAAATGCCCCTGTGCACAAAGTGTGGTTAATGAAGAAATTGTTTACTAAGTCTATAGTGTAGAAGGACTTGTGAAAAGGCCAAACTTGAACCCTTATTGAAGACTTTTGGGACGCACTGAAACAGTGAACCAAACAGAACATTTCTGTCCGAAAATTTAGTCCTAACCCTATCCCTACCCCTAAACCTAACTTATCCCTAAAATCAGAGGGACATGATAGGTGAATACACTGATGTAGAAGCACCTAACCCTGGTTGTAAGCCTAAACTTGACATAAACTGTAAACTTGTACCTCAAATCTTATTGGTTGATTGTAATGTTGTTCCAGGAACAAAAAAGATGTACATGTTGTACTTGATGCTTGAATTCCTTCATCCATGCTTCAGCATCCATTGTGGAAAACCTCCCCTGAAGACTGGAATCTGTTCTAGCAGAAAAGAAAGAACAAACACTTTTGTTCTGTGCTGCATTTTAAAGCTCAAATCTTTCTTCACATGTGTGTGCACACTGAGAATGTACTGTATATTTGAAAGGAGATATTTAGAAATGATTCCCTCCGGCTCAACAGACTGGGTTTCACAGGCAATGTGCAAATATATGAACTGTCTGAGTGAGAAGAACATTGTCTCGTGTCAGTCATGGCTGCGTTTGTGTCCCATGAATCATACTCACAGCTTAAAATGACACTTACACTTACTCAGGGTCAGAATGGCTGTTTTTAGAAGAGTGTGATCCTAGATATTTCTTAGAAAAACTAAAAAGGCCAATTCTATATCTGAAGTGTAATATTTGCTCACTATTGCATCCATTTCCACTAGGAAAATCCACCATTGTGCAGATGTAATTTTAAATTATACAATTTATGCAGAAAATATGTATTTTTCACTTTCTCTAACGTCAAAGGAGGCAATCTGTGACATTTCACAACACCTACAATGATTATGTGTTTGTCCTAAGTGGTGTTCTCTGTGGAAACATTATTCATTTGTACATCACTTTGCATAAATGCGCATACAAAATGAATCGATGTAAATGTAATTACTTAAGGGACCATCTAAAGAGCCTCAAGTCTACGGGAATAAAGGTTAGGTTCACATTTTAATTATTTCTTTGATGGCTACAAAGAAAGAACATGTACTGTGTTTGTGATTGCATTTACATACAACTGAACTAATGGAATCAAAGAGGAACAATCTTAAACTGGTCTATACTGCCCTCTCTCGGTCATAAAATGAATTATATGGTGAAAACTCAATCTAATATTTATTATACACTCTAAAAAATGCTGTTGTTTTAACCCATGTTTGGGTCAAATATGGACAAACCCAACCGTTCGGTTTGTCAATTTTTGACCCAAACACGGGTTGAAACAATCCAGCATTTTTTTTTATTTTTTTTTAGAGTAGCCTATAATTAAATCAGTTTTAGTAATTTTAGTAGGCCTACTTCAACTTGAACGTAGGCAAAAACAAAAAACAACAACAACAAAAAAGTTTAAGTTAACTTTTTCATTTAATATTAATATTTTATTTCAGCCTCATTTTAAATAAACAAAATCGCTTTTTAATAGTTTTAGTTAACAATAACAACACTAGCAGATATGACTAGCTTAGCCTATTTCAAAACAAACGTTTCCCCAACAAAAGTTTCCCTCAGCCAAAACTGGTCAAGAAAGAATAACATGTGTCGGAATTTTAATATTTACTGTACTTTCTTATTTAGAATAATTCGGGGAAAGTTTATATTTTAATACATTTAAAATAAATGTTTACATGTTCTGGATACATTTAACTTTTACAAACCTGCGAGTGACGTCACGAAAGTTGTGGCCTTATATTATTTACATTTTATATGGTCACCAACTGATTATTTCCTTATTCTCTGAACTGTCTTGGCGATGATGTTTTGTTTTCCTGTCATATATCACAGCCTTACGCTTGATTTCACCTCAGCTGAAAGTCTTCAAAAAAAAAAAAAAAAAAAAAAAAAAAGTGCGCGAGCTGTCGCGCGACTCCCTGCATACTTGCTTTTACATTTTGAACTTCATAATTGTATTATTTTGAGGGCTTGCGAACAAAATAGACGGCTAAACACACCAAAGACATTCTCATCTATGAGGTAAGACTGAAAAGTTGTTGTAAACTGTCGATTTCAAGCGGTGAAAAGCCAGAAAGCTCTTGACGCTCCGGCACTCTGGCGGAATTAATTGATGTCAATGGGGCGCACCTGCGGTTGAACTGTCGACTGTCAATTTTAGTCATTTTATAGATATTATTTTACATAAAACATTAATGATCACAGGTAAAATTGAGTAAACATCCAAATCATATTATTTTATCCTGATTTGTGATGAAATGTCGCAGCTGGGATCGGCTGTGCCCTCGTCAAACTTACCCGAGGGCCTCCCGGTGTCCAGTTTAGCCCTGCTGATCCTGGTGCTCATTCCCTGCGTCCTTCTGCTCCTGCTGCTCAACTGCCTGTTCGTGGGATACAAGCTGTTCCGCATGACCTGGAGGAAGAGAGACCGATGCGGGTCGGAAACCTCGCTCATGCACTCATCATATTCCACCCGCCAGAGAATCACCCGCTTCTCTGATGAGCCTCTGTTCGCTCCAAACAGAAAGACCAACTATGTTTCGGTCTCGGAACCGATGCTGGCGCCACCCATCACTTCATCCCTGACCTCCTCAGCGGAGAGAAGGGCCACCGGGCAGCGCGCCAGGTTTCTACGCCCGGACGGGGCCACTTACGCCGGGTCCGAATCACTGCGCGTGCCGAACTGGAGGACGAGCGCCCCGGTTCTGGTGCAGTCTAGTGATTCGGACACGGAGCGAGTCAACACAGTGCCACCGAACTCACCGGCACTTCATCTGACTCCAAATGGGGTAGGGTCAAAAACATGTTCAAATGCTTAGTTTGAGTATCAAGGAAAGATGTCAATGTTTATGGTGGTTGTAGGCCACCATGGTTCTCTGGTATTAATTAAAACTATGGTAATACGATGGTCATTTTCATATATTGGGGTGTTTACATGGCATTACCATGTAAACATCCCACTACACCATTCTGTACAGTTTTGGCTCCCAGTGAAATAGATGTTTGATCCTATGCAAGTAAGTTAACCATGTAACTGCACTGGTTACAGTTCTCAATGCCGATGACTTCCATGCGTAGAAGCAGCACTATGGACCTGGACAAGATCCATGTGGAGTGTGAGTCCGCCAGCATCATCCCACCGGAGAACTCCTGTTTTGTGGCATCATCAAGCCCCTCTGCTAGGGGCTCTGGACTGGACAGTGACTTTGGAGCCAGTGCAGGTGGGTTTTTGTGATCTCATTCATTGAACTGAGGAGACTTAAAAAGTTCAGACCATTTCTTTAAGACTTAAATGCTCAGCACTACATATACAGTTTGGAAAAATTACCAAGTCTCTTGTGCTCAACAGGGATGCATGTATTTGATTAAAATAAATACAGTACAGTAATACTGTGAAATATTATTAGATTTCCTATTGTAATATATTTTAAAATGTAATTTATTCCTGTGATCAAAGCTGAATTTTCAGCATCATTACTCCAGTCTTCAGTGTCACATGATCCTTCAGAAATCATTCTAATATGATGATTTGCTGCTCATTATCAGTTATTATTGGTGTTAAAGGGTTAGTTCACCCAAAAATGAAAATTCTGTCATTATTTACTCATCCTCGTGTCGTTCCACATCTGTTAGATCTTCGTTCATCTTCGGAAAACAAATGAAGATATTTTTAATGAAATTAAATAGAGATCCAACGTAACTACCACTTTCAAGGTCCAGAAAAGTAGTAAAGACAACACTAAAGTAATCCATGTGACTCCAGTGGTTTAACCTTGCTTTGGATAATATTATTTTGTAATAAAGTAGTAAATTATGTTTTTGCGCAAACAAAGCACTCGTATTGCTTCATAAAATTGAGGTTAAACTACTGGAGTCACATGGAGTAATTCTATTATGTCTTTACTACCTTTCTGGACCTTGAAAGTGGTAGTTACGTTGGATCTCTATGGAGGGACAGAAAGCTCTGATTTCATTAAAAATATCTTCATTTGTGTTCTGAAGATGAACAAAGGTCTTATGGGTTTGGAACAACACAAGGGTGAGTAATTAATGACAGAATTTTCATTTTGGGGTGAACTAACCCTTTAATATTTTTGTGGAAATAGTGATACATCTTAGATAGAAATGCTATTCTTTTGAACTTTCTATTTAAGAAATGGACATCTTTTGTAACATGTATGTCTGTATGGTCTCTTTTGATTAGTTGAATGCATCCTTGCTGAATAAAAGTATTAATTTCTTTAAAACAATACTTGCCCTAAGTTGGTATAGTGAATAAACTGAATGGACGCCTATCACAGTTTCCACAAAGTATAAAGCAGCACATCTGTTTCCACCATTGATGATAATAAATGTTTCTTGAGCAGCAAATCAGCATATTAGAATGATTTCTGAAGGATCATGTGACTTAAGTGGAGTAATGATGCTGAAAATTCAGCTTTGATCACAGGAATAAATAAAGGCAGATAAATGCAGCCTTGGTAAGCAAGAGACTTCTTTCAAAAACATAAAAAAAAAAAAATCTTAATTATTCCAATCTTTTGACTAATCAGTAGTGTATATTTGGAGTTTGTCCATTCTTTGAATTTTCCTAATTGTTCATTTAGGTGTATCTCTGCGTATCCTTTCTATGGACAGTGATGGCTTCCCAGGCTCAGCCTGGGCGTCCGCTCTGGAATGGGATTACTATGACCCAAGTTACGTCACTCAGAACCACGTCCCGAAGCACAGACCCCACGCACCCCCCATCACTACCAAACAGTACTGGGTCTAGAGCCTGTGCTCCATAGAGAGAGAGCCTGAAGAACTCCAGCACAAGACATTCAGCCACTCTCATTCTTGAACTTACTCTGTCTGGGTTTAGTGCACTTAATGTTCACTTGCTGTTTTAACTGCAACACATCACATTATCAAAGCACACACACAATCAAAAATATGTTCACGATCACAGCTTCTTTCTGCAGCAACTCCAAACAGGTTTGTTACGTTTATAAAAATGCATTTACAGAATCACTTCACCACTGTTCTCACTTTCAATCACATTGACACAGTATTCGTTTTACACCCATTCGATTTCTCACTGTTTTTGTCATTGTTTCCCCACGTGATTCTCAGCATGGAGTTTGAAGATTTCAGAAAAGGCTGCTTGAGTACTTTTGACACCATATACACTCTTGTATTGAAGAAAAAAAGTATTTAGATTATGCCTGAATTGAATAATAAAGTTTTAAAATATTTTGTTGCTGTTGACCCAAGACTACATCCAATCCAGTTGTGGCATAAAAGTTCACGTAAAGTTCAGCTTGCATTAGAATTTTATTTTACAAAACAGTTTAAAGTCTCAAATCTGGTTAACAACTTCCATGAAAGCCGTAAAAAAAAAAAATTGGTATTTCACCATGTTTCTCTTCAATAAAGCCTTTAGTCTTGTATTGAAGTGACAGCAATTCTGTTTTGTCAGATGGTTTTTGAAAATGAACAAGGCATTCAGACAGATATTTCAGATGTCTTTTTTTTTTATTGGAAACACAGTTTATGAGGAGCTGGACGCAGCCACTGCTGCCCGACGGGGCTTGGGCACGGTTCCCTCACGGAATCCATTTCTGAAAGGCACAAAAAACAAAAACATTTCAGTCAACATAATAGTACACAGACAATGTAAAAAAACAAACCTAATATTTAAATGGCCTCCAAGATATTTCACAAGTCCATAACATGATCGACAGACTTGAGATATGCAATCAATCCACTAGTTTGAGGAATAAAAACTGAACAGGTGCACAAGACTGAAAATTGAGTCCATCTATGAGTGCATGGGTCAGGCTTACCTCAGTACAAAATTAATATCACTGCACAGTCAATTGTTCAGACATTTATGTTTGGACATCATTGGTAAGCCACCTAATCTAACCAGACAGGCACTTGAGTTTTTGGCAAGTATCAGTGCAAAATCAAAAGGAAGATTATATTTAACTACAATTAAATATGCTATCAACCTCTACCCCTGAACCCGAACTCTTTGGCCATTTGTTTATATGACAACAGCGTTTTGAGGGCCTGAAAACACTTTTGAAAATGGGTTTCAAAGTGAACGTTTTTGAAAACGAAGTTCTGTGTAAACAACAAAAACACAGATCTGTGAAAGCACTGACGGCAGGCACATCTGGGGTCCGTTCTTTGTACGTTGCTAACTCAGCTAGCTGGATTTGACTGATGACGATTTGGCATTATCTTGGATTGTTCGGTTCTTCGACGCTCATCCTGGATTTGCTGTCATAGCAACAGGTCCGTAAGCTTAAACCTGCTCAGGAGCAGGCTTATTTCATGTAAGCAGGATTAGATTGCATCTTTTTAAGCGGAGGTGATGCTCAAAGTTTGTCCCAGCTACTGCTACTTTCCCACAAGAGTACCCTAATGTGGTTTCGAGTATCGATACATCTGCCCTTTTCAGGGAACACGAGAACGCGCAGTAATCTTAGACAAACTTAATCCAGATATTTTAATCCAATCCACAAATTCGCTTGAAGAACCAAACTAGCCAGAGTTCAGTTATCACGATTAGAATAGCATCTGTGAAATCATCTCAGAGGTATTAAGCAAGGTACGAAGAACGGACCCCTGTATTACGTGTTTAGTCTATACTGAGCGTTTGGTCTATAACAGGTGTTCCCAAACACATTCCTAGAGCCTCCAACACTGCATGTTTTCCATGTCTCCTTAATCAAACACCCGATTCAGATCATCAGTCGAGACTCCAAGACCTGAAATGGGGGTGTCAGACAAAGGAGACATGCAAAATGTTGTCCAGTGCTGGGTGGGCTCCAGGAATGTGTTTGGGAACCTATAGTGGTCTATAGTGAGCGTTTAGCACAAATGCTCTGTAAAAGAATGCATATATGCGGAGGCGCAAAGTGTTTTTAGTCGTTTTGGCAGATCCATGTGAACAGGCATCATTGACAGCGTTGTCAACTATACAAAGAAAAAACGTTTCCGCTTTTTTTTTCTTTTTTTTTTTTTACACATAGTTGTGTAAATGTATCCTTAGAAGCATGAATATCTGCATTACTCTGCGTTTACTCACCTGAACCTACGGAAGACAACCTTCATGTGTCTCATGCGGCCAGTTCCTGTGGTGCTGCGCCTCTTGGCCTTAGCGCTCCAGTTGTCTACAAACAAAATCAATCATTACATTTCACACACATGAACACACACAAAAATGCATTTCACCAGATGAGCACCTGTGTTCTGTTCATAAGCATCTCAGGGTTACCTCAGTTCAAAACACTTATCACTGGACAGTCAATTGTTCAGACATTTGTTTTTTTACATGCATCACTGGTAAGTTTTGATATGCCAGACAGAACACAGCTGGTTTTGCAGTTCCCCTATTTTTCTTTTTTAATTGTGTGTAAATGTGTTACGTATAAGTACCCCATTATGCCACTTTAAAGGTTCCTAATTTTGTTTTGGTCTCCTACAATAGGTTTACATGCATTCAAAGTCAAGAAAAACTTTCATACAGTATGAAAATGGTTCATTCAAAGATTCAGTCTCTAAACTCCTCCTTTCTGCAAGCTTTCTCTGCTCTGATTGGTCAGACGGCCCAGTCTAACTAGCATTATAGGGGGAACTTTAATGTTATCAATGCAATGAAGCTATTTGAACCTGAATCTGTGCCAAGTCACCCCAAACCCTTTGAACTGTGACAGCACATATAAAGACTCTTACACTTTCTCTTGCGCTTGGCAGGGTAGCCACACTTCCCGCAGGTGGACTTCTGCAGGTGATACGCCTTGGATCCACAGCGGCGGCACAGAGTGTGCGTCTTATTACGACGCTTACCGAAAGACGACGTACCCTTCGTCTGAAAAACAATAAGTTCATTATTGCTTAAGTGGTCTCATTCATACAGCAAGCTGCCAAAGTAGACAGCATTCATCAGTGTACACTATAATGCTCAATAATGGTCCATGTTGTCAGCTCACTAGATTCTGGAATAATTCCTAAAGTGCTGTTTAATTAAAGCAGCTTGCTAGGTTGTTTCCCACAGAAAGATAAACAGGTTGAGACTGATGCCCTACAAGCATGTATAGGAAGTCATACAATGATAGTAGCTAACCAAGAACTATGACTTCCAAATAAACTGTTTAGGGAAAGAAGCACACTAGGCTGTGACACTATAATGCATAAAAATGCTATGTAAAAGGCAACTTAATAAGCTAAATAGATAGAAAGGCAACTAAACATGTTTGCACAAGCCAACCATGCAACCAGCCGCTATACGACTCGTTTCTTAACGCTGGCTTGTAAGTCTAACAATCTCAAATTTATTAAGACCCAAGACTTCGTATTATTAAACAATTTAAACGAATACTGAAGATCGTTTTAAAACTATGCGGTTTATTTTCACGAGTTCGCTACAACTGTACAGGAAGGCTAAGCGTCATGCTAACCGATGAAAAAAAGTCATCTATAACCTATCATCATCGAGGTATCACAAACATAGTATATGATATTGAGCCTTAGATATATATGCTTGTGATATTATTAATGGTACAGTGATTAAAAACAAGCCACGAATCAGATGTTAGAGGATTTTGAAGGCAAGGCGCTGTAAGACTCACCATCTTTCCTCAGAGCTGATTCGAAAGAGACCGGAAGAGGCTGCGGTGTACCATTAAAACACCACCAGCGCTTCTTCGGTGCAACAACTAAATACGTCCCCCTAACGTTGCACTGCGGACTTCTCCGTCTTACGGATGAACATATAACAAATATTTTGAATGACAAGGACAAAACGTATTTTCACCCTAATAAGTAACTGTTCTGGACACAAAAGGATAAATTAATAAGCAATTATTCCAAAAATGTCAGCTATTATAATAAAGATATACAAATAAGCCAATATTTACACACTGAAAACATTATACACATCAAAACCGCTAAAAACATGTTAAGAAATTATTACTTTAAATATCCTAAACTGAACGTTGTACGAAAGATTTCTGTTTAGCATAATTGAGCTCCATTAAATCATGCAAATTTAGCAAGATGCTAAACTGAACGTTGTACGAAAGATTTCTGTTAAGGTTAGGTTTAGGGGAAGGGTTTGGTGTAGTAATTATAATTAGCATAATTTAAAGACAATAAAAGTAAATGGGCTAAATAGAGTGTGTTGCTTATTCCTGTGGGAACAAAGCCAGCAAGTTTTATTGATTTGTCTTTTCCAAATCGTATTTTAACCGCAAGGGCTCGCAGCCACCGCTGACAGCCATAAACATAAATTACAAAGCTGCCAAAAACGTCTAGACTCAAACTGTCTCTGACACACACACACACACATAAAAAATAAAAAAAAACCCATCCCAAATGACCTTCATTAGGTGGTATCATCTGATATCACTGCATGACAAAGCACTGATTCCTCCCCATGAAATTCAAGTTTTTGAGTTTTTTGTCCCAAGTATGATGCCATTACAGTAAAATATTAATACTAATACTAAATACTAGTTAAATTCTGTTTGTCAGTAAAAGATAAATAAATAAATAAATAAATAATAAAAATAAAAATAAAGATAAATAAATAAATAAATAAAAATACACATCACCTAGGGTGAAAACATTAAAAGGGCCTTCCCAGAAGAAATTGTTACTTCCTAACTATTAAGAAATCAATTATGTTCTTTGGCGTAGTCTATTTTATTTATATTATTTTGTTTGGTTAACCCTTTCTGCATTATTAAGTTAGCCTATCATGTGTTATTCAAATAGCGTTGTGTGGGTAACCAAATGTCCAACTATCGCTGCAAGTTTCCTCTTGTAGGCTAACTGCAGTCATTGCCCCTGCTCTAATGTCCCCTAAACCCCATCACGTCTATTATTAATAGTTAGATACCAGCCTGGGTCTGCAATCCCTCTCTACCCCATTGGTGCTGATGAGAGGGAGTGGAGCGCGTCACCGACTGCGCGCGCTCCGCATTCGTGACGCGCATTCTGCAGGAGTGTCGCGTCTTTGCAGGTGATGCGAGATTACTACACTTCCACATACTGAAGATTCACCTCAGTGGGCAGTGATACTATCGCTTTAACTGACATATGCACGGGCATATTGCTCAAACGCGATACTGAGGCGAAAGGCAGCTGCTATGGAGACTGAACGCGCATCAGTGCCTGTGAGGACGGTAAACACGCGCGGGTGTGCCTCGATGTGTCTTCTGTAGGGAAAAAAGCGACCGTGGCTTTCTCTTCTAAAGGATGGGCTACTCAGATCCGACAGCTAGTAGAGATCTGCTAGGAAACAGGTCCCTCTGTTTTATTTTCATATGTGCTTTTGGACTGGTTACCTTATTGCAGCAAATCCTCTATGGCAAGAACTACATTAAAAGGTAAGATGGACTTTGCTGATTTTATCAATGGTGCATAATGAAGAAAAAAAAAAAAAAGAAGTGGGTATCTGTATAATAAAGCAAAATCTGTGCTTATAATAAAGTCTTCAGCAATTATTCTTAGACATATTCTAGTCATATTGCACCCATATTGCTCCAAAATCTATTTTAAACTTGAGCTCCATTAAATCATGCCATACACAGTCCCTTGAATGACTGTCTATGCAGCAAGATGCTTAAGTCTGTTTTTCTTCTTCCTCTGTTTATTTTTCTTGTCTTGATTTGTTTTTTCTATCTTCAGCCCTTTAAACAGCTCATACATCTTGCATAAACCCGTGTGACAGCAAAAAGCCATAAATTGCAGAACCTTGTCATATGCAATTGTGTCTATAATACGATATAGGCTATGAAGAAAAATAGTGCACTGGAAGACTGTGATGTAGCCTCTGTTTTTGCATGAGCACATAGCCTAGATTCAAGCACTGGAAATTAATTATGCATTTAAATCATGGTGGTGTTTCATAAGACCCAGATTTCGTGCCTTTTTTGGGACCACTTACATCAAAATGACATCATACTAAGAATAAGTCCCGGAAGGTGAATCATTTTAGAGTTTTTTTGGGAACGGAGGTAAGCAGAGGGAGATGGCTCAGCATTGCGAGGGTGTTTGAGTGCGTGTGTGTGTGTTTGTCTATGTAAAATGGCGTCTCTCTCTTAAGAAGCGCCCCCAGTGCATTATGGTTCCTGCGTCCCAGCAGATGCCCATATGCTGAATTTGAGCTTTCTCACACTCCCACCTGAACCCCCCTCCTGCGTCCACCCCAACACACACTCAGCATTCATGACATCAGAGCCTGACGGCTGTGTTTTGATTGCATGAATGCTGTCCTGCACCCCGTATCTATTCTGCTGAAGTGGAGAAAAACAAGCGTAGGGGTGGATGATGGTTTTGGCTTTAATGTAACATGCAAACTGCAGATTTAAGCCTATGCAGCAATGGAGACCAAATGGAGACTTTTACTTTAAAAAAACAAAAAAAAAAACAACCTTAATCTCTTGTGTGTTTCCTTAGTGTTTCAGAACAGATCTGAGAATGAAAAACTGAGCTCAGGTTAACTAAGAAACCATGTCCTTTCATTATGAAAATGAACTTAAAGCCAAGTAATAGTGTGAATATGAAACTTTTGTCTTCCAAAACCAAGTTATCTGGGTTGTACTATATTTTTAGTGGTGTTTTGCCAAAGCAAATGGTATTTACAATTGCTAAATGGCCAAATGGTAATTGCTATCTCTGTTTATGGCTTTGACTAAATCCTGAACCCTGGTGAATTATAAAAAATGTTCAAAAATCCCATAGACTTAAAGAGGGTGTAAAGCCATATTAAGGTTGATTCCAGTAGAGGTGCTCATTTGACTTGGATCAATAAACATATCTTTTGGAAAGTCATAGAAACGCTATCATGGATTTTTCGGTTCTGTGGATCCCTGAAAATTTCCATGGTTCTCAGAAGCGCAAGTCATCATATTTGGGTGAACTTCTATAGACGTGAATTGGAGGTGATGACAGCAAATATAATTTTTGTATTTCCATTTGCTCCAGTAACAAAGAAAAAAATCAGTGAGCATTTCCACGACTTTCCAAAAGAGGTGAAATATCGAGAGATTGATTACAGCAGTCAGAAATGAGAAAGATGAATCTGCCATCACTCCCTTAGCTGTAGAAACACCCTCGCAGCTAGTGCTAATTTGTCCAAATATTAAAATATAAAAAAACACTAGATTTGTGATGTTAATATCTGTGGAAATGCATCATCATGCCTATGATTGGATACCGTGTACCCCAAGATAATGGTAAGAAAACAAGTTTTTATTTTTGAGCTGCATGCAACATGAGTCCCTTTTGATTAATTAGAAAACATTCAATGCGACCTTGTTGTCCGATTCATTAACAAACGACTCTTATGAACCAATTATTTTTAGTAAATCAAAAACTGCATCCAAAATCATATACTTCCCTACTTTATTAGTAGGCAAAAACAAAACAATATGTGACAAGAGTAGCGTGTCTGAATTCATAGTACTCATAAAAGGATAGGCAAAAAGTACCAGAATTACCTACTTCTTCCGGTGAGATTCTGCACTGTAAAATCGAATTAGTTAGATTCTCTTCGTTTGAAACCACAAATAACTGTGATTTTTTTGTTGCATCACCTTCATCAATATAGAGAATTATAGTAATACAAAATTATAAATGAAGTTCCAAGTGACCAACTAAAGGGGACAATGATTACCACAACGAAACCATTTTAGGAAATCCACATTCATTTATGTTCTTATGTGTTCTTCTCTCAAAATCAGTTGTACTGACAATTCAACATTCAAGATGACTTTGTATAATGAGTGAATACAATAAGGAAGAGATAACTGCAGAAGTGGGGAAAATGAGTGAATTGCCACAGCTCAACTCTATGTGCTTGAGAAAATTAATCAAACCAATCAATAAATCTTAACTTAAGTAGAGTTAACTAAGTTAGAACAACATACATTTTTAGTGGTCACAAAGTAATTATACTTATTCAAAATAAGTACCTACTCAAGAGAGATGCCATTTCGGATGCAGCCATATTCATCTTTCAATGAATCACTCAAAAGACTCAAGAGGTACCGGTTTGACTCAGTTTGGAATCTGAACCGTTTACTGAATTAACTCCGTAAGGTTGGGTTCTGAATCAACATGTGACTCATTATGAAATGCAAGTTATTTGTGTCTTAGGCATTTTGTGTAATAATGACATGTAGCCTAAAACTTTTTTTTTCATTTGTGCCTTTATAAATATGCATTTATTCTAAAAGCATTGTTTATGTAATGTGAGAGAATGTAGGCTACTAGTATTAAGCCATTCTGCCCAACCCTGAGCACCACTTACACATTTTCTTAAGAAAATGTCAAAATCTAGTTTTATAGACCTACTTACTGTTAATCATTTGTCTAATTTTTGTCTGTTTTTAATCCTCCAAAGAAATTTTAGAAGAAACAAGATTGAGCACACCATTAAAGGTACAGTAAGTGATTTCTGAGAAATGCTGTTGAAAGTGGATTGGACCGAGTGTAACGGAGGCCAGCTAATAGGAGCAGTGTGAGTAATCCTCACTTCCCTGATCTCTAGAGGCGATTGTCGCTAGAGGCTGTGATCTTTAGCTTCCTTGTTAGAGTGTCCGCCTCCCATGCAGGAGACCTGGGTTTGAGGCCCTCACAGAGTGTGGTGAGTAGGACCTGAAGGGTTACGTTGGTGCCATGACCCGGATGGGAGTGAGGTTTAGGGGAGTGAGTGTAACGGAGACCAGCTAATAAAAGCTGTGTGAGTAAACCTCACTCCCCTGATCTAAAGAGGCGCTCTAGCGACTGACGCTAGAGGCTGTGGTCTTTAGCCTCCTTGTTAGAGCACCGCCTCCCATGCCGACGACCTGGGTTTGAGGCCTGCACAGAGCAGGGCGAGTAGGACCTGAGGGGTTACATTGGTGCCATGACCCGGATGGGAGTGATTTTTAGGGGGGTGAGTGTTACGGAGACTAGCTAATAAGAGCTGCGTTAGTAAACCTCACTCCCTGATCTCAAGAGGCGCTCTAGCGACTGACACTAGAGGCTGTGGTCTTTAGCCTCCTTGTTAGAGCGCCCGCCTCCCATGCCGAATACCTGGGTTTGAGGCCTGCACAGTGCGGGGCGGGTAGGACCCGAGGGGTTGCATTGGTGCCGTGACCTGGATAGGAGTGTTTTTCAGGGGGGTGAGTGTAACGGAGACCAGCTAATAAGAGCTGTGCGAGTAAACCTCATTCCCCTGATCTCAAGAGGCGCTCTAGCGACTGACGCTAGAGGCTCTGGTCTTTAACCTCCTTGTTAGAGCGCCCGCCTCCCACGGGTGTAGGGTGACCACCCGTCCCGCTTTGCATTGTACCGCACAGCATTTTCACCCCTTGTCCCACACGTCACATATTGAGAAAATGTCCTGCATTTTCATCTGTCTGTTAGTTTTTAATTATCATATTAAGAAAACGTGCATGCGTTCTTTTGCCTTTTTAAGAAAGCATTTTATTTATTCTTTTTGCGGCGTAGTTTTTCACCTATATTTAACAGCGCTTCGTCAGAAGTAACATTCCGCTTTACACAAATACAACAGCCGTTTTTTAAATCCTATCCAATGGTTGAAAAGAAAGGAATAAACACGGTCACTAGTAGGTTGTGACAGCTGTCAATCAAAATGTGGAGTGTTGATTCGTTCCATGTGTTCCCTGTCAGAAAATAAATGGATAATTCGGTAAATTAAAATTTTACAAGGCGGCATAATGGCAACAAAAAGGAGAAAATGTTCTATTAGTAAAGACTGGGCTAGGACATATACCTGGGCAAGGCCGATAGAAGGGGATACCGAAAGAGTGTTTTGCAGTCTATGTAAAAGCAGCTTTTCTATTTCACATGCGAATCACACAAGAAAAGGGAACAACAGAAAGAAACGTCCAAGTCAATGCTGCCTTTGGGCTCAGTGATGTTGAATTTAAATGACATGTAAAATAAAAACATGTTGTGTTACATTGTGATGTAATGGTGTTTTCTGGAAGGGACTAAAGGACAAAGTATTTTTATCAGCTGAAAGGCAGAATACAAATGTTTTTATTAAGTTAGACATTATATAACAGTTTCAGGTTATGTTTTAGTGTTGGTAACATGTCTACATTGTCCCACACAAACCTAGTAATCGTCCCACATTTGGTTTATTTGATGGTGGTCACCCTAGTTACACGACCACCAAAACACTTGTAGCCAATCAGCAGTAAGGGGCTTATACACTCATAATTGGGGTCATTCCTGTGTTGCATAGCGTGTTTGTAAATTTATGGGTGGAGCTATCAAGATAGGGGTGTGATCCTTTTAGTTGGGGTGTGTTTATATTGGTGATTTCAAATACCAACAGAGTTTCTCAGAAATTGATTACTGCACCTTTAAGTCTTGTGCACTATGAAATAGCAACCTCCGTCAGTCCCATCGTCCTTTACATATGTCTGAGCATGTGACAGTGAGAAGTTATTTTTATATTTACAGCTCAGCATTAAAGCAGTGACAAACACATCTTTATTACATCTCTCAGATTGCTGCTCTCAGGTACACATCCGCCTGGCTGCTGCTGTGGAGACAATGACAAATGCATGCATTAATAATGCATCCACAGAACTGAATAAAGCCACTGAATAAAAAGTCATCTTAAACTCTACTGCCAGGTTAAATTACAACTTAGAATTATTTAAAGCACTTTATGGTGGAATTGGCCTTCTAATGTCATTGCAATAATTCTTAAAGCTGTCATGTAGTGCAGAGGTTGGCGCGGAGTTATAACTCGTATAAAATCGTATTGAACTGGCCAAGGCAAGAAGCAATTGCTGTATATAGATGTTTATGCATATGAATCAATTGCAACAAGGTTTCATCCTAGCTCCGATTACACTGGTGCTAGATTTAGGATCAGCCTCAGCAGTCCTGCACCAGGCTTGAAATTTACCCTTTGTCCTGGTGATATTGATTTGCTAAGTGCAGAAAAAGTATTGACATTTAACCACTTCTTCAGCTGTGACCTCTTCATTATCTACTCAACTGCAGAGTAGCATCTGTCCTTCATATCCTCCTCTCTCTCTCTCTCTCTCTCTCTCTCTCTCTCTCTCTCTCTCTCCTCTTCGCTTTAGCAGCTGAGTTTGCATTTCTCATCCTGGTCAGTGCTTACAGAAAATTGAATAGCTGATGTCCACATTAAACAGATACTTTCAGGATATGGCTATGCATGTACTCTGCAAATTTTGTGCCATTTAGTCCATGTCTGTAAGCTCTGAAACTATTTAGCATGCTAGTGTACTTTTCTCTTCTGGGACAATAATGGACCAGAAATAGAGATAGCATCATGTTGTTCACAAATTTTTTTTCCAGTGAAATGACTGGTTTAGGAAAATTGGTAAATTTTGTTCTAATACATTCACTAATACAGGTTTTATTATTTAAAAAAATCCCACAGTAGTTACATCTTCAGCTTTTTATTATGATTTTACAGTATGTTTTAAGACAGCAATGTCTTATCTCCTAAATGCCTGTAAATTATGTAGATTATTGTTTTTCTTCTAACCCAGCATATGCCTGATCTCTCTCTCTCTCTCTATTTTAGATCTCTGTTTTAATCCATAAAGCATTGAAGCCAAAATGAGCACCAGTGAGATTAGTAAATCCAGAAACATGCAAAATAAGACAGGGTTAACATTTGCAACATCTGTCCTAAGTTTTAAATACTATATACACTATCGTTCAAAGGTTTGGGGTCAGTAAGATTTTTTTTTTTGTTGTTGTTGAAGGAAATGAATAGTTATTCTGCATGGATGCATTAAATTGATCAAAAATGACAGTAAATGTTACAAAAGATTTCAATTTCAAATAAATGCTGTTTTTTTAACCTTCTAAGAATCCTGATTAAAAAGTATCGCTATTTCCACAAAAAATATTAAGTGGCACAACTGTTTTTTCAACATTGATAATAATCAGAAATGTTTCTGGAGCCGCAAATCAGCATATTAGAATGATTTCTGAAGGATCATGTGACACTGAAGACTGGAGTAATGATGCTGAAAATTCAGCTTTAATCACAGGAATAAATTACATTTTAAATGTATTCAAATAGAAAACAGTTCTTTTAAATTGTAAAAATATTTTACAGTATTACTGTTTTTACTGTAATTTTGATCAAATAACTGCAGCCTTCATGAGCCTAACTACTTTCATAAATCTTACGATCTTCAGATAAAATTATTCATTGTTTTCCTGAATTTATTGTGATGTTTGTAACAGTGAGAGGGTCCTAAGGTGTACAGTACGTGTATAACCTCACTCTTGCATTATATAGCTAATGCAAAGACATACTTTTTTTTTGTTTTTGCATTAGCTATATAATTTAATAACAAATGACCATCATTTTAAGGAAAGAAACGACAAGCACACTTTTCAAGCAAGGTTAATTGATGCCACCTGATTTGATACTTTTGTTATAGATATTTTAAAGTGTCTATCCTAGGGGTGTAACGAAACACAATAATTACGCTTCGGTACGTAGTCTACCAAGCTATGTCTGTCTTTAAAAAAGTCTGTCAATATTGCTGCAACTGGCACCAACACTGCAGTTTATGGAGCTGTTGTAATTAAGGGAAGAGATTTTAAGTGCTTAAACTTTTGGAAGCAAAATATGTTAGCAAAATATTTTAAAGTTCTAAAATCGTTCGCTGGCTGACAGTGGAAAAGCGGCTATTGAAGTATGCTGTCAGGATAATCTTTTATGCACGATGGAAATACTTGAGTGAATGTAAAATCACATGGGTTTATAACAAGCTTATCTGAGTCTCATTTTGGCGGCTGCGTCCTCCAGAGGTCACATTCGTCATCAAGGATGTCTTATTTAAGAAAAGTAACTGTGATATAATTGACTGTTATTCCTAAAATACTGTAATTTCTTTCTTACTTTGCAATCTAACGGTTGCTTTTCTTAAATGAGGCCGCATTGATGACGTATGCAGCCTTCAAATGCAACCTCCGGAGGACACAGCCTTCGAAATGAACCTGTTGAACGAAATGAACATTCTGCACAGGTTAAAATAACGCTGAATTGGTTCGGTACACATGAGAAAAACCCATACTGAAAATGTTTGGTACGAATATGTGTACCGTTACACCCCTACTAAATACTTTTGGCGCCGTTGTAGGCTACATTGTGGACTGCAGCTGATCTGATAATATTTCTGTGACTGTAAAGACTTGCTGTTTGCAGTATGTGAAGGGCTGTTCTGGACTGCATCTTTGTCATGTCACTTGTCTATTCTGAAAGATTTTCAGTGACACTCCTGACAACATACACAAACTTTTACATACTTTGATAAACCACCAATGACATACTCAAATCTAATCTTACAAATCTGTGTGTATTTGTATTTTTTGCTGCCTTGAAAGAATAAATGAAACCTTAAACGACCTGCCTCATTTTTTCACTAGTGGGCAACAGTTTTCCCGCCTCAAAGGAGAGGAGGTGGGCAACTGGAGCGGGCTCATTAGTTACCCCGATGATGGAGGGATGAAGCCGGCCAGAAATGGGAGGAAAAGGTACAAAACAGCACAGAAACCTCTTAACAACACCACCAACACTCTAGAGAGACAGTGAGAGAGAGAGAGAGAGAGAGAGAGAGAGAAAGTGAGAGAGAATGCCACATAGCCAATGATCAGCCTCTTGCATGTCTGGACTGGAGAAACATCTAATCCCATCAGCCAATCAGCCAAGCAGAAATAACCAGCTGTGGCAACTAAAACCAATTTACGATTATCAGAGCGAATCAGAGGACCAGGAAGTATTTGTCCCATTCGCTTTCTCCAAACCAACCTGCTGTGAAATGAAATGCAACGTTATAAGCTTTGATTTGAAGTTAGAACATCTGAGAAAAAATAGACACAGGTATAAGTCTGTGGTTTTAATTACATTTTGTTTAGAAATAAATTTTCCAGCATAATCAAATAATGAGTAAAACATCTCAGCTGTACTTCTGGTTTATTCGTCATACTGGAAAGGGAAGGAAAAGCTGGGCGCATTGCATTATGGGAAACAGTACTCCATGCAGTTTGCTTTATTGTATACTGCAAGTTATTTGCATGTCGAAATAACACGATTAGTATGCTTTTCTGAACAAAGCCACTGCACTTAAATGGGAATTGACTACTTATCCCATAAAGCATTGCAAATATTGTAGTCAAATCAGATTATGGTACAAAAAAAATTACGATAAGTAATTCATTTTAGGTAGAAAATACTATATATTTACTATATTTTAAGTTTATTGTTTGTAAACATTATATTTATTAAATGATGTATTAAATATGATATAAATGTTACACAGCCCTGCATCTGCTGATTTGCAAGAAACAAACAAAAAAAAAAAATAGACCTAATATTATCTAATTTGATGATGTTCAAAAATATCAATAAAAACTTTCCATCACATGCATTTTTTTGTTTTCACAAAAAAAGAATGACAATTTTTCGACTTAAATATATGTATCGGCTTTAATGCACTTATCAAAATAACAAAAGCAATTACATTTTTATGGGTTTCTGCGGGTCTTAAAAAGGTCTTATTTCACCCTTACACAAATTAGGACCTCAAAAAGTTCTTAAATCAGAGCAGAAAGTCTAAAATTCATAAAGTCATGGCATTAAATGTTGTATGCATTGCAAAAAATGAATATCTTCCTTAGTATTTTTGTCCTGTTTTCCAATACAAATATCTAAACATCTTTAAATCAAGATACATTTACTTGAAATCCAAATGTAAAATGAAATTGTGAAAAATTAATGAGTTATGAAAATCAGTCTGTCAATGAGTTATGAAAACTTCCCTTTGAATTCAGTTAATTTGTCTGGAAGATATTTGTTCTTGTTTTAAAGGGGACCTATTATGCCCCTTTTACAAGATGTTATATAAGTCTCTGGATGTGTCTGAAGTTTCAGCTCAAAATACCCCACAGATCATTTATTATAGCTTGTCAAATTTGCCCCTATTCGGGTGTGAGCAAAAACACATAGTTTTTGTGTGTCCCTTTAAATGCAAACGAGCTGCTCACTTTCCAGAAGAGGGCGGAGCTTTAACAGCTCACGCTTCTGTTGCTCAACAACAACAAAGCTGGAGAATCTCACGCAGCCAAAATGAGGATTGTCAGTAACAGTGTTCAGCCTTACATTGTTTAAACCGGAGTCGACACTGATGGAGAGACTCAGGAAGAAGTTACAACTTTTAGAATGAAACTGGATGTTTCTGAATGGTTAGTGGATAAATTTATGTAGTTGCTGTGGAGTTGATTCAACTCATCGACTAGCATGTGCCGTCATGTTAATCTTTTGTGCAAATCCAGCGTTGAATTGACCCTCGTTTGTGAAGCAGTCCGGCGTAAAATGACGGCAACAACACTCTACTACAACAACTCTTCCTCTTCTCTAAAGCAGCCCAACATGGCCTCACCCCCTTTGTTGTGTGTTCTCGGGGGTGGGGTTTATGTAAATTATATTTTTTTTATGTCACCATCCCGGAAAGAAGGTCGTTGTAGTCCCTACGCAGTCCTTAAAAAGCGATTTCTGAAAAAAAAAAATCTCCCTTTGCATTGAACTTTGAGTGTCGTAACTTTGCAGATGTTGTTTATACTTAAACAGTAACATTACACACTAACTAAAGTTAGAAAAGTGAAATCATGATCAATCAACCACCCCTTTAATCATAAACTCGCTTCCTTTTGATCAGTTTTATGGAAAACAAGTCTTCACATTAAGAATCTTTAGACATTTGCACTGGAAAACCGGACAAAAATACTAAGGAAGAACATCACTTTTTTGCAGTGTGATCAGAAGGTACAAGTAAAAGTTATTTTCTTTACTTGGTCTTAAAAAGGTCTTAAAAACATCTTAAATTTACCTTTATAAAAATCTGAAGAAACCCTGAGCATTTAAAATGCATCATTTAACTTTGTCTGCAAAGGAGTGGAAAAATATGTTCAAATATGTCAAAGAACTTTACATAAACACAAGTTTATAAATAGAAAAGCTTGCATTATGTAGCATTTTCTTCTGTCACTGGCCAAAATTCTAACCTTCAAATCATGAATTAGGCATAAAATAATGTCATACATGTAAATAGATAGTTTGACCTGGCTCATAGGAAGACTAAGGGAATAATACAAGACTTCTTCACCTTACAAATGGTTGTTGAAAGCGAAAATGCTACGAAATGCAGATCATGTTTTGTGAGAAAGCAAAACAGGCACTATTTTTGGAATCAGCACCCCAAAATTAGTAAGAAACAAGTATTGGAATTCATTCAGCAAATATGATGCAGGGTGGTGTTATTTATAGTATTATCAATAATACATTATACAATTATATTATCTATTTAAATGATCATTTCTCTGTGGAGAAAACGGATGGGATTTTTACCTGCTGTTGTGCTCTGTTGTGGTTTTCAGTACTTGGACAGGAACTGAAGGGTCATTGAACCACACGTTTAAACTCTAAACCTAATCCACTTGTATGCATCTTGACAGATGTGTCCGTCAGAATTTTCTGCACTCTGAGGCTCAGAGCTCCATAATTATCACGCCCTGCCTAGCAGATATTCAGAAGAAAAAAAAAGAAAAGCAAAGGTAGGCCACACTGATGGCATCTCCAGTTCACCTCCTTGCCAACCTTACGTCCCCCCTTGAGGATGTCTCTTCGTTTTTTTCCATCTGGTCTGAGAGGGTCCAACTGCTCATGCTCAGTGCTCGGCGCACCGCCAGTCCGTTTGTGCATGTTGTCTGCAACCTTCCATCCGCTTTTGACCTTTGACCTCTGACCCCCATCACACCCTTCCCCTCTGCCTGAGGCTGGGAAGCCCTCCTTGTGTTCCTCTGGATGTCATGGGTCCCTGTTTCTATGTGTCCCATCATGCATTTCTTAACCCACCCCCCACACACCTCACCTGTGTGTGTCATGAGCACACTTGAGTGTGTGTGTGTGTGTGTGTGTGCACGCAAACGGTTTGTGTAGTGCAGTGTGAGTGTGTGTGTCATGTGACTTGATTCCCGCTTGCACATTGCACCGCCTCTTTTTGACCTAAACAAGTATTTCTTTTTTCTTTTACGGTTTCTCTTTTCATCAAAATGATCACAGAAGGTTGTAACATGTCGTCGAGGGTGTTTGACTGATCTCACATAAGGTCGTTCATGATTACCCAGTGTGCACCTTTTCAGGCTACAGCACAGTCACATGTCATGACGTCACTCCAGTCAGAGATGTATGGAATCGCTAAATGTGTTTCTTTTTCTTCTGCCTTGCCTTCCATTGCTCCTTCACTTTATTTCTCTCTTCGTTATTTTGTCATTGCTCTTTTTTGTCATTGCTCTCTCAGTTAGCCATTATTTTAATTATTCAGTGTAACTATAAGTGCATTAGCATTTAAACCACTAAACAGCATTTATTTATTTATTATTATTATTCAATACTTAGCTTTTTATTTTACAGTATAGTAGTATTACTGCAAATATAATAATAATAATAATAATATTAAAATAATAATACCATGAAAATATTTTGAATAATAATAATTATTATTTACTAATTATTATTTATTAATTATATAATAATACTTATTATTATTATTAAATACTAAGCTTTTTTATTTTTACATTACAATAGTATTATTGCAATAGTAATACAATAAAATAATACTAAAGTATAATGATAAAATCAAATTATTTTGAATAATAATACTTATTATTATTGTTATCAAACACTTAGCTTATTTTACAGTGCAATAATATTTCAGTAATAATATAAAAATATAATTATAATATTTCAATAATAATAATAATAATGCAATATTTTTATTATAATGACAGTTATTATTAGTAGTATTAATAGTATTTATTATTATTATTATTTCAGTTATTATTAATATATAGGCATGTTTTCCTTTTTTATGACAGCTAAGACATGAGATTGAGACAATCGAAAGTATGATTTGGAACATGTTGTTATATAACAAAGAAAATGGTGTAGTGTTTGTAGCCTTTTACATAAAATAATGTGCATGTTAAACTCATTTCAGATTGGCGTAATAGCACCCATTAGCATGGTGGTAGATAGATACTGTATATAGGAGGCCTTTGGCTTTTGCAAAGACAGTTAGCAGCCATTTTGGATCTGATCTCATTTATAATATCAGTAAGTGGTCTGCAGTAGCAGGCCGTCCACCATTACAGTCCATTTAAAGCCCATTAAAATGAAAACACAAAGCACTGAGTATGTTTTCATAGACGCCATGCCTGAGGCAAGTCTGAAAATGGCAAACAGAGACATATAATGAGAGAAACACTTCTTGACACACTCTGTTTTACAGTTTATTCATTTAGTCCATGTTTTTAACGCATATTTTCTGTATTTCTGTTTCACAACCAAGGTGAGGACTCATGTTTCATCCATTCAGTCCCTGCTGCCTCTTCTCATTGTGGTGAAACTGTTATTTCTTTTATATTTCTCCTCAGAGAACATCAGAAAAGACCATTTTAAGCTGAATGTGTCTTGCATATCAGAAGGAATTTGTTTTCAAATTTGCTTGTCAAGAATCCTCAAGGTTTTCTCATGGAATTCCTGTTGTAATTTGGAGCCAATACATATGGGATCAAACAAGAATTCTGTTTTACACCACACAATTGGGGTACGTTTACACGACAACAATGGATTAAAAACAGAAACGTTTTTTCTTTGTACAGATGACAACGTTATTAAAACTATCCCCGTTCAAGCGGATCCACAAAAATGACTAAAAACGCTGTATGACGCATGCCAGACAAGTAGTTGGCGATGCCACTTCGGGCTTGTTCGAGATGCATCGGCGCTGAGCAGACCGATCAGCGTTTGACATCAAAGTACCGCGAGGAGCCAATTGCTCTCCAGCCGCCCTTGCGTACTGTCATACGCCGGTTTCACACTGCAAGCGCATATGTATTCCGGCGTGCATGTTAACCAACGGATGCATTCACACCGGCAGCAGGAGCGTCGCGTGAGCAGCAGTGAAGCGGGGGTTTCGGCGCCGAGTCTATTTTTGCTGCGCTGCTGACGCTCAATTAAAGTGAAAGCACACTTTTGATGGACAAAATTAATATAATTTCACATAAAAAGTGTTCAAAATGCACAGAATAAGCATGTCTAATTTAACAAGAATTTGAGTATGACAGAAAAGAAAATTAAGAATTAAGAAAATATGATATATAAACATTATTTTAGTTATTACACATTCCCAAATCAAACCCGAGTTTGCTGACTTTTTTCGCCGATTTTGCTGTCTTGTAAATATGTGCACGCGGCAGATGATGTAAAACACAAAGCTACCTCATTTATGTGCAGCAATGGATGACACAAGGCTTTTATTTATTTATTTACGTTTATATGCGAATGTTGTACACCTCCCCATGTTAACAAAATTTCAAAACTAAGTTTATAAATGACCAACTTATAAAAACAAATTTATAGCTGTCTTCGTAAAGAAATGCTCACTTTATATGTAGCTTCAAGCCGCTGCTGTGACGCTGTACAAACGCTTCCAGTGTGAATACTCGCACGTCTCTGCAGCTGCAGTGACGATGTAGTTACGCTCACGTGCCGCTTAAGCTTGCAGTGTGAAACGGGCGATATGCTTATCGGTCTGCGCAGCGCAGACGCATCTCGAACAAGCCTTTCGTAAATAAAGACTACGCGCCTGCGCATACACATTCTTTTACAGAGCACTCGCTCCAAACGCACATGCCTATCCACCTTATTTTTTTTTTTTTTTGATTTGATATTCTTCTCATTATTTCCCTATAGTGGCTAATAAATCAGAAGTCTCGCACATTCACAGAAAACATGTTGAAAAATAAGGTGGATAGACTAAACATAATATGCACGCTTAAAAAGTTTTCCGTTTTTAATTGAAAACGGTGCCGTGTAAACAGCCCCTAAAAACCATTTTCAAAAGTTTGCGTTGTCAGGCCACGATGCTGTCATGTAAATGAATGGCCAAAACGCATTAAAAGTTTTCAGTTTTTAGTTAAAAACGGTGTCGTGTAAACAGCCCCTAAAGCCAGTGCACGATTTTTGCAATCCTTTAAGATCATTACAAATCACACTGTGCGACATGGATCCATTGAACTTCGGCACGACATGCATGTAGACTGTACGATAATGACACCTGTTGACTCGTAGGCTACGATGCAAGTTTATATAGAAGAATAAAACATCATCAGCATGCGCTAGTGGTAAACAAAAATACCATGTTGAATCACACTTTGGCAGTTGTAGATTTTATGTGTGCTGAAAATAAAAAGGAAGCTGCAAAAGAAGAAGGGAAAAGAGCTTGAGGTAAGCGGTTTTAAGTTTTAGCGCCATGTCGCGTTGATTTCATGTCGCATTTTTATTGGGTGGTCAGTAGACGTAGGTCGTTGCAGCAAACACACTGTGCGTTGATAATATTTCTTTGGTCGCAAGACCGGGAAAACGGCCAACTTTGAACCTCTCTCACTGTACGACATAAGACCAGCGATTAAGAGCCACGATCACAGAAATCGCCACGATTGTTTCACGATGGCAATCTTTCGTTTGGGACTGCCAAAAATCGTGCAGTGTATCCCGGGCTTTAGGGAGCATAAGCATTTCTACTGTGTCACAGGTTAATTAGAGTCAAACAGTGAGTAAATGGTTCACTCCAGTGTTTTGTTACTTCACTATTGCAAAAGATTGTATTGCTAAATAGGTTTACAGTCCATTTTTAGTGTGTTTTCACATGAGTTTCCATGTCAGTCTGGGAAAACCTGCATATATGAAGGAATTGACCTTGAAAAATTATACATGTTTTTTTTGTGTGTGTGTGTGTTTTTTTTTTTTCTTTTTTCATTAACATGTTTTGAATTTATAAGGTATTATGATTTGTAGACCTGGAAAAGTATGGACATTCATAAAATGAATATATTTAAATAAATAAATAACATTTTTGTGTAGTTATGTCAAGCTCTAAGTTTATATGTATGTATATAAAATTATATAATATTTAGAAAATATAATATTAAAGAAAACTAATCACAAATGACTGGAAACTGGAAAATACATGTAAATCCGTAGGTAATAAAAAGTGTAAACCCTAAAGAACATTAAGTTATTAAAACTTCTGGAATTTAATTATTTCATACTGGATAAATATTATTTTATTAAATTGCCACTCCTAGTTTCTGTAAATAAATATTTTGAACATGAGCAGCTTTCTCATTACAGCAGAAGCACAAGAAATATCATGGGGCTTCAGACATTGTCTTTGATAATTAGGGGCTTCGGAGTCAGAAAGTCTGAGAACCGCTGCTCTAAACTCTTAATATGCAATACACATGGAGTGTAAATAAAGAAAATATATGATTCGGTTCTTAGGGGATTCGTATTTGATTCTGTTTGGATTGGTTCCAAGCTACAGCTGAAATCCATGGGCATTCCTTCAGAATAGTTTGACAAGACTGTAAAAATGCAAACGTGCAACAAGGATCTTCAGTTAGGCTCTACATGGTGGAAGCCCATCGCAGGTTGTTCCTGCAGTGTGTGCATGTGTTCAGGTGGAGGACAGGACGAGTGTTTGACTCTCTGTTTTCTGGCAGGTATCTGGAACGCTCCGAAGGCTCTTTGGAGTTCAACTCCACTTCCTGCAAGGAACTACGGCAAGAAATCACAGATGTGAAAGTACTGACCATGTACGTTTCTCTCTCAGATGTCTGTACGTAGAGAGTGAGCGTTCCAGCGGGAGTCAGATTTCCTGATGAATGTCTCATCTCAAAGGACAGACCTTGTAAAAAGAGCATCTATTTAAAGAAATATAATATCTGAGCAAGAACGCAGTTTCCTTTCCTTTCTTTAATAGTGATTTCTAAGGAAACTGCACTTGTACTATTGCTCATAATACTGTATCTGTATTTAATTGACTTTATGTGTGCGTGTGTTTTAGGGTAAAGACATCAGAGCTGTTTGAGCGATGGAGGAACCTGCAGGTGTGTAAGTGGGAGCAAAACAAGGAGGAGACGGATAATTTCAAGTGAGTCACAGGAACACGCGTCCACTTTTTCCTTTACCGTTATCTTTTATCCCCCAAATTCAACAGTCGTAATGGGAGTTCTTTGTCAAAAACAAAGGAATGATGTCACCTCTCTCGATGTCCAATAGGATTCTTTTGTTGTAACAAAGTGATAATGTCATCTCTCCCTCTGTCCAATAGAATGTCTCTGTCACGTTGCTGCAATGCCCCCTCTTTCCTGTTTACCACGAAGAGAAACACTCCCTCGGGCACTAAACTGCGTTACGAGGTGGATACGAGTGGACTCTTGCACATCAGCCCGGAGATTTTTAAAATGTTCCCTGATGTGAGTGAGAGTAGTGTTAAATCTCATTTACAGCGCTTGTCTTTGACTACATGAGCTTAGAAGAGCGGATTTTGCTAAAATGCATAGCTGAAATTCTATTGGAATTTTATTAATAATTTTGAACTTCCCAATTGGAATTTTCTTATTAGATTCCTTTTTGTAGGATAGTTTAGAATATTTAGTTCCAAGGGGATAAAATGAACATCAAAAGAAAAGAAACTCATTTAGCGCCTTTATCTCTTTCCTTTTTTAGTAGCAAGACATTATTCCAATATAATAGAAGTAGAGTTCTACTTTACTTGAGGTATTCATAATGTATGTTATCAAGCTTTATATATTTTCTGATATAATTCTAACCATGTTAAAATCCATATATTTGCAGATTCCTGAAATTGGTTGTTTTTCATGTGTTTTAATGCATTATATTGTCTGTGTAACAATGTATTATAATTAGGGATGCACCGATAGGATATTTTGGACCAATACCGATTTTAACAAACAATTATTAGCCGATTCCGATACCGATATTTGTCTCTTGATCTCTTATTTGAAGTTTTGTCATATAAAATAGTGTTTTGATCATGTTTTTTTATTGCTGCATCATCAAATAATTTCTAATAAACATGGATTGGATCCATTTAACATTCAGTGGGCCAGCATAAATGCATAAATACAACAGAACAAAGATACATATGAAATAACAACACTATCTCACGACCAATTCGTACGTATTTTACGAGGTGGCTAATTCGTATGAATTCATACGACCTCATTCGTACGAATTTATATGATTTGTCGAAACCCCAGTGATGGTTAGGTTTAGGGGCGGGGTTTGGGGTAGGTCATTCGTATGAATTCATACGAATTTGTCATCTCGTAAAATACATATGATTTAGCAAAAAACGTATGAATTCGTATGAGTGAGGTCGTATGAATTCGTACGAATTAGACACCTCGTAAAATATGTACGAATTGCAGTGAGATCGGGCTGTTTTCAACAGTTTGGAACAGTTTTCAGGTACAGAAATAAAGTGTAAAATAACACTGCATATTCTTTACTGTATAAATGAAATACATTTAAAAAATACATTTAAAGTTACAAATATTGTTTTGTCAAAAGTAGCAAGTGAATTTTTTGGTCTTTTGCTGTTTGATTAACATTAAAACGCAGGAATATTAGGCTGCTGTCACTTTAAGAGCTGCTAGGATCCAATATACTGTTAAACAAGTGTTTTATTTCTCAGCTGTTTACATTCATTTAAGACATAACTGACTATGTTTACAAGGATACTCACCAAGACAGCCATTTCGATATAGTGCCTTCACGCAGTTAATTGATAAATATCAGCTGCTAATACTTCAGTGTATCTCTAATTATAATGTATTATAACTGTGGTTACAATCATGCAGTGCATTATATATAGAGGCTTTAAGTGTTACCAAGTTCACATACAATTCTTATTATTTGAATCAATTAGAATTCATTAAGATTGATTCCGAACGATGATATGATTCCAATAGGAATCCTGAGCGCATTCCAATTGGATTGTTTAACCAGAGGTGCAGGAGAAAAGAAGATATAGTATGATATCTGCGTATATGAAATCATTTTACACACACAGATGTAATTTTTCTTCAGTAGAATTTCCTGCATGAAGCAGCCACACCCTGCCTAACATTACGAATCAAACATCTTTAAGTATCAAGGCAAGCGTTACCTAGCAACTTCTGCAGTGATCACACCCTAGAAACTCTATGCCTGCAACAGTTGCCAAGCAACCATCTCCAAGCAATCATCTCTGTAATCCCATTTCGGTTCCTCCTGTCCTGTTTCTGAATGTATTCTCTGCTCTGACTGCAGGACATGCCCTATTCCAAATCCCAGTTTAAGAAATGTGCCGTCATCGGGAACGGCGGTATCATCAAAAACAGCAAGTGTGGACGAGAGATTGATGCCACTGACTTTGTCTTCCGGTAAAATGCAGAAGCATAGTGTTTGTTTATATGTCATGGGAAAATTTAGAAACAATCTCATCATGTTCAACCTCTTTTTCAGATGTAATATTCCTCCTATCTCAGATATGTACAGTAAAGATGTGGGTTCCAAGACTGATCTTGTAACAATAAATCCCAGCATTATAACTGAGAGGTACACACGCAAAAACACATCTATGTGATCTTGATATAGTATATATATATATATATATATATATATATATATATGAGCAATATCACACGAGTAGCCATGCGATATGGCGATAAGGCTGTATATCAGCACGGCTGTGATTCGACAGCCACGGCTACGAGTGTAATATTGCGTTTATACAACAGTTCGACGCACAAGTGTGTAAATAAATATGAAACAACAACAGAGTGTCTTTAAAAAACAGAGTGTCTTTTGTGCAGAACTACTTCCTTTTGCCATGGATTCAAATCTCAAGTTGACAGTTTAACAGTTGAGCCCAAGCCTCCGTTACTAATTTGTCACTTTAGAACTATTAAGGAAGGAACGTCGAGTCGCTTCATTGAAGATTATTGTATTATGTAGAGTATTATGGTATTATGAGAGAGAGATCGACTAAACGAGTGTATTAACTGCATCTGATATAGCATTCATTCTTCAGGTCGATGTCCATAATATTATATCCATTATAAAAATCAGTTTGAATGTCTGCTGAGGAAAGCAATATCTTTATCTTTGTCCTTTTAAATATTAAGGGGATTTCCCACAGTGCTAAAACAAATTCCTTGTTCTGACTCACTCATAAAGATAGTCTTTGCTGTCATCTAATAATGCAACTTTCACTGAAGTCGATATTTCTCGATACCAAATATGGCATATTAATTATATAAAATAATATTTATTGAACAACAGTATTTAAATTAACAACAATAGCCATTATAAAAGACAATAGGAAACAATTAAAAGCACACAATTCAGTCAAACGGACAAAAGCAGCGCTCTAGTACAAGATTTAAGTTAAATATAGCCTAAATATAAAGTTTTCCCCTTACACCAAATAGTTTTGCTCTGGAACAAGTAAACTACTAATGAGACCAACGATTGCCCATTTGCTATACCCCAAATAAGAGCCAGCGGCAAATTCCCGAAGGACTGGCCGAGATGAAACTGTTCTCTGTGGGTACATGAACGCTGAACGGCCGCTGATGGCCTGGAGCTTGCATCTGCGAAAGTGTCTGAACAAATTGATAGGCGCTATGTTTATAAATGAATCACATTTGAGGTCTAAATAACTACATTCTTGCCTAAAAAAACTCTTAAAACTACATTTAATGAGAAAACAACAAATATGGTGAATTTTCTTGACCACCATGACAGTCGCCGCAAGCAGAGTGATACAAATGGTGAAACGGTTCCAGTGCTGATACTATATATATATATATATATATAAATATATATCACCTTTACATATTCTTGGCAGGTACATCTAAGAAATGTGTGCTATAACTAAACTATACTAAACTAAACAAAAAATACCTATGAATACTAATGAGATCAGTTTGCATTCAACCATTGAGACACTAATTCTGTCTCTATTTGCACCAGGTTTCAAAAGTTGGAGAAATGGAGGAAGCCATTTTATGACGTTCTCCAGAATTACGAGAACTCTTCACTAGTTTTGCCAGCGTTTTATAACACGAGGAATACCGATGTGTCATTCCGTGTGAAGTACATGCTGGACGACTTTGAGTCCCCCCGCGGCGTGTTCTTCTTCCACCCGCAGTACCTGATGAACGTGCAGCGCTTCTGGGCCGTGCAGGGCGTACGCGCCAAGCGCCTCAGCAGCGGCCTGATGCTGGTCACCGCTGCGATGGAGTTATGCGAAGAAGTGCATCTCTACGGCTTCTGGGCATTTCCAATGAACCCCTCTGGAATCTTCATAACGCACCATTACTATGACAACGTCAAGCCCCGCCCCGGGTTCCACGCCATGCCGTATGAGATCTTTAACTTCATGCACATGCACGCTCGCGGCATTGTGCACGTGCACACAGGCCCCTGCAGGTGAAACGGACAAGGGTTGGCACCGAACGTGCGATCTGATTGGTTCGTTTTGTAGAGCTCCTCCCATTTACTGGCGCTACAGAACTTAGACTTACGCATGTCTACTTGCGTGTGTGCAAATCGCTGCCTTAAAGGCCAGGTGTTTTATTAACATGTGTTTTTACAAAATCATGTCAGGACGGTTGCAAAATGGTACGTGTTTCCTGTTTGGTGATTTTCTGTAGTGGTGTCGTGTTTGTGTATCCGAACAGATGTCACGTTTGAAACTTTGTGAGGAGGCTTCATGCGCCAAACAATATCACAAATAATGTAAAACAACATTTTGTTTCTACAGTTTCTTTTTCTGCAGAGTAGCCCCGCCCACAGTGGGATCTCATTGGTCCAAAATCCCAGCCCACTCAGTTGTATAATACCATAAAGTATATTCAAATTGGCTGAGATTGTGTCACGTTGCACCTGGTTAAGACACCTTATAAAAGTCCTAACACTGTTTTAAGAGCAAGTTTAACATTCATTAATAACCGCATCAGTGCATAAAGTAGACTGAGTTTGACATGACGTTAAGTATTTCAGTTTGATGCATTATATATAATGGAAAATGCTTGTACATGTTTAGCGCAGGGTCTGAAGTCATGTTTGATAATTTTTATGATACACAATTGTTTATGTTGAGGAATGTTTTTGCAGTCCGTTGTTTTTTCTCTCCCTCTCTCTCTCTCTCTCTCACACACACAATCTGTGATTGAGGTTTTAGTGTCTTTTAAATCGACTGATCATGTTTATAATGATGAACTTTATATACTTTGTTTTCAGGTTCTTGTAATATGATATTGTGATAACAACAGTGTGACCTTATCACTTTACCAAGAAATCAACTTTTTAATATCTATTGAGATCTTGATTTCATGAAGCTTGAAGACATCTTAAAGGCATCTATCTATCCATCCATCCATCCATCTATCTATCTCTCTCTCTCAGCACTAATTTCTTAAACTGCACAATATCTGTTATTCTATTTTTACTTTTTATTATTTATGCAATTTTTATTTTCATTTTTTCTATATTTATCGTGTAATGTTTTTTGTTGTCAGTTAACCTACCATTGTTTTGGTAACACATATGTACAGTTATTTGTCAAGCCAATAAAGCACACAGATCTGCTTCTCTTAAAAAGTGAGTTCTATGGTGTTTTATATTATTTTTAGTGTGAAAAGTTATCTCTCTCTCTCTCTCTCTCTCTCTCTCTCTCTCTCTCTCAGATATCCAGGGTTGGTGTCGGATGTTGATCCAGTAATAAATAATTGATCAGTTTCAGAGGTTAATCAGTGTTAATCAGACAAACATAGTTTGATTTCTCTGGAGTTCTCTTTTACCTGCACACACACACACACACACACAGGTTTGTTTTGCTATCTTAGTGAGGACATTGCATAGACTTCCATTGATTTTATATCAGGTCAATGATATTTTCTATCACCTAACCCAACCCAACCCCTACTCCTTAACCTACCCATCGCAGAAACGTGCACATCACTAGATTTAAATAAAAACATCTTTTGGTTGATTTATAAGCCTTTTAAATTAGTGAGGACCAGTCAATGTCCTCACTAGTGGGTTGTGAAAGGATTTCACAATATAAGTGAGGATATTAGTGCATTTTTTTCTTCCTCTAAAAACTCCACCGGACATAAATGAAATAAAAAATATTATTTTTGAAATCTGAAAAAGAGATTAACTGGAGAAAATCTGAGGAAATAGAATGTTTTCTTGTGAATAATGCCCTGGAATGATTGCGTTTTTATAAATAAAATAATTTAAAATTACCGATGGAGTGTATAACTTGACAAGCAGTTTCATTTGTTAACATTGCATCAACTAACATGAACTAACATTATTAACATTTAGGATTATAGTCTAATAAAAATGTTCATGTTGGCTCACAGTGCATTAACTAATGTTAACAGATACGACATTTGACATTAAAATGTTTCATTAAATGTTATCTAAGCATAACATTATCTTAGGATAAGTATTGTTCATTGTTAGATCATGTTAATAATGTTAACAAATGAAACCTTATTGTAAAGTTTTACCTGACAATGACAAACTTTAGGGTACTGGCTATATGAATGATATCTGAAAGAAAATAAATCAAGACAGTTTTTATCTGGATTATATTATTGGATCTATACACGTTTAATTAAAATGTAAATAATTAAAATCTAATCAAAATTCAGTTTAAGTGTAAATGTAATACTTTTTAATTTACTCATGGAAATTGGATTTATTCTAAATACATAATTTATTAGAGCACCTGCAAAATGTTTTCATTCTCAGCAAGAATAGTTCACCTAAAATGCATTATTCACTCATTCAGAGAACTAGATCAAAGAGCGAATCGTTCTTTTGAGTCGGTTCTCTTCAATGAACTACTTGGTTTACAAAGCGCACTGGACACACACAAACACTGACAAGAGGGTCAGATGTAAGTATATTAGCTGGTCAGCTGACCCATTTGTTGTCTCTACAACAGACTGTTTAGTGAAGAGTAAATTATTTAACATATGGTGTGTGTTCTGTATGTGTGTGCATCATGAAAACGATCTGTCGGTCATATCGCCCTCTGCTGGTCATGTCATTGCTAGTAAAAGTGTATGTGGCCACAAGATGTTTCTCTACGTGTGCAAACTTAAGTAAGGTGTACGAAAAGATAGATAGACAGTTGTGAGTTATTGTCTTTAAAATGAATATGGCTGGTGTTTTATTGTGGTGAATGGTCAGGACAAGAAATGTCCTACCCAGGGGCGCCGCTAAGGGGGGGAAAGTTAGAACGATTCTAAGGGCCCACGCACTTTTGGGGCCCTCGGTTTTATTAGTAGTAACAGTCAGTGCTCGAAGTGGGTACTTCTCGCGCACCGCCACTTCTCACCTGTTGCCGGTACTCCGAGTGCCCACACCGAAACGTAGAATCATCAGACTATGAATTAATTGTACACATCGCGCGTTCGAAGCTGTACGAACTGAACGGATCAATTGTCTGCGCTATATGACTGTGACTGAAGCCCATTGTTTAATTTCGCATGAGTGGCGCGCAAATCACCTTAGGCGCGTTCACCAGCGCGCACCGAAAGTGTTAAGATTTGCACGAGCCGTTCCCATGTGACACTGATGATAAAATGTGCGACCCATCTGAATTCTGTTGAGAATGTACTAGTAAAACGCTACGGAGAAAGTCGAACATGATCTAAAACAGCCACTAAAATGACTGAGGGGAAAACATCATCCTGCAAGCTTTTTAAACTCATGATAACCACATTTACTAGAATTTATCACGTTCTATTGTATTTGTTGTGGCACATTTTGACTAGTTGTAGAATTTATAATAGACAATCTGTTAAGGGAATATATTTTTTTTTACTAAAGATTTATATTACAACTGTGACATGTTGTAGCTATAGTTTCTAACTGTGTTGCTATTTTTCATAATGCTATAAAAAGAAAGAAAGAAAAAAAATGGTCTTACCTGTAATTATATCCTTACTGTAACAAATGCTATAGTTAACAATTACAAGAACTGTTATTTTAAGGCCGAGTACAAGTTAGAAAGAGCTTTAAAATATGGACCTTTGTGAATTTTTGACTAAACAATTGGTTATGTTTAAGAATGTATGAATATTTGATTACTGTACTGTATTTTTCTATTACATTTACATTTGCATAATAAATCATCTGCTAGCTACAGCCATGGTAGGTCTCTGACTAAATACTGATACCTAGTGGTCAAAAGCAATAGCAAAAGTAATAGATCATTATTAATAAATTGCAGACAAAGATTTTGGATAGCTAGGTTGACTTGTATGTCTGCGGATTGGGTGCGGTAGGGGCCCCAATCTCATATTCTTTCATGGGGCCCAAAATTGCTAGCGGCGCCCCTGGTCCTACCCACAAAGCTAGCTAATCCACACACAACATCCTTGTTGAGGTAATGTGTTTGCGTCTGAGGGAGGGAGGGAGAGATAAAAACGTGTGTATGCAAGAGATATAGTGTGTAAATGAGATGTTGTGAGGTTGTGTGTGTGTGAGTTTGTGTTTATCAGATGATAGCAGTATCAGGTGTTTGTAATAAAGCTAATGGCAGGAGTTAGAATTAGGGCGTCGTCTCAAGAGAATTTCTTATGGGTTCAAATTCTTATTCACACACAATAACAAAGACAAAACAATCCATACACATATAGATTAGCAATTTACCCGCACAAGAATTAGCATTAGCACTAGTTTTAAGCATTAGGTATATTACAATACAATCTGTGTCAGTCCTTTCAGGCCAGTTCTGCACTCATTACATATCTTACATTTGTTTTATACATATGTTTATTGGTTGATTTTCTGTGACATTTGTCGATTCCTATTTGTTTGTGTGTGTGTGCGTGAGTCTGTCATATGATCATGTGATATATGATGTTTTGTACAAATTGCAAGAATGAATTGTGATTGCTTTGATATCATCAGTAAGAATCACTTGAAATTAAAGCTGCATTATCCAAAATCAACTTTTGAGCAAGTACATATCAGCAGAGCTGGGTACATTACTTATGAATTGTAATCAGTTACTGATTACAAATTACATGTATTCAGTAATATAATCTCTTAGATTACACATTTTTGGTAACGTAATGACTACTTTTGTGCTATCCCTTATTTGATGTCACATATATTGTAGGATAATATTGTACTATTTTGACAGATTCAAAGAAAAAATATATTTTATTCACCAACAAGAGCCTTAACAGATTCTTTTTAAAGTGGACAGTTAATACTTCAAAATACTAACACTAATGTACCTGTTAGTGTTTGCTGATAGTAACACTGAATAAAACAAAATCACATCTTATGATTTTAAAACATATTTACTTAAAATTAAGTAAATTTAGAAAACAGCAACATTACAAAAACATGAAATTCACAGCAATATCACTGCTACATCAAATATTTCATATATTATTACTACATTATTATCATTTCATATATATATATATATTCATATATCTATATTTCATACATATTTATCTGTATTTCCCCTTCACCGCTGGAAAAACTCAAAGAATCACGAATGTATATAAGAATCAATGAACTGTGAACCACTTACTGCCATTGTGTAAATAATATGTAATCATGTAATCCATAAAAAAAAGTAACTGTAGTCTGATTACGAGTATTTTAAAAAGTAGTTTACTCTAATTATGTCAGGCTGTGTATGACGGAAGACGAAAGAGAACAGGTCAATATCCAAATACACGAAGTTTAATAATTCCAAACGGGTAGACAGGCAAAAGTTACACAACATAATAGAACGGTGATCGGACAATGACCTGAACTGAAACAGGAACTGATATACAAACTGGGAGATTAACAAATGATGTGCAGCTGTGATGTTAGTTAGTGTCCATGGTGATAGATGAATGTGCGCAGGTGAGGAACAGGAGGGATGCTGGGAAATGGAGTGCTAGTGCTGGTGACTGTGACAAATTACAAATACTTAATTTTTAGAATCTGATTACGTAATCCAGATTACATGTAATCCGTTACTACCCAGCTCTGCATATCAGCCGGTGTTCAAAACTATCTCCTTACCTTAGCCCGATTCACAAAGGTAAGCTTGTAATAATGTTTCGAGTGGGAATTCCTTGGGAAATTCGTCTTTGCGTCATTACGTCATGTCTATTTACATAACAAACGAGTCCCAGCTAGTAGGCTATATCATGCGAGAATGCTGCAGGTGGCGGATCATTTATAGCCTTTTCTCACAGCAGCTGGATTCTGAAGTAATATCCACAACGGTGCGGTAACTGACAGCAAAAACTAGATTCATCCGCACTGAGAAGCTGTGCTGATGCACAACCCACGTAAAGATGATTATTCCACAAACTACTACAATTGCAGGCTTCAAACTGAGATGGCGACAAAGAGGCTAAACTTACTGACTGCAGCTTTAACAGACATGTTTTGTAATGTATGCCAACCTTCCATCTCCATTTTCCATCAATTTATGGCTGTATTGGAGTTCCATCTGTAAAATATCCAGCTATTATTGCTTTTTTTTGTACACATTTGTTGTAAAAATGTATGTGTAATTTTGCACACATATAAGTAAAAAAAAATACACATTTAAATTATTAAGTTTAAATTATGCATATAAATGTAATTTTAATATTTTTTTAAAATACATTTTTGGGTGTATTAAACTGCTCGGCCAGCATAAACAAGCTGTTACTGTTTAGCTCTGTTTGAGGGTATACGCCATTATTTTTGACTTGTGCCAGCAAAAAACTACTTGACAACTAATCCGAACACCTTAGCAACCACCTAGCAACTTATCCAAGAACACTTTAGCAATGTTATAGTTATGCCATTCACAACACTCTAACATTGTGAAGACGAGGTTTGGACAGTCAAGAAAATGTACAAATCTGTCTTTATGAGCTGTTCTTTGTGTTCATTTTCTTGTATGTTCACACACAAGTGTTTTAGAGCGACTTCTTCCACTTTCAGCCAGACGGCAATTTGCCTAAATTAGGAGCCCGATCTTCTTTATTGCCTAGGTTGGGTAAAGCATGTTAAATAGTTTGACCACGTTAATCCAGTGGCACTAACTTATTTATCTGTGTTAATGAAATCACTGTTAATTATTTACAAGTGTTAGTGAAGCGTCTTTAATTATCTGTTCTGTAATACTCCCTCTCTACTGGTGTATCTTTTCTCTCTCTCTCTCTGCCTGACTTTTTTTGTTATACTCTCCTTTTCTTTTTCTCGCCATGTCCTTTTTTCTATTGATGTGCATTTGAATTGTGCGTAAAAGAGGTTATATTTCCTTTGACATTGTGTTTATGTATTTTTATAAACATATATAAAGCACGCCGTGCTTTAGTAAAGCGATCCCGAGACCATGAATAATGAACGTTATGAGGCCCAACCCCCCTCTCTCTCGCTGTCCTCTCCGTTTTCATTTGCTTTCTCTCACAGATCATGTGACCACTCTGAGGCCAGTAATTATTCATGAGCTCTGCACCGCACCGCAGGACCTGCGCGAGAGAGCCTCCGGCTCCAAGCTGAGGCCCCGCTCCAGCTGCACACAGGGGCCCATCGGCCTGCACGGGTCAGACGGCGACACCTTACACCGCAGACGGCGAGGAAACACTCACCCTCACCCCGCCACTCTCTGGATGAATAAAAGATGCCCACAAAAGAGAAAAAACCAACAGAAACCGAAGAAAGGGATGACGAAGGAGAGGAGAAGGAGCCAACGGTGAAAGGAAAGAGTAAGAGGGATGCAAAGACGAGACAGAAGAGCTCAGAGGAGAAGACAGCAAGCACTGAGACACTTACAGAGAAGGAGAAGAGAAAAAAGAGTGACTCCGTAAAAGAGAAAAAGAAAAAGAAGAGTAAGGAAGATGTCGAGGTGACAGAGAATGACAATGGGACAGACGAACAGAACAACAATGAGCCTGTCGGCAAAGAAAAACGGACCAAAGGGAAATCCTCAAACGAAGAACGGGACGGAAAAGAGGTAAGGAAAGAGAAGAAAAAAAAGAGTAAACCATCCGAAAGCAAAGAAGGACAAGAAGACATGGGGTCCAAGGAGAAAAAGAGCAAAGACGGCAAGAAAAAGAAGAAGTCTGCTGAGGAAGAGGAGGATGAGGACGCCGTGCAGGAGGAAGCAGAGGAAGAGGAGGATAAGAAGAAGAAGAAAAAGGATAAAAAGAAAAAGAAAGGTTCCGACAGCGACGAGGACAAGAAAGCAAAGAAGGGGAAGAAGTCGAAGGTCAAACAGGTGGATTATGCCGAGATCTACCAGGAGGAGCTGCTGAACTATCACACGGAGGAATCCGATGATCAAGAAGACGAATTCAACAAAAAGAAAGGTAGACTCTGGATGAGGATTTCCTTCCTGTTCTTCTTTTTATTCTCAAGTCTGTCTATTCAAGTCTTTTCATCGAGACAAAAGAGAAAGGGAGACTTTAAAACTAGTTTGTTAAAATTTAATGCATTCATTCATTCATTTAAAGTTTGCTCCAAAAGTACTGTCATTTACTCACCCTCATCATGCAGTAACCATGTCTTCAGCTTCATAACGGAAAAAAAAAATTGTAAAAACATCATACTGAAATTTCAGAGCTTCAGTGATGAAGAAGATTATCAATGAACGCCTTTTGGCCTGTTTCTCACACAAAGCTATTATGACTTCAGAACACTTTGAATACTGTACACAATTCTACTTAATTTCTGTTTTTGTTGTGCTTGACAGCCATAAAATGTCTCTTTTTGTGTTCAGTATGCAGGTTTGGGACAACATGGGGGCAAATAAATGACATAATTGTCATTTGTTGATGAACTATCCTTCTGTTAAACTGTCTTTTCTGAGGATAAGCTGTCTTTCTCTCTCACTGCGTCTGTCTCTTTCTCTGCTTTCACTCTCAGTCAGGCACACCCGTCCTCGGTTTCTCACAGGTTGGATTTCTTTTAACCCTGGAACATCTCTTAATTGAATACTTGAACGCTGGAGGTTGAACAAAGACAACAGAAATAGACGAGGGAGGAATGGAGACAGAAGTCTTCAGTAGATTTTACGAGCAAAGAATGCACCTCTTATGAACGATTTTTTTGGAGTTGCAATATGGAGATTAAAATCTTCTTGATCTTAGGCTTGCAATAACTGGAACTTTCCTTTTTAAGATTGTCAGTATCTGATTTGCAGTAAAATTCTGATCATTCCACTAACGTCCAGTCAGAGAACCTTCCGGATTTCATATTGGCAGACAGCTCTAGAGGTCTCTGTTTGGCACAGCAGAAGTGTGTCTGGATTGGCTGGTTATTACAGTGTCCTGGCAGCAGGGTATCATGAGAGAACGGCGATGGGCACTGTGCCAGCGGTGGATTTGAATCAGACGGGCACCTCTCTATGGCCCGAAACATTACACTCTAATCGGCCTTTTCATGGAACCATCAAAACCTCATTCAGCACGATGGACGTCAAGCTGTCAGGTTCAGTCAGGTGTAGCACGTTCGATTGAGGTTATCACTTAGCACAGATCCAGGGGTACCTTGCCTTATATCGCAACTTAAAGGGATAGTTCAGCCAAAAATGAAAATTGGTAACCAAACAGTTGATAGACGTCAGTGGGGTACTGAAATTCTTCAAAATATCTTCTTTTGTGTTCAGCAGAGGAAAGAAATTCATACAGGTTTGGAAGAACTTGAAGGTGAGTAAATGATAAAAGAATTTAAATTTTTGGGTGAACTATCCCTTTAACAACGCTTCAAACAACGTATAGAGGGTATGCACGTGACGTCAGCGCCGGCCGTTATAACTGCGGTTACGCTCACTGAGTGGCAAAAAGACTGAGTGGCAGCATTGGTTTTCAGCGTGAATGCGGCGAAAAACACACAAACACATCTAAAACGGGAAAAAGCTTTGCGATTGACTGTACAAATAGCTTTGACACAAAATCATAAGTATATTTTTAACGAATGCCAAAAGCTACAGAAAAAAAGAAGCAAACTGATTGCTGCAATTCACAGAAAAAACTGGACTTCAGACAGAGAAACATGGATTTGCAGTTATCATTTTGTGTCAATATGTTGGATTTTGGGGTAAAATCATACCCTATATTGTATTGTTATATATCGTGTTGACAGCTCATCAATTAAATATTTACCATCTTATATTCTGCATAATTGGGCGTTTTTAAATAAACACTGACAAAAACTATACAAGTTTTAGCGCTGGACGATATGACGATATATAACACTGATTTAAGTGATCACTCCGATTTAAACCTACCTATATTGTAGTGCTATGCATGCAGCAGGTTCTTTTGCCACTCAATCAGTCCAACTGAGGGAGCGTGTTCCGGCGGGAAAGTGACTCTCGCGAGCACTTGAGGTATATATCAGCAGCGCTGTACCGGAGCGCTTTCCGTTAGAATCTGCATGGGATGTATACTGGTAAACTAAAACATAAGTAATGTCATTATTTATCACTTAAATAAACCTTTAGTGGTTTGTTTAAAATGTCAATAAGACAGTTGACAGCAAACTGTGCAAGGGGAGGTCGCGCGAGACGTAACGTAGGTTACCTCAAACGACTGCGGTCCAAAAATTACTTTCAGAAAAAGTTGACCCCACGAAACAGTCATAATAAATTATTGAAATGTCATTATTACATTATATGAACGAACATATCGTAAATTATACAGATTTCACAAACGGTAAGTATGCAAAAAATTGTGTGTTTATTTTGAGTCGGACATAAATTAAAGTTTCGCGTTTTTCAGTGAGTTATTTGTTGATTTAGCTTCCGTTATGAATGATTAGCGCGAGTTAATTCAATGAAATATTGATTCAAACAATTTCAGTTTGTGAATATTGACTGATTAATTAAAACAACTAGTGGCCAGTTGCATACTTATCCTCTATGTTAAGTCTATCTTAAGAACTAGTCTGACCTACTAGCAGTAAGGGGTAATTAGTCTTTTCAGATTCAAATTGGGCCAGTCTAGTTTTTTTGTGTAACTGAAGAAAAAAAAAAAAAAAAAAAGTTATAACCAGGCAGAAAAAAAAAAAGAATAACTTGTAGCATTGGATGTCCTTTTGTGTCTTTCCTGAAATTAGGGCTCAAGGATATTGCCACATGCCAAGATAAATGGGTTTGCCTGAATGTAATAAAATTATTAATTGAAAACCCACATTGATTGATTACTCTCCCATGGTGTCCAATTAATCATAGTTCAAGGGGCCAGTATACATTGAGTTTGTGAACAATTTGATTAGGAAAAGCATGTTCCATATGTTTGAACGTTACTCCGTCCTACACACTGATCCTCAGGATAAAACATGCATTTGGTTGTCACAGGGTCCTGCAGTGGTTCAGAGAAAGGTAGAGGTCACACGGTGAACATCAGGGCCATGTCGTACTCTCACTCCATTAACATGGCTAAGTTACAGAGATATTGCTTACAGCAATTCAGCTTATACAAACGTGGGTGAGTTTAGAATAGCAGGTTGTTGGGTTACACGGGATATACCTGAGCACTCTGCATTTGGGACTACAACCCTTCTAATGTTATACAAATGAAAACAAGATGCTTTCTTTGGTGGAGGTCAGGTATAATTGATATATAACCGAACGTTCTGCTTTCTCCTCAGTGTACGAGGTGGTGACCGTCACAGGTGATGTTAAAGGCGCTGGGACGGATGCTAATGTGTTCATCACCTTGTATGGAGAGTTTGGAGTGACTCCCAAAGTTCACCTGGCCAGCAAGTAAGTTATGCTTCTTGAGAGTTTCCAAAGTCAAGTCCTTTTTCTTAAAGGGAAAGTACAAATGCACATTGACGAGCTTGGTTACCGAAAATGATCATTCCTCATTATCATTTATGATTGGTGGTTAATAAAACTGGTTCGATGCATATCAAGATGTGTTTCTACGTACTTGTTATTGTTTTGAGTCCTTAAATCTTTCAAGTGTCAGCTGAATTGTCTGGTATTTTTGAGGAAGTCTGTGGTGCAAAATAAGTAGGAATTTCTGTTGATTTTGACAGGACAGTGCATATCTACCATGTTAATTATTTAATTCTGTATTCTTCTTCAATCTACAGCACAGAAAAGAGGTATAACAGTAACAAGGCCACCTCATCTGCTTGTGTGTGGCCGTGCATTTCTCTTTTGCACACAATGCTGTACAAGAGAACATCCTGCATGCTTTGAACATCTCATTCACACCTACACATCTTTAGGAAACAGATATTGTTTTCTTAGTAGGGCTGAATGATTATAATATTCATGAAATGAATTATTCATGACATGAATTTTAATCACGCTTGGCTCATGCATTACCCACAATCACATGGTGCAAAGCACAGGATTTGCTCTCCTCTATACAGCATCACCATGGACATTCATCTGAAGGTGAAGAGATTCATGTGACTTTCTCATTGAATCAATGAGAGGGGACAGTCATATGGCATCACTTCCTTTTGTGGTCTTTCAGGAAAACATGAGAAGTTTACACATATTCAACACAAAAGGTAGGCTACTCATAAAAATCTCCATACACACATTATATCCCATGTGTGCGTGTTGATATTATATGAGTATAACAAAAGACCCTCAAAACTCTCCCTACAGTAATCAGTCACCCTAATCAGTGCTGATTGATGATCGGTAAATGATTTAGAAACTAATTACTAATGGGAGAGTTTTTACCTGCTCAGATGAATGTCCAAACAGTTAATGTTGCATAATGACTCATAAAATGTAGAAGGGAGAAAAAAGGACAGATGCAGCTTCAGAAAAGTTTAGAAGATTGCACAATGATGAAGAACAATTTATAAACCGGACACCTATATATGGAAACTTGTTTCCGCCATGAAATAAAAAATATAAAAGGTAATTGCGGCTATTTATCTCACAATTCTGACTGTGAGATATAAAGTCAGAATTGCGTGATATAAAGTCCGAATTGCAAGATATAAAGTCAGAATTGCGCAATATAAAATCAGAATTGCGAGATATAAACTCACAATTGAGAGATATAAAGTCAGAATTGCGACTTATAAACGTACAATTGCGAGAAATAAAGTCAGAATTGCGAGAAATAAAGTCAGAATTGCGAGTTATAAAGTCAGAATTGTAAGATATAAAGTCAGAATTGCGAGATATAAAGTCAGAATTGCGAGTTATAAAGTCAGAATTGCGAGTTATAAAGTCAGAATTGTAAGATATAAAGTCAGAATTGCGAGATATAAAGTCAGAATTGCGAGTTATAAAGTCAGAATTGCGAGATATAAAGTCAGAATTGCGAGATATAAAGTCAGAATTGCGAGTTATAAAGTCAGAATTGCGAGTTATAAAGTCAGAATTGTGAGTTATAAAGTCAGAATTGTGAGTTATAAAGTCAGAATAGCAACTTGCAATTTATATCTCACAAATCTGAGAAAAAAGAATTGTGAGTTGCAATTACCTTTTTTTTTAATTTAGTGGCGGAAACAAGGTTCCATACCTATAGGTTAATTGTTTATTCATAAATCATTTGAAAGTTTAGCTTATTATGTCTCAAAATTTCAGATTTTACAACCTATTTGAGAAACGTTGTATATTTGGGTAGCTGGGTGCATCTCACGAAACTTGTCAAGAAATATCTGAAGGACGAAAAAAGAAAAGTTATTTTACTTAAAGAAGAGGAGCCTACTTTTAAGATTTTTTTGCATTGTGACATTCCTGGCATGTTTTCGTGGGATTCATCCAGTCACCAAAAGACTAATTTATTATATGGATTTGTTCATAAAAACAGAGAGAGTTTCACCAAAATAGAATAGAAATGTTTTTGGACTTTAATTCTGTCCGATAGTCAGCATGCAACATTTTGGAATTGAGATGATATTTAACAGAATCTCAGAATCTGTCTAAATGTCATCATTTCCAAAGTTTGCTGGTGCGGTTTTGAGCGTGCTGATCTCAGGTGAGATGTGTGTTGGTTTCACCGCATCGGTAAGTCCGTGTGGATGTGTGTGAGTAATTTGGCATTGTGAGTGGATGTGTAATTCATACTGGGTGATTTTTAATTCATGCATTTTGCATTTTGATTAGAGAGATGCTTTTGCCGAAGCCAACGCAAGAGACCGTAGAATGATATGTGGGTCAATGACAGTGACAGATGGTTCTCTCATGAACACACACCTAGTCAGTTTTAGATGTCGGTGCATTACAAAGTTAGAAGCTTGATTTAGTGTCACAGTAAATCATTTAGTTTTGAGTCTATTCACAGGTTTATTTCTCTATTTCAGGAGCAGAACAGCCTTCGAAAAGAACAAGACTGACATCTTTAGAATCAAAACTCACAATGTTGGGCCAATAAAGAAAATTAGGTACATGCATACGTCCACATACATCCAAGAGTAACTACCTTAAAGGCAAGTCTTAAAAGTTACAGCTTGTGATGTACTTCCTGTAATGCAGAATCGAGCATGATAACACAGGCATGAGTGCCAGTTGGTTCCTGGACCGAGTCATTGTGACTGACATGATTAGGCCACACCTCCGCTTCTTTTACGCCTGCAACAATTGGCTGAGCAGAGAAGAGGGGGACGGACTTACTGTCCGATATCTGTTGGGCAGCCTAAACCCCATGGACATTCCAAAACGTATGTTGTGACCTTTAATTTACAATACATACTTGTACAATAGAGAGTAAATAAATGAATCTTACTGGAAAAACCTAAACCTAAAAATGTGCCAATAAATCTAGTCAAACTTTAAATTAGATACATTTCTTATCATTATAAAACATTCTTTTAGGTTAAATCATTAGAATTTGTACAATAGAGAGTAAATAAATGAATCACATTACTGGAAAAACCTAAACCTAAAAATGTGCCAATAAATCTAGTATAACTTTAAATTAGACAAAATTCTTACAATTATAAATTTATACTTTATAATTTATACAATTTTTTATTTTATTTTATTTTTAATTTAATTTTACTGCTGGATCACCTGAAAAATGTGCCAGAAATGTGTCTAGAACAATTAATATTATTTTTTTTTTATTAGATACATTTCTTACTATTATTAAACATGCATTTAGGTTAAACCATTAGATCACCCAAAAGTGAAAATTCTGTTGTTATGTACTCACATTCATGTTGTTCCAAAACCAACCATAAAAACCACTACTAATAAATACTACATAACCTACAGATATACTTCATGCAGCATTTATATCTTGTTCCATAAACCATAGATAACATCACATAGGTCATGTGATCATGATCATAGATGATGCATGCACACAAACATCACCAGCCCAAACCAGACTCAGGTTGCATACAAAGGATTAGAAGAAATTTAGTAGTAGAGTAGAGTTTCAGGTGGGGATCACAATTTCACCAGTCCAACATTCCCACATACTGCTAACAATATAACATTACATTTCACAGAGAGAGAGAAAGACTAGATGTAACAGCCGTTTCTAAGAAAGACCTCATTCCATGGTGTAATCATAGTGGTGATGATAACAGGTTTTACCTTGAATGTGTTAATGTGTGTGTTTGTTCATGTATTGCAGAGAACAAGTACATAGCCAGTGTCTTCACAATGGATGCTAAAGGCAGTGGGACTGATGCTGATGTCTATCTAAATATTTTTGGAGAGTTTGGGGATACAGGTCAGTACTAAAACCAGTCAATGTTCCTGTGTGTATTAGTGTTTTATGTTGCACAGTTTTGGTGTGATGTTTGCAGGAGAACGGAAGCTGGCCAGTGAGGGAAAGGACAATTTTGAGCGCGGTAATGAAGACAAATTCACCATCGAAGCACCAAATCTTGGCAGACTCCGAAAAATCACCATCGGACACAACAACAAAGGGTCTTCTGCTGGTTGGGCGTGTCATAAAGTACACAAACGCACTTTTCAAATATAATCTTCATAAAGAACATCTTGTGTTTCTCTCCTCTGTGATTAATATGGTGTGTTTATGTATTATGGTGATGTGTTTTAGGTTGTAATAGATGACATGGGAAATAAAGAGGTTTATGAGTTTCCTGTTGACGCCTGGTTTGACATCTCAGAAGGGGACGGCAAAATACAAAGAGATGTGCTTGTCGGGGCTACACAACCAATGGGTAAGAGCTGTGTGTGTGTGTTAGAGTAAGTGCATCTGATTAAAATGCCTCATGCTGTCAAATGATTAAATAATTTTAGGTTAATTAACTGTACAATCAAACATTAAAGGGATAGTTCAAAAATGAAAATTATCCCATGATTCACTCACCCTCAAGCCATCCTATATGACTATCTTCTTTCAGATGAACACAATCAGAGATATATTTAAAAATATCCTTAGTCCAAAGTTTATAATGGTAGTGAATGGGGGGCGAGATTTTGAAGTCCAAAAAAAAAAAAGCATCCATCCATCATACAAGTAATTCATACGGCTCCAGGGGGTTAAAAAAAAGGCCTTCTGAAGTGAGTAAGAAAAATATCTAATATTTAAAACTTATATAATATATCCTATAATATCCAAGTCGACTTGCGCAGTATGCATACAGCCATCTGCCGGAAGCTAGTTATAGTTTTAAATATGTTTTAATTTTCTTACAAAAACATATCGCTTCACTTCAGAAGGCCTTTATTAACCCCCTGGAGCCGTATGGATTATTTTTATGATGGATGGATGCATTTTTTGGGCTTCCAAATCGCACCCCCCATTCACTACCATTATAAAGCTTGGAAGAGACAGAATATTTTTAAATATATCTCCAATTGTGTTCGTCTGAAAGAAGATAGTCATATACACATAAGATGGCTTGAGGGTGAGTAAATCATGGGATCATTTTTCATTTTTGGGTGAAATAACCCTTTAAGTTCTACTTAATCCTGTAAAACCTGACATAGGATATAATAGCCAAAAAGATCTATTTAAAAAAAAAAAATGTAACAGTTTATTTAACTTTTGACAAAATATAAAAGAACATCTAAAAAAGTTTGCATATATGTTTTGTATCATATCTGATACATTAGGCTTTTGTTGTCCAAATAAAGCTCATATTCGACGAAGAAATAAACACATTAGTTTTATTCAGAGGCCCAAACTGAGCAAAAATATGCAATTTGTTGCATATAGCCAAAAAGTACGATGAAATTCTGATAGCTTGTAATGTAAATCAGTGAGATCTTTATTACAGTATAACAAACTACTTAGATAAAATGCATACAAATATAATCTCTGTCTTAGTAAGATGATTCTTAAATGCTTAGTTTAATGATCAAACATTTAATGCAATACAATACAGTAATTGAGAGATGTACAAATAAACGTTCCTCAAAAGCCTGATGGATCATATTTGATACATTTTAACATTATTTTTCTTTAAAAAAAAAAAATGATGTATGGATATTCAAGAAAACCTTAGTCGCTTCAGTCCAGTAAATGTTCATCTTGAAATATTACTAATTATATAAAAGTTATGCTGATATTAAATCATTCATCAGAGATTTTGAATTTTGTTTGTTGTGTATGTGTGTGTAGCGATTGTGTATAACGTACAGGTGATGACCGGTGATATTCGTGGAGCGGGCACTGATTCTAAAATACACCTCGTAATGTACGGTCATAAGGGAATTAAGAACAGTGGCAAATTGTTCCTGGAGGGCGGCACGTTTGAGCGCGCCCAGATCGACATCTTTAATGTTGAGCTGCTGGAACTGCTCAGCCCGCTCAGTAGAGTCACGATCGGACAGGACAACGCTGGGATTGGCTGCGGCTGGTATTGCGAAAAGGTGCGTGTTGGGGCTATAAGGTGTATTGAAGCTTTCATTACTTATTCATACATACAACGTGCAGTTTTTTCTTTTTCTCTCACAGGTGACTGTATACTGCCCATTCACAGGCTTAGAGCAGGTATTTCCCTGCGGAAGGTGGTTGGATGAAGACGAGGGCGATGGACTGGTGGAGCGAGAACTGTACGAGATGGTCTCACTCAGACAGAAAAAGCAAAAGAGTGAGCAAATGATCAAATTATTGCTCTGTCAAAACAGTCAGGCGAAAATTTACATATACATTTTGTCATTTAGCACACACTTTTATCCAAAGAGTCTTACAGATTCGCTAAACATTATGTATTTTGGTGTAAAGATCTGCATCTTATTTACTAACCACATGTAATCCAGTGTAACCAGGCACATAATGTGCTGAAATAGTGCTGTGTTGTATATATATAAACTTTTTTTGACAATTCTTTGAAAGAATTGTCATTCTTTCAGTGCAAACATGCAGTCAATGACCTATTATTTCAAAATGATGATGAAAAAAAAAATAAAATAGAGTTTATAAAAATTTTATAATCAATTTAAAAAGAAAATTATTTTTGTAAAAAAAACTAAAAATAATAAAATAAAATTATATTCATACAAAAATAATATCAGCAATAATAAAATAAAAAATTATATCAGCAATAGTAAAATAAAATAATATTCATAGAAAATAATAACATCAATAATAAAAAATGTATTCATTAAAATAATAAAAACTAACGATAAAACAAACTTATATTCATACAAATAAAAAACATCATCAATAATAAAATAAAATAATATTCATAAAATAATTAAATCAATGATAAAATTATAATCATAAAAATCAAGAATCAATGACAAAATAAAATTACATTAATTAAAAATAATAAAATCAAGAATAAAATAAAATTATTTTCATATAAATAATAATAAATTAAAAATAAAAATATATTTGTTAAAAATAAAATTATATTCATAAAGAATTACTCAAATAATAATAAAATACAATTATATTCATTGAAATTAATAACAAAACAGTAAAAAACAGTAATCATAAAATAAAATCAATAATAAAATAAAACGATATTCATAGAAAATAATAACATCAATAATAAAAAAGTATTCATAAAAATAATAAAATCAATGATAAAACAAATTATATTCATACAAATAACATTAATAATGAAAAAATATATCCATAAAAATAATTAAATCAATAATAAAATTACAATAATAAAAAATGTACAAAAAATAAATGATAAAATAAATAAAATTACATTAATGAAAAGATTAAAATAAATTGTATTCATAAAAATAATAAAATAAATTCAATAAAAATAAATGTATGGTATAAATATATTTATACCAATATTAAAATCAAATTATATTCATAAAAAATAACATTAATGAAACAATACAATTATATTCATAGAAAATAATGACATCAATAATAAAAACAGTAATCATAAAAATAATAAAATCAGTTCACAGTGCATTAACTAATGTTAACAAGATTTTTATAATGTATTAGTAAATGTTGAAATTAACATTAACAAAGATTAATAAATGCTTTAGAAGTGCAGTTCATTATTAGTTCATGTTAACTAATGTAGTTAACTAATGTTAACTCATGAACCTGATAGTGTTACCAACAAAATTATATTCATAAAAAAAGAATTAAATCAATGATAAAATTATAATCATAAAAATATTGTTGAATTGACTCTTAAACCATCAAGACAGACAAATTCATCTTTTCTGTGTGTTTGTGTGTTTCACAGAACTCCCCTGGTCTCTGTGGGTCTGGACGTCGGAGATTAAAGGTTCCGGCACAGATGCACAGGTTTTTCTGCAGGTGTACGGAGAGAATGGCAAGAGCGATGAGATGAAACTCGAGAGCAAATCTGACAGTTTTGAACAGGGACAGTGCGACAAGTTCATTGTATGTCTGCATGTCTCTTTATCTTTGTGTCTCATTCTATGAATAAACAGTGGTCCCAAAACATATTTGTACACTTAAGTGTCAATTTATGAGTGTCATTATAGTAGATAAGAATACATCAAAGTGATATTTATAAGTGTCAAGATATTTTTCAGGGCCACTGTGATTTTGAAAAATATTTTTTTTATGTTTTACATCTTTACTGGTGCTCTAGATTGAGATGCCTGATATCGGGAAGATACGCAAGCTGAGAATCTGGCACGAAAAGAGGCATCCTTTCTCTGGCTGGCATCTTGGCAGGGTGAGAGACCTGGCTCTACAGACTACAGGCTCGTGCACTATTACACAGAACCAATTTGTCCATTTCACACTGTAATCATGACTTAAGGAAGCAAGCGTCATGTTTTCTCAGCTACCGGGGTGGGGCTTTTCTATCATCATTTTTAAGGATGCTGATTTTTAGAAGGCAGCTGTCTGACTCTGAGATGGCAAATGGGAACATGGTTTGTGTAACATTAGCAACATTAGCATTATTAGCTGTTTGATAACATAGTCAAGCCAAAAGCTCATCATATCAATTACCATTATGTGTCCGGTGTTGTAGAGAGCGATACATAAAACGCATTACCATTTCTGATACTTCGACTTGTAGACAAGCCTGTATAATTCACTCTTCCTTGTCTTCTTCTGAATCAGTTTGTGGTTCAAACAGATATAGCTGAATTAAACAAATATTTCCACTTGCCATTGTGTAGTGTTTACTACAGTGGATCAGGTAGTCCGAGCTGGTGTGATTGAGTGGAGGCGGGGCTAATTTGCCTAATCATGGCTTCACATATACTAAATGAAGCAAGGGTGTAGAGTTAAATTCAAGCTATTTTAGGACATGAAAAAACTTATTTTTACTAGAAAAAATGTTTAAATATGTAATTTTATTGATCAAAGATTAGTTTTAACTCTCTCGTTCTCTTCGTTTAGGGGTCACACTTGGCTCCTTCGTGGTCAAAAGTGACCAAAGCCTTGAAATGTAACTTTTGTGTTTTTCAGGAAAACCTATGTAAAATTTTGAGGGTATTTTATCATAGTATGCAATATTTATGCAATTTAGCTATTTTCCCATTGAAAAGAATGCACTTTTTTCCTAATATATTTTTAAATGATTTATTCCATGTCTCCATAGAGACAAGGCATTTAAAATCCAATTTTTTGAAGGTAGATTAGTGCCATCTAAAAAAGAAAAGAAACATAAAGGGAGTAAAAAAAGAAAAACGTATGTAATGGTGTAACCATAAAATTCCTGTCTAGTTCTATATAAAGTGGCTTAAAAATTCTTTAGTGGTTTTTAGACATAAATACTTATTTTTATTAAGTTGTGGATTTGGATTTATACTTAAACATTCTCAAAGACTTTTTGTCAAGGTTTAGATTTTTTTAGTTTGAAATGTTGATTTGAAGCATCTGAGTATTTTTGCTCAATTTTACCATATTATTACAACCACACCAGTTCATTTGTGTGAATAATAGTGTGTTGTGTGTGTATTGAAGTTTGTACCACCAAAAGATTCTCTGAGTTTTCGTATTTTTTTGTATTTTCCATTCATTTTCTATGTCGGTCATTTTTGACCGCGAAGGAGCCAAGTGTGACTATTATTTTTTTTCTGACCCTTTAACATATCCGAATCATGTCCATTATTTTTCTTGTGTATTCACATAGCTAATGCGACAAAAGTCACCAATTGTCATCCCATTCCGATGAAGAAAAAAAAAATTAAAATTTTTAAAACGTAAAATTTTTCAGTCATTTTAAATTATTGACTGCAGGGGGACTTTAAATTATAACTTTACATTCTTTCTGAATTTTTTCTCATCTGTTTCTATTATGTTGCCTGAGCTCTAAGCACTAACATTTTCTTCTGATTTACTGTGTTTGTCTGCATGAAGGTGACACTGATGAAGACCCTTACTAGAGAGAAATACTCATTTATTTGTAACCGTTGGTTGGACATCAATGAAGACGACAATGAGATAGTTAGAGAACTGCCAGCTACTGGAAAACTTGTGCCAGAACCTTTACCACGTGAGAGAACTACAAAACACATCTTCTACATGTCCATTTTTAAAGATAAAGGTTCTAGTTAGAGCCTAAACCATTTTAAGTGTCAAAAAACTACAAAAAAAATTATTTAGTTCTTAAGAAAACCTTTTACATATAGGTACTGGAGCTTTAAAGAACCCAGAATCCAAAACACTGATCTGAAGAGCCAATGATGAAACATCAAGAACTTTGCTTAAACTCCCAAAAACCATATATAACAAATCGAGAACCATATACAGTGAATAATGGTTTTTAATAAGAAAAAGATTGTTTTGTGTGACTTTAAAGAACCTATGAATAACCTTTACATGTTTTGGAGTAATAGAAGATATAATCCCAATTGCAGTCATGCATTATATTAATAGTTTACAGTTAGAAAATTTTTTTACAAACAAAGATAAAGATTTATTTGATTTTTACATTCATATTGCTGTTTTCTTTTTTTTTTCTTTGCCAATTAATAGTTATTAAGTATCGCGTGACGATTTGCACGGGAAACATCAGCGGAAGTGGAACAGACGCCAGTGTTTATTTAAACATCATTGGTGACTTAGGAGACACCGGAGAGCGTCTGATGTTCATGAGCAAAAACAACGTCAACAAGTTTGAGAAAGGAAATGTGAGTAATGACATTTAACATGTTGTTATTAAACATTATGCATATACACTACCATTCATAAGTTTGGCCATATCAGCATATTAGTATGATTTCTGAAGGAGTAATGATGCTGAAAATTCAGCATTGCATCACAGGAATAAATTACATAATAAAATATATTTAAGTAGAAAACAGCTATCATGAATTCTGATAATATACCATAATTTTTGATCAGATAAATGCAGACTTAAATTTAACATTGAAAATTTATATATAAATAAATAGCATTATTAAAAGCATATTTCTGTCTCATTTTGAAAATGAAATCTAAAGATAAACACATTGCATTGTGGGATACAGAACCCAGTACACAGAATGCATACTATATACTACAGGAATAGTAAGTCTTTTACTCTATTCTCAGGCTGATGAGTTCCTGGTAGAGGCGGTTACACTGGGACAGATCAGGAGGATTCGGATTGGACATGATGGACGAGGTGGAGGCTGTGGTTGGTTCCTGGATAAGGTGATAATCAGAGAGGAGGGGCAGCCTGAGGCATCATCCATCGAGTTCCCATGTTTAAGGCAAGACAATCTGACAAAAACCATGTATAATATGTTTATTAGCTGTGGGAAAGCATATTCCAAGCTTACATAGCAGTATAAGTACGTACCCGTATGTGCGTGTGTCTGGCTGGGTAAAGAATGCGGAAGAGTGCTGTTTAAGCCAATTATGTAGTTGAAAAAACAGACTCTGGTTACTAATAGACAGTAAAGAGTGCAGAGGACACCCTACCTACACCAACGAGAGAGCTTTGTTACACACGCCTATAACACACACACACGCACAAATACACACTAATCCCACATGCTCACTTACTGTATCTCTCTCTCTCTCTCTCTCTCTCATCTCAGGTGGTTGGATCGTAACGAAGACGACGGACAGATTGTGAGAGAGTTAGTCGCTACTGATGATGGTCAACGTTTGTTCAGTGAGTGCACACACATAGAAAAATAATCACTTAGTGTCAAAATGTCAAATATGTGCAATAATGAAACAAAAAAGTGCAAATAGGTTACACACATCCCTCCTCAACAAGCTACACGATTTCATGCATCATTCATCTCTGTAGCACAAACAGGGCTTACTCAAATCACTAGTATGAGCAACATGAGCAGTGATGCATAACTTAGAAAACATCACCAAAATTAATTTCTGTATTTCTGTCTACATAAATATAAGCAAGATACAATACAATTCGACATAGAAGGTTATAAGAAAAAAATAAAATAGTTTGTGTGTTTCTTCCAGCTGTTGGCTATCACATTGCGATAAAGACAGGCAGTATTAATGGTGCCAGCTCAGATTCAAAGGTGTTCGTAAAGCTGTACGGAGAGAAAGGCGACACCAACAAGATGCTGCTGGTCGTCTCCGATAACGACCTGGGGAACTATTTTGAGACGGGACAGACGGACATCTTCACAATAGAGACCTTTGACATTGGCAAGGTATGCTACCTGATCAGGTTAGTCCTATTCACTCAGTCTGAGGTTAGAATTCTATTCTATTCTATTCTGTTCTATTCTATTGTTCATATTTATTCTATTTCTGTTATTTACATTTGTTCTTTTGTGTTTTGTTCTGTTGTTCAAATTCTCTTAAACTCATTCTATTCTATTCTAATGTTCATTTATTCTGTTTCTGTTGTTTGCATTTGTTCTGTTGTGTTATGTTCTGTTATTCAAATTCTCTTAAACTCATTCTTTTCTATTCTATTCTATCTAATGTTTGTTTATTTTACATTTGTTCTATTGTGTTCTGTTGTTCAACTTATCTTAAACTCATTCTATTCTATTCTATCTAATGTTCATTTATTCTATATAGATATATGTTGTTTTAATTTGTTCTATTGTGTTCTGTTGTTCAAATTCTCGTAAACTCATTCTGTTCTATTCTATTCTTTATAATGTTCAAATATGTTCTCTTTTATATCTCATATTTTGAAATATCATGGATAAAATACATAACAAATAATTTCATCCATTCATACACAACAGCATTCACACTTTGTATTCATATAATAAAATAAATCTGCTGAATTGTGTATTTATCGTGACTGCCCTCCGCTCTGTGGGAGGGTCCTGTAGATAAACAGGTTGCTGATTGGCCACACTAATGAGGGCCTGCGAGCTGGTTGGTTTCTGGACAGCGTTCAGATCTGGGTGCCGGTGCATGGGCTGCAGTACATGTTCCCAAGTCACCGCTGGCTCTGTAAGGATGAGGCTGATGGGAAAGTAGAGGTGGAAATCTACCCAAGTGAGACGCTGGAGATAGAGAAATGTAAGTATTTAATTTGCATTTATACATTTTACAAATGCTTTTCCCCCCCTAAAGCGTTATATACATTTCTATTAGTTCTTGCATTCAATGGGAATCAAACCCATGACATAGGCGTTGCAGGTACTATGCTATTTCAATATATGCACTCAAAATTTGACTGTTAATAGTGAAATTAATGCTCAGATCAGCTACTGTGAATTAAAAATGATTAATCAGTGTTTTTCTAATCGGCAGTGATCAATTATGAGGTTACCGTAGTGACAGGAGACGTGTGGATCGGAGGGACAAATGCAAATGTCTTCCTGCAGATTTATGGTGAGGAAGGAAAAACTGAACTAATACAGCTCAAGAGCCGATCAAACAACTTTGAGAGAGGAACCACTGAAATCTTTAGGGTGAGTTAATGGAGTTTTCATGAAAATATTACTGTATATTTTAAAAGCTAAATTATGTTTCTAGAATCTGATTGGTTGTGTCTGAATAGAATGCTCTCTCATTGGTTGATTAAGATTGAGGCCCTAGATGTGGGGCAGGTCTATAAGATCCGGATCGGCCATGACGGCTCCGGAGTAGGAGCTGGATGGTTCCTGGAGAAAGTGGACATTAAACGGCTGGTCATGGCAGTGGTGAAACCAGAGAAGAAAGAGGAGGACAAGAAAGACAAGAAGAAGAAAAAGAAGAAAAAGGTAAGTTTGGGGAAAATCAAATTTGACAGGTGACCATTAGCTCTTTGCTTTTTTTAAAAAAAGGTGTATTTTCTCAACGAGACCTTAATTTAGACTTAAATTAAGTCTAAAGTAACTTTAGTCCAGTCCAGCAACTAATTGTTTAATATTGTGAGGGACCAAATACAACATTTTGAGAATCAGCTATTGAAAAACTAATATTGATCAACCACTAATCTGAATATTTACTTTTTGCAATCATGTGTAGGAGGAAGAAGAGGAATCTCCAGGTGAATTGAAGGAGGTTGTTCGAAGTTACAGTTTCCCATGTGGCCGATGGCTCGCTCGTGATGAAGAGGATGGAGAGATACTCGTAGAGCTGTGTGCTGAGGATTATGAAGATCTAGAGGGTAAAGAGAGTGATTCAATGCTTCAAAAGTCATGAATAAAAACAGTATAAAAAGTTTATATACATAAAAGCTATTTTATATATTATTTATTTTGTTATATAATACATTTTATATTATAATACATATAATACATTTAAAATAAAAATGTTTTAAGGAAATAAAATATTTATTTAAAATGTATAAATTAATTAATACATTTACATTTTGAAAAATTATATAATAATTTAATAAATATGTAAGCAATTTTACCATTTTTAATTAAATAAAACATTTAAAATGAATAAATGAATAAAAATGTTTAATATATATACATTTTAAATAAATAATAATTAAAATGTAATATAATTAATAAATGTATTAATTTTAAATGTTTTATATTTCATTAAAATTGTATTTAAATTAGTCTTTTTGTGGAATGTTTAGATAAATTTGAATGTTTAGACAAAATACAAAAATGTTCTATTGTTATCTAATGCATTTAGAATATTACCTTTCATGCAGTGCATAATATAGCTGTTTGTGAATGTAAAATGCCTGCAAATTTTTAAAGATTAAAGTGCATGACAAATAGTTATTGTCTCCTAAAAGAAAGGATCTATGTCAGGATCAATGACTCTAGATTCAGTTGCAAGTGTACAGATATTTATTAAAGGAAGAACCATGAACAACAGCAGAAAATCAAGCAAAGTTGTGGGTGCAGATGATGTCCTCAGCAGCACAGGGACTACAATGGGCAGCTGAATGAATTCCAAGACAGAGGAGCAGGCGGGTTGATGGGTGAACGAAACAGGTTTTAATTTGGATCCATGAAACACCGCATGAATTCTCCTGTATACCGGAAGAAGTTTGAGGCGGACTGCCACTGGACTAATGATCTTAGTGACAGTGAACGGGCCAATAAATTTGGGAGCAAGCTTATTACAAACGGTGTGGAGAGGAATGTTCTGAGTAGAAAGCCACACTTTTTGGCCAACAACGTATTCGGGAGGCTTAGACCGATGGCGATCGGTCTGGGCCTTAGTGCGTGCTCTCACCTGGAGGAGAGCTAGTCTAGCCTTCCTCCAGGTGTGATGGCACCTCTGGACAAAAGCGTGAGTGGAGGAAACCGCGTCCTCAGATTCCAGGTTCTGAAAAATTGGTGGCTGGTAACTTGCACTACCTTCAAACGGAGAGAGAGGCCTGTGGATGATACTGGTAATGAGTTATGCGCATACTCAACCCATGAGAGCTGTTGGCTCCAGGAAGACGGATTCTGAGACGCCAAACATTGCAACGCCCGTTTCAAGTCTTGGTTGGCCCTCTCAGTCTGACCATTGCTCTTGGGATGAAACCCAGAAGAAAGGCGCAATATGGGACCAGGGTCTCGAAGGGACAGATAGCGGCTGAAGGAGGCCCGCGGGGGGCTGATTGGAAGTCTTAACGACAACGCAAACTGAACAGGCCAGTACAAAACTACGGATATCACAAGCCATAGATTGCCACCAGAATCGTTGTTTATCCAGAAAAATAGTACGATTCACTCCTGAATGACAAGTGATTTTGGAACAGTGACCCCAGCGGATGACGTCGGACCGCAACCCCTCAGGCACAAATAATCGACTCGGTGGGAAATTGGACGGAGGCGTTACCCCTTGTAAGGCATTGCGAACCTTCGATTCAATCTCCCAAGTGACAGCAGAAATGACCAGTTTCTCCGGCACGATTGAATCGGGAGAGGATGGACGTTCAGAACGATCAAAAATGCGAGACAAAGCATCGGGCTTGATGTTTTTAGGGCCCTGATGGTACGAGATAGAAAAATCAAAACGCGCCCACCGAGCCTGCCTAGAGTTCAAACATTTGGCGGGTCTGATGTACTCTAAATCCTTGTGATCGGTCCAGACAATCAAAAGGCACCCCCGAACCCTCCAACCACTGACACCACTACTCCAAAGCCAGCTTGACTGCCAACAGCTTTCTGTTACCAATATCATAGTTACGTTCTGCGGGTGACTAACGATGGGAATAAAACACGCAAGGGTGCATCTTGCCGTCCGCGAAGGAAAGCTGAGAAAGCACCGCCTCGACCCCCACCTCAGACGTGTCAACCACTACGAACTGGCGTGAAGGATCAGGGGTCACAAGAATAGGAGCTGAAACAAAGCGACTTTTTTAGGTTGGAAAATGCAGCTTCAGCTGCACTAGACCACCTGAACGTCACCTTGGTGGACAGAGGGTCAACCAGTTGGCTGTATTACGAATGAAACGTCGGTAGAAATTGGCAAAGCCCAGAAACCTGTGCAGGGCCTTGCGGGAGTCTGGTGTTGGCCAATCAGCCATAGCCTGAATCTTGTTGGGATCCATGCGCACCCCCTCGGACGAGATGATAAACCCCAAAAAAGAGACAGTTCTCAAAAATACCATTCTCAAGCAGCCTCTGAAGCACTCGTCTGACGTGCTGAATATGTCCCTGGAGAGACAAAGAAAAAATCAATATGTCATCCAGGTAAACATATATGAACTGATCGACCATGTCTCTCAGCACATCATTGACGAGTGCCTGAAGACAGCAGGAGCGTTGGACAGCCCGAACGGCATAACCAGATATTCAAAGTGCCCCCAGGGGGTATTGAACACGGTCTTCCACTCATCCCCCTCCCTGATGCAGACCAAATGATAAGCGTTGCGGAGATCCAACTTCGTGAAAAAAGACGCCCCCTGCAACCGTTCAAAAGCTGAAGACATCAACGGCAAAGGATACATATTCTTCGCAGTGATGTTATTCAGCCCTCGATAGTCAATGCAAGGTCGCAGAGAACCATCCTTCTTAGCCAGAAGAAGAATCCCGCTCCAGCAGGGGAAGAGGAAGGGTGGATGATTTTGGCTGCAAGAGAATCAGAAATATATTTCTCCATGGCCTCCCTTTCTTGAACAGAAAGCGAATATAACCTGCCTTTAGGCGGAGACGTTCCTGGCAATAAGTCTACAGCACCGTCATAAGGACGATGCAGAGGAAGAGAAGCTGCGTGAGACTTACTGAACACTTCCTTCAGGTCTAGGTACTCCTCAGGCACGTTAGGCAGGTCCACGGGTTCCTCCTGTATTCATCGGCAAAAGACTTGAACGAGGAGCAGCAAGGATGTTGATTTTCCCACACCGCTGTTCCCCACAGAGCAGCACGTCCAGATAACAGATCGACGCCACTTTGGATCGCTCCGTAGGAAATGATGTAGGTTGAAGTGTGAAAAACAAAGAGCATTTAGTCACAAAAGCTCAACATAACTGTGGCTCACCTGAATAATGAGCTGGAGGTGGTAGACAGGGCTCAACATGATGATCCACTCACTCAGATGGAAGGGGAACAGATGGTCGGGCTGGCACAGTGGGTGCTCCGGCTGTCTCTGTCCTAAGCTGCCGGAGCTGGGCAGTAACCTCGGACACTTGCGCCACCAAGGCTTGCACCGCACGACCTGTTGCCATGATCTGTTCCTCCTGTTGATCCATACGAGCGTTGTTGCTGGTTAGGAATTCTCTCCATTCAAAGCCACTTGCTGAATCCATCTTAGTCGGATCATTATGTCAGGATAAATGACTCAATATTCAGTTGCAAGTGTATAAATATTTATTAAAAGAAAGAACCATGAACAACAGCAGAAGATCAAGGAAAGTTGTGGGTGCAGATGATGTCCTCGGCAGCGCAGGGCAGCTGAATGAATTCCAAGACAGAAGTCCAGTGAAAACGTGATCCACCAACGACAGGCAGTAACATCCACAATGACAGGTAATCCAAACATGGCAGGAACACTGGAGCACAGCACACGGGAGAACAGGTAATACTGGACAAAGAACAAGAGTGAGCAACACAACAATCCGACAGAGAATGAACAACCACAAACTCAATATAAAGCATAGCTGATCAGCACCAGCACCAGCTGAAGCCAATCGCTAATAAGCGATCATGAGTTGCCCAGCAACGCAGGTGATTACATACACACACACACACACACACACACAAGATAAGGAAGAATCCACAGACCTGCGAACCGTGACAGTCTATTCTGAACTGCTGAAACAAGTCATTAGCAATTCTAGTCTCACTTCCTGTTACATACCTACATAACAACATAATAAATTTGCATTGTCTTCATTGGCCGCCCGTGAACAATGTCTACTTTGACCCTTTGAACTTGGATGGAGTTCAAAAGGATGAGGACTGGAATTGATATGGAAAAACTGACACCATCATTACTGTTCGTATCACTGTGTATCAAGCGCTGAGGAAGATCAGGAGCTGAAATTTAGATGTGGTAATAGATGTTTCATTTCCAATCACAACAGACTGGGTTGTCTGACCAATCAGAGCAGAGAAAGCTTGTGGAAAAGGAGGGGTTTAGAGCGACTGAATCTTCAAACAAACCGCTCTGTACTATTATGAGAAAATGAAAGAGAAAATTCAACAGAAGTGCATTTTGAGAAGACTTTTGTGTGTGTGTTTTAGACAACTCATATGAAGTCCATGTGTTCACTGGGAATATGCTGGGGGCTGGAACCGATGCAGGTGTTTACATCAACATCTATGGAGAAATGGGCGACACGGGCGAGAGAAAACTACGCAAGTCAAACCACCTTAACAAGTTTGAGCGTGGAAAGGTGAGTGGAACACAACCCCCCATAAATTCAAACTGTGTACAGAGTGCATCTAAATGTGGATTGTTTTCAGGAGGACATATTCACGATCACAGGGATGGATCTGGGGCAGTTGAAGAAACTGAGGATTCGTCATGACAACAAGCAGGCAAATGCTTCGTGGTACCTGGACCGCGTTGAGATCTTTGATACAAAAGATGAAACCATGTAAGTGTCATGCACATACCTCAAAACATTCAAAACACAATATATTTCTCAGTTACACCTCATTTAAGTATCAACTTGGTCTCAAATGTTTCTTGTACAATGCCTTAGGAGAAATTAAAATAGATGGTTGAATTTCCTGGTTTAACATTAAAACACACTAGTGTGATACACAGTGCAGTTTTTTTATACTTTATTGAATATTGACAAAATTATCCACAAATACTGCTTTTTTTCACTCAAAAATTGAGTTGCATAAGTTCAGATTAATGAGGCCTACGATCACTCGGTTCCAAAAAGAAATACAAAACTTGACCTAATTGAAAGAAAACAAGTTGACAAAAAGGTTGAATTGAATATTTGGTGATAATATCGTAACGAGAGATTTATAAGCACATTTTCTGTAGGCCGGTCATTTTTGACCGGAAACACCACAAGTGTAACAAGGTGAGAAAAAAATCCCAGAGAAGTACAAAAAATATCCCCCAAATTTTGGGAAGTAGATATACCCTGTGTGAGCAAAGTCAATAAGTTTTAGTCCAATGTGATAACATTAACATTGTTAGGAAAAAGAAAATCCTCTCCGGGTCAAAATGACCCGAACACAACATAAGCTTGTTCCGCCACTAAATAAAAAAAATTTAAAAAATGCAATTCTGACTTTTTTTCTCAGAATTGCGTGATATAAAGTCCCAATTGTGTTATAAAGTCAGAATTGTGAGATATAAACTCAAAATTGCGAGATATAAACTCACAATTGCGTGATATAAAGTCGCAATTACATGTTATAAAGTCAGAAATGTGAGATATGAACTCACAATTCTGACTTTTTTCTCAGAATTGCGTGATGAACTCACAATTGTGAGATATAAACTCACAATTGCATGATATAAAGTCATAATTCTGAGAAAAAAGTCCATCTTTTTTCCTCAGAATTGGACTTTATAACTCGCAATTGCAAGTTTATACCTCACATTTGTGAGAAAAGAAGTCGGAATTGTGAGATAAAAAGTCACAGTTACCTTTTATTTTTTATTCAGTGGTGGAAAAAAGCTTCCATACTTGGCAACTACCTGTAGCTGAAATAAAATAAAATGTTAATAAAATTTTAATAAACTTTCTTTCTCAAATGTAAAATCTGATACTTAAGTCTCAATTTTCTTAATCTAATCTCATTACTGTTCATGGAGAAACAATTGAGACATTAAATAGGTCTCATTTTTGATTTCTCATTCCTGTGGGCAGTATTGACCGTGTTTGTGTACGTTTAGGTATTTTTTTCCATGTCAGCGCTGGTTGGCAGTTGATGAAGACGATGGGCAGCTGTGCCGTGAGTTAGTGCCTGTGGACGAGGCTTTCATGAAGAGGGATGAAGACGAAGAAGAGGAGTCGTCGCCTGCTCAACTTGGACTAGAGCAAAAAGGTTTTGAATGATACACAAACATTCTGCTTTAAACTATTAGCATTTGTTCAAAGCATTGATTATGTGTGTGTGTGTGCGTGTGTGCAGCCATGTCAACCACATTCACAATGAGAGTAAAAACAGGGGAGAAGAAGAATGCCGGAACAGATGCAAACGTTTTCGCTGTTCTTTACGGAACCAAAGATGACACAGGTAACCATTGCATTTCATTAGTACTATTAGTACTATTAGCCCTTCATCTACGGAAAAGTTTGTTTGTGTTTGTGTCAGGTATCATTAATCTAAAGGCTTCTAAGAACCATAAGAACAAGTTTGAGTTGGGAATGATCGATGAGTTCACCATTGAGGCTGTGGACATCGGAAAACTCAAAAGAATCCGCATTGGACACGACAACGCAGGTGCACACACTCACATCAGATATCACTCTGTTAATGTTTACGTTACTGAAAACATTTATACAAATACACTGAATCTACATTCTGAGGATTGGTTGAGTTAAAATCTAAGCACTGATGATTGACCTGTGTGTGCGTGTGCTCGTTTGTGTGTTTACACTGTAACGAATCGCTGTTCTTTTTACAGCAAAAAACAAAAGTAATGTACAACCATCCTTATTTACAAACTTATTGTGTTGTTTAGAACAGTGATGTTATTTACAGACAATATAAAGACAGGCTATAAACTGTATTTGTACTACAACATAATCGTGAAGATTTTTCTGCAAGAAATGTTCATTTCAAAGTATACACTAAAGTGTAATTGCCCTGAAAATGCTTCATTATGAAGTAAAAATCATTTATTGAGCATCATAAAACACAGCTATTTAAAAGTTTGTGGTCAGTAATATTTTTTTGTAATACATAAATGAATACTTTTATTCAGCAAGGACACATTAGATTTATCAAAAGTTAGAGTAAAGACATTTATAATGTTACAAAAGATTCTATTTCAGTTAAATTATGTTCTTTTTCTATTCATCAGAGAATACTGGAAAAAAAAAGTATCACAACTTCCACAAAAATATGAAGCAGCATTTTCAACACTGATAATAATAATAATAATAAAGTTTCTTGAGCAGCAAATCAGAATATTAGAATGATTTCTGAAGGATCATGTGACACTGAAGACTGGAGTAATAATGCTGAAAATTCTGCTTTGATCACAGGAATGAATTATATATTCAGATATTTCAAACTGTAATAATATTTCAAAATATTACTGTTTCTACTGTATTTTTAATCAAATTAAATGCAGACTTTCCAAAACAATAAAGAAACCTAACCGACCCCAAACTTTTGAACGGTAGTCTAAAATGTTTCCTTTTATTGTAAAATATGTTTAAAGGGAAAACATTTGGCAAAAATGAACTTTTGTGCATGCATAATGAATTCATTAAGGTTTATGCATGCATAACGAAAATTAAGGTTTATTTATGTCCGTATAAATCTGTGTTTCTTGGTCATTTTTTGTATTAAATTGTCGCTTCATTTGTGATAATTTAATATCAGTGGCTCTCTTCTGAAACTTCAGTAAGGCAGCATTGGTGTAAATCCTACAGACAATTACTTACAGTGTACATGTGTGTATGTGGATGTGTGCATGTGTCTCTGTGGATGTATATGTGTTTGTATGTGGATTTGTTTTGTGTATGTGTGTGTGGGGGGATTTTGTCCTGTTTTCTCAGGTGGGTCTCCAGGCTGGTTTCTGGACTGGGTGGAGATCGATGCTCCGTCTCTTGGTCAGCTGCTGCGGTTTCCATGTGGCCGCTGGCTGGATAGAGGAGAAGATGATGGTGCCATTGTCAGAGACCTGTACCCTAATGAACTGCAGACAGAACTATACACTCCCTGTATGACACACACCTACACACGATACTACAGCTATACCTTACAGATGTTGAGTTTTTACAAAGCTAATGATAATGATTACAGACCATAGACTGTAAAAAAATATGGACGACGCACATCCACTCTCTTCCAATGTAGAAAAGTGAAGCTGCCAATGTCCCAATATGGCGCTGACATCTTATTGACCTGATTCTGCACAGTAGTGAGCCGAGCGTTATCAAGGCCCCGCCCACAGAATCTTCTGCAGAATCGTTTAGTACAGTTTACTGCAGAACAACTCCTTATGTCGGTGTGAAATAAACAGTTATGGAAATGTAGAAATTAAAGTTAAAGCTCCAATCTCCACCTGAAAATCCCGAAAAAATTTGTTGGTGCCTCAGTGACGACTTTGCTCAGAGAAGCTGTCAATCACAGCTGTCAATCATGACGTCATGCCCCCGTTTTTATAGCATCAAATAACTAACTAAAACCAAACTTATTAAAAAAAAAAAATGAACACTTGAAATCAGTGTGATAAAAACTACATAAAATGACAGAAACCATCTTTGGAATAATATTTGTCTATTTGTAATATTTGTAATTTAATTGTCTAGTTTGTCTCATGTCCCATTAAATTATATGGAGAGGGCAGGGTTTATGAGCTATACTGGGACCAGCCACCTGGGGGCAATCGAAACGCTTTTGCTTCACTTTTCAGGACTCATGCTTGTTACAGACTAATACTAAATCTTATTTACTTTATATATTAATCATTTTATCTTTGAGGAATAAACACTTGTTTACCTAAATGGAGACATCATCTCACTCATAAATTAAGCTTCATTAACTTTACTAATTAGTATTGATCAGTGTTCTTTTAGTATTATTTAAATACTGTTATAGTACTGTATGCATTAATATTTTGAATTAGATTTTTTTATATTTTTATTTTAGTTTAAGTTTTAGTAATTTTGTTATGTGCTTTTGTTATTTTTATTAGTGGTTGGTTTTTTTTATACTTACAGTAACTTTATTTTATATCAGTTTTAGCTTCAGTAATTTTCATTCTTAAACTTATTTTATTTCACTTGCCCATGCAAGTTTTTTAATTTTAAATTTTTCATCTAATATTTCTATTTTACTATTTACTACTATTTTTCTATTTTATAACTACTGAAATTTTTTTTTGTCTAAATACAATTTGTTAGAGGTGATTAAATCCCTTATTTTGTATGTTTTGGGTGACTATGGGCCCTATCAAACACCCGGCGCAATGCAACGTCAGGAGTGACGCAAGTGTTTTTTTGCCAGTTTCAGCCCGACACAGTTATCATTTTCACGTCCAGTGCCCACACTGTTTAAGTAGCAAATCTGTTCGCCCATAGGCGTGCTGGTCTGAAAGCGAGGCGCGTTCAGGCGCATTGTTGGCGCTTTGCTATTTTGAGGCAACTGAAAACGTTGCATCTGCTTGTTATACACACAAACATTTTTAAATATTAAAAATAAAAGGATTCCTCTCTGGAGAAGTGTTCAGTCTTTCCGCTTGCAAATTCTGCCATCTAAATAGCGAATCCGCCATGGTGCAAGCGCACCTGGCTTTTAAGGGGAATGGGAGATGAGACTCTGATTGGTTTATTGCATGTTACACCCAAAACACACCCATGACTCATTAAGAGACTAGGTACAATCCTTTTGGACCATGCACCTGGTGCGCCGATAAACTAGCAAACTAGATAAACTAGATAAACTGTTAAACTAGCAAAAGAGGATTTGGACACGCTCTACGTGGACCTGCGGCATGCGCTTCAGACCAGGTGCTTATATCCTTAAAAAAGGACCCATAATCTCTAAAAGGAGATTTTAAATAATTAACTAACTTCTGGGGACATTTTATTTTTGCAGTTTTGACCCCAAAAGTATAATTAGGTCAAAATCACACACAGATATATACGCTCTAAGCAGTCACATGTACTGCTGTATTCTAATAATACAAAAACTATGTTTGCATGCTTCATAAATACAGACGGATGCAAATTTGTGCCACAACGTAGTCGTAGACAGACCTACACAGACTGTTTGTGATTTTTGTCTTTGTTGCAGTTGTTCCCTATGAGATTAAAATCTTCACCAGTGATATATTTGCTGCGGGAACAGACGCAGACGTCTTCATTATTCTGTACGGGCAGAATGGAGTGTGTACGTCTCAGAAATCTCTCTGCGTCAACAAGAGAGAGAGGAGGATGTATTTTGAACGAGGGGCAGAGGACATGTTCATTGTAGAGGTATTTGAGTAGAAGTCTGAAGTCATTTGTGTGCTGGTCATCATCAGTATATGTTGTGTTTTGAAAGCTAGTGTGATTGAAAAACAATGCTGTTTGTCCTGCTTCATTTGAAAAACCTGATATAGTTTTATCAAACATTTTTCTTGGCATGAAAATAGCCACAGAAGCTGGCATGGCATTAAAAAACAAGCAAACAAACCTGCTTCATTTGCTAAGTTTTCCTGGTGAAGTTTTTGTTGCTGAACCATCTCCAGACCAGTACAAACTGGCATAAACCAGCCTAGACGAAATTCACCTTGGTCTTTTCATCTTAACTTTTTACTTTTCTATTAATAATTCAAAGACGGGCTTACACTGACAACAATGATGATGATGATTCTGGGCTTCTGCAGTTGGAGGACATCGGAGATATCATTGAGAAAATCCGTATCGGTCACGATAATCGTGGGGTGAATCCTGGCTGGCATTTAGACCGTGTGGAAATTCGCAGACTGCTCCGGAAAGGGAAGGTATCGAGCCTTTTTGTACTATACTTTATCTGATTATGTGTACAAATCTGTATCTACTGTACAGCTAAATGTGACCGACTTCTTGAAATGCAGCTGGTTTTGTCTAATCTCAGGCTTTAAATCGAAAAACAACATATCCTGCCAATTTCAGCCCCTAAATGTCCCAGACAACAGCAAACTGTGGATGATCCTTTCACATGTTGGTTAGACGTTCCCTTCCTGCCTAAGTAGGCGTTTTGGTCAGACTAAGCTACAGTGTGGACCAGATACTGTACATTGGTCTTAATTCTGGCAACGTGAAACTAGGTTGAGTCTAGAATGTTCCCGTCTGGCTGTGGAAAACCTTCTTTTCCTCTCCACTGTCTGTCGTACACCCATTTCATTGACCCACATCTGCTCTCTGTTGCCTTGTGTATAATTAGTTCCAGTGACTAATCTTCTCTGACCTGTAGCTCCACTCCAGCGCTATCTCTGTACAGTAGAAGAGTGAAATGCTGTAGTGCCGTCAAGCACATCACACCAGTGTGAAACTCACCTGATATCGACACAGCTTTGATCACAGGAATAAATTACACCTCAAAATGTATTCAAATAGTAAACAGTTATTTTAAATTGTAATAATATTTCCTATATTCCTGTTTCACTGTATTTGTGATCCAATAAATGCAGCGTTGGTGAGCAAAAAAGACTACAATAAAGAGAAAACAATAAAGAAGCTTGAGCTTGACCCCAAACTTTTGAACCGTAACTGTTTGTAAAACATATTTGAAGGGAAAAGCTTAAAACTTGATAAAAATTAAACATGCATTTGGCAAAAATTAGCTGTTGTGCATGTATAATGAATTAATTAAGGTTTATGCATACTTAATGACAAATGAAGGCTTTTTTTATGTCCGTATAAATCTGGTTCTTTGTCATTTGTCATTCTGACTTCTTTTCTCGCAGTTGAGAGTTTGCATCTCACAATTCTGACTTTTTTTCTCAGAATTGTGAAACTTAAACTCACAGTTGCGAGTTATAATTGCGAGATATAAAGTTGCAATTCTGTCTTTTTTTTCTTGCAATTGCGAGTTATCATGCAATTCTGACCTTTTTCTCAAGTTATAAACTCTCAATTGTCTTATAAAGTCAGAATTGTGAGATAGAAACTGACTTTTTTTCTCAGAATTGTGAGATTATAACTCGAAATTCTGACTTTATATCATGCAATTCTGACTTTATAAATCACAATTGCAGGTTTAAATCTCACAATTCTGACTTTTTTAATATAATTTTTGTATATAAATGTCATTGTGAGATATATGAGAAAACGTTATATGGGTCTTTTCCCCCTCACAATTGGACATTATAACACACAATAGCGAGTTTATATCTCACAATTCTGAGAAAAAATTGCGAGTTATAAAGTCAGAATTGTGAGATTAAAAGTCGCAATTAGCTTTTTACTTTTATTTCATGGTGGAAATAAGCTTCGATGGTATGTAGGGTTACATTTTAAGCAAAAAATTTAACATTTAAGACTAGAAAATGGCTCTGAATGCAGGGCTCTGAAACGGCAATATTCCCGTGTGAGGGATGGTTGGCTCGCTCGGAGGAGGACGGCGAGACAATTCGAGAGCTGGTGCCGTCTGACATCATCGTAGAGAAACTGTCACGAGATGGAACCCTCAAAGTCATCGAGACAGAGGTGGACGACGCGCTGGAGAGTAAGTCAGACTATACATTTTTTAATTCATGCATACCCTGTGAGTGAAACCCATGACCTTAGCGTTGCTAGTGCCATGCTCTACTGTTTGAGCTACAGGAATGCTTTTGCGTGTGTGTGTGTTTGTGTGTGTTGCAGTACACACATATACAGTGACAGTAACCACAGGGGATGTGTATGGAGCGGGCACTGATGCAAACGTGTTCATCACTCTTTATGGAGACATGGGCGACACAGGAGAACGCAAACTAAGCAAGTCTGAGAATAGCAACAAGTTTGAGAGAGGATCGGTGAGACACAAACTCAAATACAGAAGTATTTCTGTCCTTATAAGGATATCATCCTAATGCTTCTCAATTTTAGGTTAATTTTGATCTTTATTATTGCTCAATAAAAGTACTGACCCCAAACTTCTGAACAGTATTGTTATCTTCCTTCCGAATGGCTGCTGACAACAACTGCTCTGATTGGTCAGGTGGATACGTTCACTTTGGAGGCAGTGGATCTGGGCCAGGTGTTCAAGATTCGTGTTCGCCATGACAACAGCATGCTGAGTGCTGATTGGTACCTGGACCAGGTGGAAGTGCTGGATCAAGACACAGAGGAAGTGTTTCTCTTTTTGTGTGAGCGATGGCTCTCGAGAAAGAAGGAGGACAAACGGATCGACAGGGTGTTCTACGTTAAGGTCTGCCTGCATGTGTGCATGCGTGCACCCGTGCATGCATGCGTTAACAATGTTGTGTTACAGACTAGTCCAGAGTGCATCTACATATTCTGTGTGTGTGCATGTAGGGGTATGAGGGAGAGCGAGAGACCGCCTTCTGTCCAATTAAAAAAGTGACAAATCTCGACAGCAACATGAACAAGAAAAACAAGAAACGACATTCAGAGGAAGATGAGGAAGAGGAAGGATCACGTATGTACAACATATAGAGTCCCACTCCAGAACATATAGTGGGCTTCAAAATTCTGAGACCACCAGTTAAAATTGTTCTATATTTATATTTTTATCTACAATTTTCATTACGAGTTATATTATCAGCATAACAACTTGAGTGAAATGAATTTGAGAATTGTATATTTGATTTTTTGACCTTTGAACAGAGCAGAATCTGAAATATTTAATCTTTTTTTTTTTAGCTTTCAAAATGTGAAAATATTCTGTTATTATTATTTATTCAACAATTTAAATATTCTGTTAAATTATTTTTAATTAATTTAATTTAATTTAATTCAGGGCAGTGCCCTGGCAACCACCCATAACTGCATTGTGGAAGCAAGTTTTGCATGATTAAACACCACTATTTTGTAGTTGAAAATTAAATGTTGTGTGTGTATAGTGATTCCCTACCACTTTTCGGTAACAACGGGTTCAGATCGGGATGCTGGGACAAGTAGCCGAGTGTACATCATCATCATAGGAAAGAAGAACAAGAGGACAGACCGCCTCTGGCTCGACTTAGATGGGAAAAACGCTTTCCTGCCTGGATGCCTGGATTACTTCACCTGTTATGGATCTGATGTTGGCGAGATCAAGACAGTGCAAGTGAGGAAACACACACACACACACGCACACAGATTGTCCAGTTTTGTATTTCATAAGCTCGTTGTACAGTACGTATACATACTGTAGATGTTGGTGGTTTGTGTTGTGTGTAGTTGGGTCATGATGGGGCGACCCCAGAGAGCTGCTGGTTAGTGGAGGAGTTGTCCGTCGAGGTGCCGACTAAAGCAGTGCGTTACGTGTTCCACTGTAAATGCTGGTTGGCCAAAGACAGAGGAGACGGACTCACCACCCGCTTCCTAAATGTGCAGGATGCAGAAACTGTCAACATCTCACAGAAGGTACACCATTTCATTTCAATAGCTCATATAATGTGATTACAGTATACACTACCGTTCCAAAGTTTTTGGGTAGGTAAGATTTTTTTAATGTTATGCTTATCAAGGCTGCATATATTTGATCAAAACAGTTAAAACAGTAATATTGTGAAATATTATTGCAAGTTAAAATAACTGTTTTCTATGGAAGTTTGTTTCCGCCATGAAATAAAAAATAAAGGTAATTGTGACTTTTTTTCTCGCAATTGCAAGTTTATATCTCACAATTCTGACTTTTTTCTCAGAATTGTGAGATATAAACTCACAATTGCGAGTTATAAAGTCAGAATTGCATAATGTAAACTCGCAATTGCAAGAAAAAAGTCAGAATTGCAAGTTCATATCTTGCAATTCTTACTTTTTTCTCAGAATTATGAGATATAAACTCACAATTGCGTGTTATGTCCATTTGTGAGGGGAAAAAAGACAATTCAGAGAAAAAAAGTCAGAATTGCAAGTAAAGTTAGAAATGCGAGATATACACTTTTTTCTTGCAATTGCGGATTTTTATCCCACAATTCTGACTTTATATCACGCAATTCTGACTTTATAACTCACAATTGTGAGTTTAAATCTCGCAATTCTGAGAAAAAAAAGTCAGAATTATGAGATAAAGTCACAATTACCTTTTTTATTTTTTTATTTAGTGGTGGAAACAAACTTCCACAGTTTTCTATTTGAATATATTGTAAAATGTAATTTATTCCTGTGATCAAAGCTGAATTTTCAGCATCATTACTCCAGTCTTCAGTGTCACATGAGCCTTCAGAAATCATTCTAATATGCTGAATTGTTGCTCAAGAAACATTTCTGATTATTATCAAGGTTGAAAACAGTTGTGATGCTAAATATTTTTGTGGAAACTTTGATACATATTTTTTCAGGATTCTTTGATGAATAGAAAGTTCGAAAGAACAGCATTTATTTGAAATAGGAATCTTTAAGTATTAATTTATTTAAAAATATATATATATTTTACTAAACCCCAAACTTTTAAATGATGTGTATAGTACAGAAAGTGTACTTCATAAAAGGTCTTTTTCTGCAAGGTGATCTATGAGGCAACCGTGATAACAGGAGATGTCCAGCATGCCGGTACAGACACACAGATCTATATGACTGTGTTTGGAGTCTACGGCACATCAGAGGAAATGTTGCTGCCAAAATTAGAGGACAGGTACGTATGTACATGCAAACAAATTATGTACAGTCAGCTGGTCAATACTGCAAGATAAATGTAATGTTTTATGCATTTTATTTAGCAAAAATATTAAGTTGAAATTATTTTACTATTTAAGAAAAAAGAAGGAAATTAGAATGTACAATTAGCAAATAGGTTACCACAGTTTCTTAAAAATTATTGTTATACATACATTACATGTTTAAATTGTCTAATTTTTATTTTTAATGTTTAATGTGTTTGTGTATGTGTGCAGGTTTGAACGAGGGCAGAAAGACACATTCAATCTGGAGATTGAGGATATCGCTCCTTTGAGAAAGATGAGAGTGCGTATAGATGGTTCTGGAAGCAGACCTGACTGGTTCCTGGATAAGGTTTGTAAGAGAAAGATACCATCCTGTACTATCCAAAGCCTTTGAGTGTATTAATGTGGCTTATCTATGTAGATTGAACTGCATAACCTGCAGACGGATGAAGTGGCATTATTTACGTACGAGGAATGGCTGTCTCGCTCATATGGCCCCAAGCGAACCCTCATATGTGAAATGGCTGCCGTGATAAATGACGAGGAAATGGTGGAGCTCACCATCTATACGGTTTCTGTAAAGACCAGTGATGCAACTGGTACACAATTTTCTCATAACTGTCTACAACTGTTTTGAGGGTTTGTTCATACTTGGCAGGTTTGGTTCAGTTAAAACGAACTCTGGTGCGATTGCTCTGTTAGTGCGGTTCATTTGAATAAGTGTAAACACTGCCATCCGAACGTTGCCATGGATGTTAGGTAAGTTCCATTGCAAAATGTCATTAGAAGCTGTTTTTTTGTATCTTTAGGTTCAGTGTTAAAAATGACAGTGTGAATACTAAGCGAACCCTAAATATAAATAATTTTCTTTTTGGTCCGGACTAAAAGAACCCAGAAAACCAAACTGCAAGTGTGAACACACCCTGAAAGACTTTGCATACTGTCAAAAGCATGATTTGTTGTTTTTATAGTCACAGATAGACTATAACCTATGATTGATTGTTTTTTTTAGCGGCTGGAACCGATGCTAATGTGTGGATGATTATTTTCGGCGAGAATGGTGACACTGGAACACTAGCTTTGAAAGAAAGCAACAACACCAACAAGTTTGAACGCAAACAGATGGACACATTCCGTTTCCAAGACATCCTCAGCTTGGGCGAGCTCTCGAAAGTGCGCATTTGGCATGACAACTCAGGTGAGCCAATCAGAGCGCTCAGCACAACACTACTGAGCCAATGAAATTAGTGATGAGCAAATTAGCCATTTAAACTCAGAGTAGGTCTGACATAAAACCTTTATACGTTAATATGCTCAAAACAAGTGTGTGTTTGTGTTGACAGGTCTGGCTCCTGGTTGGCACCTGGAGTATGTGGATGTGCATGATGACATCATGGGGAAGAAGTTTCGTTTCCAATGTGACCGCTGGCTTGCCAAGAATGAGGATGATGGACAGATAATGAGAGAGCTGGCATGTGCCAACAATGATGCTGTGGATTTTGATGAAAAAACCAGTGAGACAGACACATTCTTATATTTATCTCCATACAAACGCAGCTAAAAACAGTTTGACAGAATTCAGTTTGATCAGTTTTGATCAAATGGCCCATTTGAAATCCATTTTACTTCCATAATGTGACATATTTACCAGATATTGAACAGGAAAATAAATGGGCTTGATGACATAAAAATTATATTATTTCATTATTATTGACATTATTTCTGTGGAATAACATGAGCATTTTATTTATGAAAAATATTCAAATAGAAAAGTTATTTTAAATTGTAATATTTCACACTATTGTTGTTTTTACTGTATTTTTTTTTTTTAAATCAGCCTTTTAGAGCAGAAGAGGCTTCTTTCAAAAGCATTAAAAAAATCTTACCGACCCCAAACTCCACCATGTGTTTTGCCTTCTGCCTCATACAGAATATGAGATTCTGGTAACAACAGCAGATACTGATGATGCTGAAACCAAAGAGAACGCCTGGATCGTTCTAGAAGGGAAGAAGGGACGTTCCAAAGAGTTTGTGATGGAGAACTCGACTAAGAAGAAGCGTTTTTTACGGTAGGTGTACACATGATGCTGTTATGGGGGGTGCAAAGTACTTTATGCCAGGAATATATGCCCACCAGGACTCTAGGGGGCCCCAAATCACCACTTTGGGATTTTTTTTATTAATTGTTTATTTTTGTATCTTATATACAAGAACAAGTAGTGATTGAGAGGTGAAAGGGATGAAAATTTACCACACAAAGGTATTACAAAATTAGAACAAACAGAATATTGGTCGGAATGATTCCAGTTACAGACAGGGAAAGAGTAGTGATACTTATGGGGATGGCTCTGCAATTATAAGCTATTCTATTTGTGTGATTATAAGCTTGTTGCACCGTTCAGCCACTATGTTTGCTTTTTTGATTATTTTATATTACTGCCTTCTGGAATGTAATGGTTAAAATAAGAATGACATGTTATGTTCAGATGATGTTAAGTATGAACATTAAGTTTTTTGTAATGGAGGGAAATTTTACTTTTGAATAATAAGACAATGAATTATATTGTTGTGTTTGGATTAACGCAGTAGCCCATAAAAAGACATTGAGCAACTCAATATTTGATAACAGAGGCATTTTTGGCAAATTATAAATTTGATTAAGAGTGAATGTTTGCATTTTTTTAATATTATTTCCAAATATTTTAAATACAAAGTTCTGTCATGAAACTCTAGATAGCACAGGCTGATAGGTCCTTAACTCAGTCTGCTTGCAATCACATCATTCTCTATAGGGCACAGCTGACTGGTTCCTGCTGTATCAGTAGCCAGTGAGCTCACTGCTTAACCTTCAAATACTTTTTTCAGCATTTGCTGTAGCAGCTGCAGCACGCTTTCAAAAACCCTCCACCTTCCCCAGCTCCACTTGTATAGATTTGCTACGGGGGTGATTCATGTGTGCTATATTGTATAGCAGCAGCATGGCTTACTTTCTCACAGGAGCGTGTTCTGTATGTATTAGTAGTAGCAAGTTCTGTAATTGCAGAACAGCAGCAGCAGCAATAACCAACAACAGCAGCAATAACCAGCAGCAGCAACAATAACAGCAGCAGCAATAACCAACAGCAGCAACAATAACAGCAGCAGCAATAACCAGCAGCAGCAGCAGCAGTGTAGCATATCTATTCCGCCAAGACCAAACAGATCAACATTGTCATATCCATTACCATGCCAAACACTCTGAGAGTTGTCATGACAGAAATGTATTACTTTACAAAATTGTTTTTCTTTCTTGCTTTAAATCCCTTTAAATGCATTAAATTTTTATTTTGTTCAAATTACCCTTCTCCCCCTCAGAATGGAGTGGGTCCATTTATCTTTCTTGCACATATGTTGCTCAGGTGCTATTTTTTTTTATGTGTGATTTCAGAGGCTGTACGGACCGCTTTGAGTTCTCCTCCAAGGAGTTGGGAGATATCGCTAGTATCTGTCTGGGACACATCCCTAAAGATGGCAAGAAAGTCAAAGTTGAAGCCTCCTGGTGGGTGGAGGAGGTTGTTGTCACAGAGAAGGAGCTAGGCAATAAGTGAGTGACCACTGATTTTAAGATTAGTGTTAAATTATGATTTAAACCTCAGGACTGAGTTATTGGCTAGTAAATGCATGCTCTTTACCATCCCTATCCTGTCCTTTTTCACTCAGGTACATCTTCCGATGTGACGCCGCCATCCCTCTTTCCTCAAAACGAGACGAGTTCCAGACATTCGAGTGCAGCAAATTCATTGAGAGCTTCACCAGCAAGGCCCAAAGCCTTGTACCTGTAAAATACGAGGCCATCGTTATCACAGGCGACGAGAAGGGTGCAGGCACCGACGCCAACGTCTTCATCACCATCTTCGGCTCCAACGGCGACTCCGGCCGGAGGCAGCTCTGCCAGAAGTTCCGGAACCTGTTTGAGCGCGGTCAGACGAACCGGTTTATTCTGGAACTGCTGGACATGGGCGACCTGCTCCGAGTGTGTGTGGAACACGATAACTCCGGACTCAGTCCTGGTTGGCTTCTGAGCAGGATCGAGATTACAAACACGGCCAATGGTGTGACGACAATATTCATTTGTGGGAAATGGCTGGACAAGAACAAAGCAGACGGGAGGATAAAGCGTGTGATCTATCCAAAGTATTGATTGACATTTAATCAACCAGTCAATGGTTAAATCAGTATTAGTAGTGATTATTACAAGAAATTCTCATATCAACAATCCTCCATCATTTACTTCCCCTCAAGTAGTTCCAAACCTGTGTGAATTTGTTTTTTCTGCTGAACACAAAGGAAGATATTTGGAAGAATATGTGTAACCAACCAGATCTCGCCCCCCATTTACTAGCATAGTATTTATTTTTCCTATTATGGTAGTCAATGGGGGGTTACTGACTTTCTTCTAAATATCTTACTTTGTGTTCAGCAGAACAAACAAATTCATACAGGTTTGGAACTACTTAAGTGTGAGTAAATTATGACAGAATTTTCATTTTTGGGTGAAATATCCTTTTGAGATAGATTGTGAGAGTGTAATACTGATATTTGGTTTGATATTTTTTCCCACTGAAGTGAACTGGATGAACCAGCCTTCATCTTAATGGCAGCTGATTTTTTTATTGTTGTCTCAGGAACAGTTTGAGCAGGTGAATGAAGGAGTGTTGAAGGAGTAACTGTATTTACACCTTCACTTTTAACTGGCCAATCAAATACACTCTGCATTCGGACCATATGCATTGCTCAGATTGTTATAGAAAATAGCAGGATTTTGTTTTCATGATCACCCAGTCTGCTTGAGATTCAGCTCTTCTCAAATCATTGATAAAACTTTGGAAACATTTGAAATGGAACATTCCAGTCTCTCTCCCATCTTCCAGAGTGCCACTTCCCGGTACACGTCACCAATGTGCCTCCAAAGAGTTTGTATGATTTTATGGATGTGTGAAAGAATACTTTTTTGTTTGTATTTTTAATGTTATTATTTTGTACATTTACCTCTGTGAGGCTGTAAGGAGTGCATGTGTGTGCAACAAGGTTTGTCCAGTAAAACTCAACCCTGAATCCACACTTTTTTAATGTTTTTGAAATAAGTCTTTTCTGCTCAACAAGGTTACATTCATTTGATAAAAAAGAAATACAGTATGTATTTTGAAATACATACTGTAATATTGTGAAATATTATTACAATTTTAAATACCTGTTTTCTATTTGAACATGTTTAAAAATGTAATTTATTCCTGTAATGCAAAGCTGAATTTTCAGCATCATTACTCCAGTCTTCATTGTCACATGATCCTTCAGAAATCATTCTTATATGCTGATTTGCTGCTCAAGAAACATTTCTTACTAATCTTTTGTAACATTCAAAATGGTTTTACTTTCACTTCATTTAATGCATCCTCGCTCAATAATAGTATACAAAGCTAGTGTGTATATATATATATGAACAAAACACCAGCGATAAACCACTCAAATGTAATTTTTATTGGCACAACAAGATACAAACCAAACCAAATTCAACATCTGGAAGTATAAACAGTTGAACAGCTGTGTGTGTGTTTGTGTTAAGTGCTATAAACTCAAACTTCTCCAGAAGAAGCTGCTTAAAGAGCTTTTGGTCACATTTAATCTTCTCTCAATAGAAAAACAACATTAGAACATTAGAAAAATTTGTGTGTCTCTCTCAGTCGGCTCCCTCTGTGGTGACTGAAGACACAGCATTGACGTAATAGGGTCCCTCGTTCAGGTAGGTTTTTAGCTTTAAGTAATTGTGTGCTCCAAAGATCTCCTGAGCGCTTGAGGAGCTCAACAACGCCCCGACCAGCTCAAACTTACAATCCTTGGCTTCTTTTCCCGTCCCCACTGAGCGATCCATCACCCACTCCAGGAAACCAGGAGTGTCCATCATCAGCTGCTGACCCCACGGCTGACAGCCGATTGCCTGAACACAAAACAGTGGAGAAAACAACTTAAGCATGCATTTTAAGAGATCACCATACACACGAAAGGTGTGTTTGACTTAACCGATTGGTAAGATTGGGAGGTCTTGAAAACGGTGACGTGTAGCTGAACACTTTCTGCTTCCTGCAGTGACACTCGAGAGGAGTTTGTGTACTTTATCACACATGAAGTGGATTAGATGCAACTTTTCATGTAGCAGCAGAAGCACTTTTTATTCAATACTTCATGTACTGCTTAAAGTCACCATGATATTAAATCACTGCTGTGTTTATTATAAATGATATATCTGTGCATATAATTTTGTTATGTACCCTCATAATCTTTAATCAAAAGATTGGGGGGGGGGGGCAACTTGTCATTTACATGAAATCCACCAATAGCAGACCACAACCATCCAATCAATTCTCATGGAAGAAATCAAGTCCCGCCCTACATTTGTTCTTGTTCGAGAAGCCATTTCACATGGACATTCATCACAATTGGGAAGAAAAGACTAGCGCAACTTCCATTTCATGCCGACTTTTAAAGTAGATCAAAGTAACCCATGATGGAGCGGTTCATGTCCTCAGACTTGGATTTATGCATTTCTATGTCAACACTATCAATGCCGAAATCAATCTGCAGCAGTCAGGTGGTACAAGTCAGTGCTCTTTAAGTTGTTTACGTTCATTTTTATTGTAATGTTATGTGACATGAGGTAATTAAATGCCATCTCTTGTGACACTTTGCAGACTCTGCTCTAGCTGTGTGCGTTCATGTGTTTTGGAGCAGGCGGGGCTTTGAAGAGCTCTCAAAGCTAGTTTGCTATTGCTAAATTGCCTACCCTACCTTTAAGACTTTTATTATACCTTTTAAGATATTTAAAGGGGTCCTTGATTATGATTTCACTTTTTTAACTTTAGTTAGTGTGTAATGTTGCCGTTTGAGCATAAACAACATCTGCAAAGTTACAACGCTCAAAGTTCAATGCAAAGGGAGATATGTTGTAGTAAAGTGTTGTAGAGTGTTGAACTCCACAGCAACTACATACATTTATCCACTAACCGTTCAGAAACGTCCAGTTTCATTCTAAAAGTTGTAACTTCGTCCTGAGTCTCTCCATCAGTGTTCGACTCTGGTTTGAACAATGTAAGGCTGAACACCGTTACTGACAATCCTCATTTTGGCTGCGTGAGATTCTCCAGCTTTGTTGTTGTTGAGCAACCGAAGCGTGAGCTGTTAAAGCTCTGCCCTCTTCTGGAAAGTGGGCCGGGAGCAGCAGCTCATTTGCATTTAAAGGGACACACCAAAACGGCGTGTTTTTGCTCACACACAAATAGGGGCAAATTTGACAAGATATAATAAATGATCTGTGGGGTATTTTGAGCTGAAACTTCACAGACACATTCTGAGGACACCAGAGACTTATATTACATCTTGTCAAAAGGGGCATAATAGGTCCCCTTTAAGACCTTCTTATGATCTTAAATTTGATAAAACTGAATTTAAGACTTTTTGATGGACCCTGTTTGATGGCACAGCTTTAATGATAGCGGAGGGGGAGGGGCATCAGAGTCTGATGATGAATGACAAATTAACCTTTTAAAATGTATACACTATACAGTTGATTATGCAGTGTATAGTGCGACATTTGGAACATGACTTCTGTGTCTCTTACAGTGAAGATTCGTAGTGCGCTGCAGTGGAGCTCTGGGAAGGGCTGCGTGCTTATGTTCCGGATCATCGCCATGGGCTGAGAGCTCAGACAGTTAAACCACGACTCGGTCAACAGTAACAGATCATCCGTCTGCTGCTCCACCTACACAAACCACAAATATTTCAGACCAAAAAGCTTCAAAGGAACATTTGAAGATCAACCCACACACACTTACAGGTAACGTGAGCAGCTGCACCAGAGCCTCCAAACATCTGACTCTGGGTTCAGTGGCTCCATCAGAGGCCACTTTACTGATTCTCTTCAACACCGACGTGAACTTCTCACCTGTGATAGACAGCGGAGTTAGAAATATTTCAAAAGTGTCAAAAAAGTCAAGGTATCAATGCAGATTTACAGATTCAATTCAATAAGATTCTGATTCGCAAGCTTTAGATTTGGTTCATTTACATTTATGCATTTAGCACACACTGATTCGGTTTGATTTGATTCTGATTCTTTTGAGAATATTTGAGAGTTTATGTCTCTTTTACTTACATATGAGAGTAGGCCCTGTTTCCACCTGGTATTAAGATGTGTTTTGGTCGATCAAATCACATGTAGACGAGGGAGACACATTCCCGTTTCCACCTGGTGTTTTAATCCGTTTCTTTTGTCCACTATTAACCACTTCTGTCCTTATTTCTTCAAGGGGAGGGTCGATGAGGTTTTCCAGCCAAACTTGGGTCTTCAGCTTACAAAGTTTAAATCCCGTCTGGATAGCGCGCTTCCCATAATGTTTACTCATTAAGTCAGTAGATGGAGAGTGGGCGGTCTTTTCTGGCTGTCTGAACACATTCAACCACATGAGCGTTTATACTATGAAAGCAATCCGGTCAAATGCGTTTTCGACTACCTCTGGAAGTGGTCGAAAGTGGACAAGCTCAAAACATTTTAGACCAGTTTACACCTGTATTTAGCATCATCCACTTGTGATCCGTTTGACCGAAACGCATCTTAATACCAGGTGGAAACCAGCCTCTGAATTGGGACACAGCTATTGTGTGTTGTAACTTTACTGACCTATTGAAAGCAGCTCTAAAACATAAACATGACTCGCTCTGAATGGCCTATTCTGTGGATGCGTTCAGTTACCTGTTTTATGCAGGACCTGTTTACCCTCCACGGTACTGCCAAGCACTCCGAGCGTATCCAGGGCAACAGGAGTCAGTGTGGGGTCAAGGTTCATCGCCATGGAGAAGACCACCTCAAGGAATACTGGGTACTTCTCGCAGACCTGCTGAGGGCTATCCACGATCGCCAGACTGCCAAAGAACTTCACCAGCCCTAAAATAACAACAACAATAATGATAATAATAAAACAAAAAAAAAAAAATTTACTTCTTGTTTTATTATTATAACTATTATTATTAATTTTAAAATCCTTGTAGAGAAATCACTGAAAATGTCATGAAAATTGTTGAATATAAATGTATGAATATAAACTGTTTATATTCAAATAGCTAAAAATGTAAATATTATTATACGTTATAAATCATTATATTATTGAAAGTTATGTACATTGATTATTATAATTGTTTAATATTGTTTAATAAATTGTCTATATTTAAAATGCTGAAAATGTAAATATTATTTTTTTTCTTCTTACATTTTCAGCATTTTAAACATAAAATATATTTTAAAAAAGTACGTAGGTCCAAAAATATAATAATATATAATATTAAAATATATAATAAAAATATAATATTATTTAAAATATACAGCATAATAATAATATTGACATTTTTAGCATTTATAATACAATTTATAATTAATATTCAACAATTTTGACTGGATCTAAGGATCTAAAAATACATAATATTAATAACAGCAACAACTAAAACAATATTAATAATATTATTATTAATAATAACAACAACATTTCAGCAATTTGAATATAAACAATTTATACTGATCAATTTCCATGACATTTCCAATGATTACAGTATAAGGATTTATAAACAAACAAATAAATAAATAAAATCATTGTTACATTTTCAGCAATCTGAATTTTAACAATTTATATTCAACAATTTATGACTTTTCCATAGCTTTCTAGACTTGGAAATGAAATGAAATTTCCTTCATATTTTCAGGTTTTTCACAGCTGTCTGAATCAGAAAATCACATTCATACAACACACCTGGAAGGTAAAGGCTTGAGAACACGTCGGATTCTGCAGCGATTATCATGTTGGAGATTTTATCCATGATGCCTTGCTGTGCCAGATACTGACGACCATGCTGACTCTGAGCCAGACTGGTCACCATCTCTATAGCAGTTGCTCTGGAAAGAGAGGTGAGAAGGTTGATCAGGAATAAATGTGTCTTATATTGTATTGTGTGTGTGAGAGATCATTACCTGACCAAAATATCATCTCCGGTCAGTTCTTCCAGCAGCTGTGAGATTAAACTGCTGTTGGCACAGTAACCCAGAGACACTGGAGACACCGAGGACACCTCCACTATCAACTGGACACACACACACACACACACAATTAAGATCAAATCTCTCATGAAATTCACTCCTTTCATCCGTCGATTATCACGCACCTCATAAACTCTGTATCTGATGATGTCATTGGTGAGCATCACATCCTTGAGCTTGTTCAGCAAATCAGAGCGGAACAAAGCATCAAGCCCCGCCTTCGAGTTGCTGAGTTTACTAAGGGCAGCTATCGCCTGACAAAAAAACAAAACAAATAAAAGGACAAAAACCCGCTTCAATATAATTCATGCAGGAAAATAGTGTTGTTGCATTGCAGTGTGGGTCTCTGTACCTCTTTGGCCACAGCGATACGTTCAACGCTGATGCACTGAATCACATCACACAGGATTTCTGTGCTGTTCAGCATCTGGGTCACTCCATCAGCGTGAGCAGCCACACGGCCGATCTGTGGAAATAATCATGTTTAACAGCAGAATTCCTAGTGAAAAACAACATTACCTATGATTTTGCAGAGGAATCTCCACTCCAATCTAAATGGAGTGCCACAGTCGGGTTCTGGAAGTAAAAACACCCTTTTTCTCCATAGGGAAATTGATTTTTAAAGATAATTTATATAAACCTTTAAAGATATCCTTACTGTGAGCTACAAAGTTGTGAATTGATAGTATTTGCTTCTGCTGAAAACGCCAGCCTGCATTATTTCAACTTAACTATGGTCTTTTAACAGTGGAATTCATGGTGAAAAACTACATTACCCATGATGCTGTACAGAAAATTCCACCAATCAGAGTTGTGACAAAAGAGCTCTTTAGCTCCGCCCACTCCCATGAAGCACTGTTAATGACGTAATCGAGTCAATCTCCCTATGCTCTCAAAATATTTGTGTGTGTGTGTATATATATATATATATATATATATATATATATGCATATTTTGCAATAAACTTAAAATATAGTTTTTATATATAATTGCCATTTTTAAATCAGTAGTTTTATATTTCTTCATCATTTTTAATTCAGTTATGCTTCATGGGACTGTAGTTCTTTCCCTCACTAAAGCCGTTAATTCATAATCTTGTACCCAATGTTAGGTGTAATTAATTTACTAATTAATCTACATCTACTTTTCCCTTGAAAAAGTAAAGTAAGGGATTACTCTTTTTCTATTTTTCTGTTACAGTTACTTCTAATGTAATTGCATTAAATACTGCATAGACTATAGGTTCAGACTATGGAACAAATCTACATAAGACAATAGAGGATTTAACATCAAAATTTTATGTTAAAATGTTTTTTTTTTTTTAAACACACTTTGTTCCATTAAGAATAATTTATGCAATTGTATAGTTTATTTGAAAGAATCAAAAGTGCAGTTTCATGTCTATCCTTGTACTGTTCAACTGCTCGAGGTTGATATGGGATTTAGAAAGTAATTAGTAATAATTAATCCAATACTTTTTAGAGAGAGTAATTAGTACAGTAATCTAATTACACTGTTGAAGATGTAATTAGTAGCTAATTATTAATTACTTTTTTGGAGTAACTTACCCAACACTGCTTGTAACTTTGGATTTCTTATTTTCAAACACTTTTTTGCTTCAAATCAGAGTTTGTAATGCTTATTAAGACTTTTTAAAAAAACCTATATGAGAAAAATGAACGAGTATTGAACAAACACCGATTGGGGGTTAGGTGCCTTGCTCAAGGGCACCTCAGTTGTAATGAGAGTGGAAGAGAGTGCTGTTCATTCACTCCCCTCACCTACATTTCCTGCCAGTACTGAGACTGAACCTGTGACCTACAAGTCCAACTCTAACCATAAGGCCACAACTGCCCCTTAAAATGAATGGGAAATGGTAGCTGAAAAAGTGAGTGGGAACTATTGCACACCAGTACCACTGACCTGTGTGAGGGTGAGCACTTTGACTGAGTCATTGGGATGGCTCAATCCACTCTGGAGCGCTGTCTTGTAGTTCTGAGCCAGCTGGATGGGCTCTAAAGCCTGCAGAACACGACTCAGGATTTCCACACACACCTCGATCTGCTCTCTGCAAGAACATGACATTTTCCACCCTTTCCCTTTTTTCCCTTTTTCCCTTATTTTAAAAGAATACTCCTGAACCTAATTAATATACATAAAAAGGAAATGTATAATGCAAATGTACAGCCTCAAACTCTTGTTTTTATGCAAAACAAAGTGGTTGAATTTGTGTGTAACAGTATATAGATTATTACCACATTTTATTTCAACAAATGTAGATTCAGTAAATGTAAAAATTACTCCAAGTTTTGTGGCATTTAAAAATAATCTGAACATTTTACTTAAATCGGTTGAAATCTGTTAATTTATATAAGTATCAGTGTGCAGTCTGTAGTATTATTGTGCCTGTTGACTCAGCAGTATCAACACTCACCTGTCATTTGTGTTTAAAAGGCTGAATATGATCTCCAGTCGAGCTCCAGACACCGCCTGCCTCAAACCGCTCACGGGCGTCGAAAAAACGGCCGTCCGAAGGGTCTTGAGCTCCTCTATAGGATCTTCTGATGCACAGATTTCATTCAGCAAACTTTGTATAGGCGCCGCCATCTTGCTCCAATGTTTGCGTCACGTGACCGAGGGGCGGGGGAAATGCGCCTGAGCTCATTTGCATAACGTTTTGCACAGAATGTGAATGAGAAATAAACGCCTACAAAAATGACCATAATATAATATAATATAATATAATATAAATTCTTAATTTAATAATTATATATCCACATTTTAAAGTAGTGGTAACTGGTATTTTGGCGGAAACTACGGATTACATGACAGCTGTGTAACTGACGCAACAATGGACGATATGTAAATGCGTAGTTTGATATGTAAATCAACGCCATGTAAATCAGCTTGTTTCTAATTTTGATAAAATTACATTTTTAATGTTTTTTTACACAAGAAGTTTTGATAAATACATCTCATACTTGAGGAGTAACGCACCAGTTTCCACAGGTGGACGTTCAGGTGACGTATAAACGTTCTGTATTTTATTATATTGTATAAAAATGTGTTCGTACAACTATACAGATTTAATTCGTTTGCTTTAATGGCGTCTGTAAAGAGACTGTGCCTTGTTTTCTATATAAACACCATCTCCAGCACTAATTATAGATTTGATTGTAAGCAGAGACTCTGTACGTCCCTCTACTGGCCGCTAGATGACGCCATTGGGGCTTGTTGTTGTCTGTCCTTTATCTTCATTAATTGATTATTATTTGCGACTGTTAATTAACTGCGAGTTTACACTCTTTGTGTGAGCAAGTGCACCTTACTGTGAAGGTATCAGGTGGTAATACCATACTGCTTTCATATACTGATTGGTTTCCATATTTATATACCACATCATTGCCATAAACTTAATACACCTACATAAAAGTTCCATATAGTATAACCTGGAACCATACAGTGTTACCACAGTACTTTTGTGTTAGTGAACGCTCTAACAAAAGTCTGTCTATAGTCGATTAAGACAGTTCTGTATCTTCAGATAGCAGAACATCCTCATATCTGGTGTTGGGACTGAAGTGTATGTGAATGTGTGTGTTTCTCTTTGGCGGTGTGTATTTGTATCTATATGTCTCTTCATATCAGTGTTTGTGGACTCTGTGAGTGGGTGAGGTGCATGCCAACCTGTTGCTGAATATTGAGCAGTAATCCCTGTTAAGCAATGGGAATGTAGGCGGGGTGCCAGTGGATAACTTCAGGATTATTATGGATTATTCCACACTGGCAGCTCCATTTATTGCCAACCACGCAAGTGCCCATCCATAGAGCTTCTACAGCTGGAGAAAAATGTCTTGGTGATTCCTTACTGGCCAGAGTCAAAAGATTCATCTCCAAGTGCTATAGCAGCAGGGAGGCTTTGCCGTGTCCATACAGGCTGTATTTGTGCGTCTGCATGTGACCTCCTGACTGTGCATTAATTATGGGTGGGATACTCCTGTTTACACACACGGATCAAACCATCTCAACCGTGTTTGTGGAAGAGACTTAAATCAATGGCCTTACTGATGAACATCACTCTCAGCCTTTACAAAGAGTCTGTTTGTCCACGATCAAAGTGGATTCGGTGGAGCTTTCTGTCTTTTTCTGTCCTCACGCATTCAATGTTTTTTCGACGTTCAAGTGTTAAAATTTCAGCTGCTTTAGTTTCACTGTGTGTGAGTTCGCTATCAGAGCATCACACCATTTTTTTTTTTAGAAATAGAGAGGAGAAAGTACTCATATACACCCATATAAACACACACACACACACACACACAAATAGTTCTGCCTAAATAGACCTTCACTTCTGAGAGTGTTTCAGAGCAGGTCATCAATAGCCTCCCTGTTCCTCTGAGGTAAAATGAGATCCTACACACACAGATACACACCAGTTTAACCTCAATCCAAGAGCAAAAATAAAACGGCAAAGACCCACCTTCTTTTCTGAAAGACATTACAGTCACAGTGGCACACACACACGCACACACACATTATGGTAATAGAACTAAAATAGTTGCCATTGTTCATGTCTCATTTCTTTTGGATTACAGCTGTAGTGTCATTTCAGTGTACAGTCATACCATTACCATAATGACTCAATTAAGGCATTCACTGATTCGTTTTTGCAGTTTTTGGATAGCATATGTTTCACACTAAACACACAGTAAGTTGTTTAAACCTTAAAAAACAAACAAACCAAATAGTAGGCTAAGCAGATAAGACTTCATGGCGTTCTCAGTTATATTTTATCCAAGTATCAGCTTTGTCTCAGATGTTTGTTTCAGACATTATATATATATATATGTGTGTGTGTGTGTGTCTATATATATATATATATATATATATATATATATATATGTACAGTCAAACAAAAAATTATTCAGACATTTTTGATATTTTTGATATATTTTTACTAGTGGGACACTATAGTTCATTTATGTAAGTGAGGATAGCAAAATAAAGTAAACTGTGACATATTATACCCAAAAATTCTTCATAAAGTGGACAACCAGTAAAACTGATAAAAATTTGGGACCAAAAATTATTTAGACACTTTGACCTGACCATGTTTTGCTTCAGTGTTATCTGACATAATTAAGTTTTTTTTTTTTTTTTGACACAGTTTAACTCTGAGATCTTGTCATATTTTATTACCATTTTTTTTAAACTAGTGAATAAACTGAATTAATGAATGAAATGTTCAAGGTGTCTGAATAAATTTAGGTTTGACTGTATATGTAATGTCTAAAACAAACATCTGAGACTGTTTTATATATGTTTTATATATATATATATATATATATATATATATATAAAACAGTTTTTATTCATCATTAAATTACATTAAATTGATCAAAATTGACAGTAAAGACATTTATACCATTACAAAAGATTTATATTACTTTAAAGGGAACCCCTGGTGTTAAGACTTGTATGGCTTAATATAACGTAAATTATGTCTCTTACTGAAATATGTAGTAGAAAACCCATGAAAGATTTACGTTATTTAAAAAAATCCATAACATATTTGGACAATGGGTGGCGCCATTTTGCTTGCGTTCTATGTCGATGATGTCAAATGGTTGCACTCTGTCAGCTACTTGCATTAATCTATGGCTGTTTTTACCGCAACACAACTCATAATATAATATACGATGCCACATTGTGCAGCTTTTGGTTGTAATTTTCAGTCGATGAGCCACAAGAGAAGTGATGTAAGTCTTTACTGCTTTACTAGCAATAAGTAGAATGTGAAGAATGTGGACGAATAAAACTTCCTAAAGAACAGCATCTTTGGGCCTGTTTACACTTGGTCACTTCATGTGTTCTCTCTGATCAGATAGCTATCCGATCGTAAAAACACCAGGTCTAAATGCCCCCCGAAACGCATTTGAGACGGATATAAATCCGATCGCTCAAACCACTTCAGGAGGTGGTCTGGGACGCATTCCAGTCGAAACTGAACAGGTCTAAATGCATCTGGTTGTTTAAACCACATATTTAAATGTAACTCCTCCCAAAAATACTAAAAAATAAACGTGTGAGAGCGTGTTATAGGTTAAATAATGTTATAGCCAGATATGACAGCGCCACTGCAGCACGCATCACCGCAGATGAGCAGCTGATTTTCTATTCAGCAAGACAACGCGCAAACTGCCGCAAATCAAACTGAGCGTAAGTCGCAGGTGCCCAAAACACAATCATCTTCATTAAAAGTAATGAGACTAAATGATCTTACCAGTGCTGTTGCCACGCTCTCTCCGATTGCGGTCTTGATTTTGAAATTAGCTGATGATCAATAAAATGCAGCTCATATTTGTTGCTTTCGGTGACGTGAACTCCATAAAATCTGCATATAGCGCAGGAATTGAAGATCGGATTTATTTTGCTGAGACACATTTATGTGGCCAAGTGTAAATGCAATCGTTTTTATAAATCAGATCAGAGAAAACACATTAAGTCACCAGGTGTAATGTTCTCTCCACTTTAGCTCTGATGCCTTTGTTTTTTTTCGTCTGTATACTTTGGGGCAACGATAATCTAGCAACGCATACAAGTCTTAATATCCACAGGGTTCCTTTTAAAACATGATCAGCCTTTTCAATTTGAGCCAGAGTGCAATATTAGCGAGGATGAAAACATCGAAGACGTGCAATGTGGCTATTCGAACTATTGTTGTATGGTGTGTAAAAATCGTCTGATGTCACCTGAATGTATACACACAGTTAAACGTGCTGAGAAGATGCTGCTGTTTTATGTGATCACAGATATCTCATGCATTACAGCACACACAAGGCAGTCTGTCTCAATCGAGATATGTTATAGGTTTACCTTCGGTTATAGGTTTATAGGTTTATATCCATCGGCAGCTGTAAGCTCTTTCAGCTGTCGTCTACTAAAAGCCTCAAAGTCATCAGGGCTAAAGTGAAGAGAACAAAGACGTGGAAGTTTTATTTGTCCGCATCTTTCATAACTTACCATTCTTTTCTCCTCTTCTTATCGCTAGTAAAGCAGTAAAGACTTACATCACTTCTCTTGTGGCTCATTGACTGAAAATTACAACCAAAAGCTGCTCAATGTTGTGCTGTGTTGCGGTAAGAACAGCCATAGATTAATGCAAGTAGCTGACAGAGTGCAACCATTTGACATCATCGACATAGAACGCAAACAAAATGGCGCCACCCATTGTCCAAATATGTTATGGATTTTTTAAATAACGTAAATCTTTCATGGGTTTTCTACTACATATTTCAGTAAGAGACATCATTTACATTATATTAAGTCATACAAGTCTTAACACCAGGGGTTCCCTTTAAATAACTAAATCATTTGAAATTTCTATTCATAGAAGAATCCTGAAAAAAAATATCACGGTTTCTATAAAAATATTAAACTGTTTTCAACATTGATAATAATCAGAAATGTTTCTTGAGCAGCAAATCAGCATATTAGAATGGTTTCTGAAGGATCATGTGACACTGAAGACTGGAGTAATGATGCTGAAATTCAGCTTTGATCACAGGAATAAATTACATTTTAACATATTCAAATATTTGAGTTCATATTGACTAAAAATTTTTTTTCATAATTTGTTATCACAACATTTTTTCTTTTGTCAAATCAACTTAGATAATTAATGTAGTTCAGATAACATAATATTTTGTGTTTCTGTTTATTAAACCAATCGCCTCCATTGTATTAACTCAATTGTGAAAATTGTCAAAAATGAACTCTTTTTTTAAGGCATTTTAAGCCAACCAGGTATCTGGAAATCTGAGAAGGAGACTTTGTGCTCCATTTGATCTCATCGTTGTCATTGTTTCTTTCGTATGGGATGTCCTGACATGTTGAAGTGCCCTTAGAGCCTATACACCAGTTTCTCATCTTCCATTTCCTCTCTGTGGAGTCACAGTCACCCGTTGTGAACCTCTACACAGCACACGCGTGTGTGTATTTGTCTGTCTCTTTTGGGTGGACTCATTTCTTGCTCTGGGACGGGCAGTTATTTTGGGCTCACAGACTGAGGCGCACTGTGTCACTGCTGAATCTGTATTTACGCTTCTCCGATTGGCCAGTTTTATTTGTGTTTCTCTCACTGGTCAGCTTTATTTGTCGATGCTTGGCCGGCTGTGTTTTTGTGTTGGTTTGGCATGTTGTGTTTGCTTGATTTGTGTTTCCTGCCATCCAACGAAGAGAAAAAGAGTCTGCCTATTCGGTTTTAAAAGGCAATTATTTTTCAGTCCTAAATGAGTTTAGATTCATGCATGTTTATTTGTTAATTCAGATTAATCAAGCGCTTCAGAGTCGTTGCATGTTTTGGAGCGAGCAGATCAGACAAAGACATGAAATACTGATGTGTGTGAGACTTCAATGAGCTGAAATCAAATGTTCATGCATTTAAGCATTTAATAATTCACCCAAAAATGTAAATTCTGTCATTATTTACTCACTCTAGTGTTATTTCTTTAATGGAATGCAAAATGAGTAAGCAAGACTTGTCTTCTAAAATGACTACATATATAGCAGTTGGGTTTGGATATGAAAGAGGTGTTATTTTGTGTATTTTTGCAGTAGAGTTTTAGGAAAGCTACAAGTTTAAGGAGAAAAATAAAGTCTTAGTCAGAGGAGAAAAGAGAGTTGTGTTTTACCATTTCATTTACTCTAGGGTGTGTTCACACTTGCAGTTCGATTCTTTTGGTCCGGACCAAAAAAAGAAAATGATACATTTAGTCCTGGTTCGCTTAAGCTCTGGGTATACTTCGTCTTTTTACGCGTACAGTCGAACGCACAGCCTTGCAAAGTATAGTTCACTTCATTGGTTCGACGCATGCGCAGTTTTAAGCAATCTCTCGCCACGAGTTACAACCCATGTAAATATCTTTGTATTCTTTCATACTAGAGTTGTATAGATGAGGGTACTTTCTAACCTCATCACACAATTTCTCATCTATGTAGGCCTCCATTGTCACTGTAGCACTGTAGCTTGCATGAGTTCCAGTCTGTTCTGTTTATGCAATTTTTCTTTGACTACCTTGTGGATAAAATAATTACTGCAAAAAAAATTAAATGTGCATGTGTGACCGTATGCGAGAGTCTGTGTACGTACTGTACTGCGTATTGCGTGACGTGAATTTCGTCATCAGAAGACTACGCGCCGCCGGATTATTGTAACCAAAATGAAGTATACCCAGGGCTTAACAGTATGTGTGTACTCTTCTGATGACGAAATTCATGTCACGCATACTGTACGCTGACCCTCGTGTACGAGTAAAATGTATACTTTGCTTTTTTTCACACTTTTAATCTTAAAGAACTTACTGAACATCCAAAATAATGCTGTGTACTGGACTAAACGCACTTGTTGTATGTGTCTACCATAGACTGTATATGTGCCTACATGAAGGTATTTTTATCAGCTGAGAACTCACGAAGAGCTTAGAAAATGTGTAAAGGAGTCAAAAAAGAAAATTCCTCCATTGCACACAAACAAACATCTGCTGCAAGAAGATGCGGTTCCAATATCTGTACCAAACTGTAATGTGCACCATCGCGACTATGATGAGAAAATAAACAGATATGCTTTAGCATTGTTTTCTTTTAGGGTTGCATCTTGGGATGTCACATCCGTTTTTTGGTTTGTTTAGATGTCTTTGGTCCGTGTTGCGTTCATATTTCAGTCAAACCGCACCAGAGTTTATTTGGAAGCGGACCAAAACCCACATTTTCAGGGGTCTCAGTCCGCTTGTTTGGTGCGCACCAGGGTTCAAATGGCAGCGTTCACAATTATAAATGAACCGCACTAAGAGAGCAATCGCACCAGAGCTTGTTTTAATTGAACCGAACCTTCCAAGTGTGAACAAACCCTTAGTCTCAGACAGATAAATGCTAGCAAAGTAGGTAAAGGAGATCAGTAGAAGCTACAATATATTTTCACATAAAAAGTAAATGATGCACCATTACTTTAATGAAAACAATTGAGTGGCTCAGCTGAATCGGTGAATCTGTTCTTAAACCAGTTCTTAAAAATGCACCAATTCAGTAAATTGAGACTTCTGTTTGAGAAGACAGACAGACAGACAGATAGATTGATAGATTGATATAGATCTATTTTTTGAACCATTTCTTTGAAATAAACTACCAGAGCCCTTTGATTCGCTGAAATGAATCAGACTTCCATCTGAGAGAGAAAAAACTTTTAAAAACTTTTTAACTGTCTATAAAATTAGATAGATGGATGGATAGATGGATGGATGGATAGATAGATTATTTGATTGATTGATTCAGATAACTCTGTGTTTCTTTGAAATGAACCACCAGAACCATTTGATTCGCTGAAATGAATCAGACTCTTATCTGAGAGAGAAGAAAGAGTGGTAGGTCGAGACTATCACATGTGTTTCATGTTTCTGAAAAATATTGATATCATTGTGTGATTGTGGGTCAGAATATGACCCGATGTTATTAGAAACTGAGGATGATTTGTTTGGTTTGTTTTGTTAATTTGTCAAATCCAGCCAAGGAGAGTCTTCAGAGCATATGTCCATACAAATAAACACAATTTACACACAAATAAACGTACACATAGCACTTCACATTTTAGAAATATTTCGCATTTATCAATCTCCGTTTGAGAGGAAATATCAGGTTTACACACACACACACACGCAGTGTTATGTAAGCGAGCACAGTGGCACTTTTCTCTGCAGCAGAGTTTCCCGTCGGTAAACCACACACCCATATACACATATATGAAGTGAACGAGTGTTAAGAATAAGAAACACACTCAGTTTTTCACGTGTTCAGTCACAGAGAGAAAAGACTATAGATCTCACTTTAGATCCACATGAAAAGCTTCATTCAATGAGTTTACTGAAAAGAGCAATTCTACATGCGATGCAGCCTTAGAAATCAACTGAAAGAAAGTGTCTCTTTTGGATTATAGCAAAGTACAGTTTGATTACCACATTCATATACCATGTTATTTAAATTGTATTATAAGGAACTTCAGTAAATACATTATTATCACAGTGCTTTGTGTAGTTCAGATGTAAATCACTTAAATGGTACCGTAGGTTACTTCAAAGAATAATCTGGTAATACCATGGTACTTTGATATAGACTATACCATAATTCTGAACAATTACTATGGCACCTTGTCCAAAAACATGGTAATATTGGGGTATTTAAATCATACTAAAGAAGAAAAATATTATGGTATTACCTATCAAGGTAGTGTCCAAAAACATGGTATTACCATGATACCACATCCAAAAAGCTCTGGTACTACTCTCTCTCTCTCTCTCTCTCTCTGTGGCTGTAGTCTGTCATTAGGGTTTTTAAGGGAAGCGTGTGGTTGTTTCCGTAGCGATGGTCATCTGGAGGCGGGAGCGAGCGGTCAGTAATATAGCAGGAGTACAGAGGAGACATGCGTATATATAAACATAATTACTACATACGCACCCAGCAAAATATACATCTCACAGCCTGCAATTACGCTCCCTCCCTCCTTCTATTCAGCTCCGCTCCTCCATTTCTCTCTCAGAGCAGCTGCCAGCACGTAACAGGAGGGATATTTTTGAGGTTTGATTTAATTTATGAAAGCTGATCCAGTATTTGTGGATTTGTGGGAAGACTAGTTCATTTTGCGGAGTTTATTTTTCCTAGTAACACCTGACACGGTTCGGCCCAAAGACCACAGATAAAAATACAGTAATGCACTAACAAAAAAATCCCGCAAAGCCACGGTAATACTATGTTTTTTTTAATGTTCCATGGTAATACTATGTTTTTTAAATGTTGTTTAAAGTAGAAGTAAAACTGTTAAAATACAAATATTAGATGAAAAATTAGAAATGTGGCCTTGGCAACTAAAAAAAAGTTTAAACTGTTTAAAGTACTAAAATGACTAAAACTGAAATAAAAATAAATTCAAGTTTATATAGAAATATTAAAAAAAAACTAATAAAAATGACAAAAGTACATAACAAAATTACCAAATCCTAAACTAAAATTAAAATGAATACTGAAGATATGTAAAAAATAAACTATACTAAATAGACATTAACTTTTTTGTGCACCAGCCACTGTGGCTCATGGTTTTCCAAAGTTACTAGCCATTCAGCATTTTCACTGGCCACAGTTTTGACATAGATACCATGGGGAAAAACTGCCATATAGATATTTTTAATATTATGTCATAATTTGGCAGCAAATATACCTGCTGTCACTTTAAGACCTGACGCACTGATCCATTATACTGTTACACATGCGTTTTCTTTCTCAACTGTTTATGTTCACTTAAAACATAACTGACTATGTTTACGTGAATACTCGTCAAGACCAGAATTTTGACATTATCTTATGTGTTTGATGATTAAGTTCAACAAGCAGCAAAAAAGAACTCAATTTAGTACTGAGAGGCGGCTTTATGTGTGAGCACAAAATCTGCAGGAATAAGTAAAATGATGCACAATTTGCACAATCCCACGCTGAAATTCAAACCCTGTGACACCAACCATGTTCATCCAGAGCAAATGAAATGAGTGAGTGAGGGGAGGCGGGTTTGTGTGCCGACTCGTCGGAGAGATGAGAGAGAGAGAGAGAGCGCAGTAGCTAACCCTATTCTGCACAAAATGAGTATCGGAAGTGCTTCAGATATTTCAGTATCAATGTGTATTGAAAAATCAATATTTTTGACAACACTACATTGCACTTTTATTATTTCAAAATGTTAAAAAAGTTCAAAATGTATATATTTGATCAAATTCAACCCATCGTGTTAAAATATATAAATAATAAAAGATTATTATAATAAAATATTATTATTAAATAACATGTTTTTCATACTAATCTTTGCTCTTTTTTGCAAGTACCATTGTTTTCTCGGCATATTGCTTTTAATGCAATGTGCTTTTTTGTTTGGAATATCTATAAATGGAATACCATTTAATATTTTTACCACATTTTACATAATCAAGGTACTTTGGAGTACCATGTAAATACCATATATGCATATGGCAATCATTCAGTACCATGGTATTCTTCAATCATATTATCATGGGGTTCGACAAGACTAAAATATTTTTGTGTGAGTGTGTTATTATTGTGTGATATCTATTTCTATTTCTAGATATATCTCTGTCTCTATATTTCTTACATATTTCTAAACAGTACTGAACTCACCTTCATAAAATGCATTTACACTTTTTGGCCAGAGGGGGCAGCAGCACTCACCCTCCCCATTCAGGCAGACAGACTGCATGTTTGTATTTGATTATTTGTGTCCTGTGAAAGAAAGGTGTGTAGGTGTGTTCGATTACAGTTGTCATCGTGTTGACTGAGGGTGAATGAATCCTCACAGACATAACACATCCTTTTTTCTTTTTTTTCCCTCCCTGAGCCAGAAGATTTCAGAGATTGTGGAAATGTGGGCAAACTGTGGCAAACCACAGAGACATCCTTCACCTGACTGAGAGAGAGAGAGAGAGAGAGAGAGCGACTGAAGGCTGACCTATTAGAGAGAAAGAGAGAAAGAGCAGGACACATGCAGGTATGAAGAGAGACTGCAACAAGAAAATCAAATGTTTAGGACAAATTTACATGTGCAATTATTATATATTTTTCATATATTTGTAGTTACTGTTGCGACTAGTTTATAACTCCTGTCTTTGCTGCACTCAACAATAATTTGCAATTGGTCAACCAAAAATGATCATTCTGTCATCAACATTTACTCACCCTCATGTAGCTCAAAATTTGTATTACCGACAAATTCCAGACTCTTCATGCTGCTCTTTCACAAACAACAAAGGCATATTGTGACTAAAAATATCTCCAAAAATAACAAAAATGCACCATAGAAGTAGTCAATTCAACTTGTATGCTAGGTCTCAAATCTTCTTAAATCTTTTGACATCTTTTGAGGAACAGGACAAAATGTTCACAATTTACGTCACATTAATTGTAATTATTCACTGAAAACCATATTCATTTATTCACATTTACATCTATGCTTTAAAGATATTCAATCAGTTCATGCATTACCTGGGAATCAAACCCATGACCTTGGATTTGCTAGCGCCATGTTTGACGTTCCTGACTTTGGATAAAAGCATCTACTAAATGAATGAATGAAATGTTAATGAAGTCTAAATGAGACGTGCAAATGAGATTTGAGAGCTAGAGTGAAGGGTGATATACATTTGCAGTTAATAATAACCTAAATATCTTTGAATATAGTGTGCAAGTTGTATTGGAAGGACATGAAGGTTAGTAAATGATGACAGAATATTCATTTTATGACCAATCTGTAGGGTTTGGGACTGTATGTTTGTGATAAAGAAAGCTTTTCATGTTTAGCACTAATTGTATTAGCGGCACTTGGCAGTGAACATGAAAGAGTCTGGTGCACAGATTTAGTCAAAATGCAGTGATTATCTGTTGTTTCATACAACATCAAAGATGCCTGTAACCAATTAACATCATGCAGCAGCCATTCTGAACACACTAGAAAACTACATTATTGTTCATTACAGAGTTCATATACGTGTCAATCACATCTCAAACTCTATAAAACAAAACCATGTTCACTTGCATAACAAACCATATTAATTCAGAGCCATACAACCACGAAACAGATTGTCATATAGTGTAATTTCAATTATTTATTTATTTTTTTATACAAATTTTTGATTATTTGGATCACTCATTTTTTTATTTGTTTTTTTAAATACATTTTTAATGTAAAATCTTTACTTATTTGTAACATATATTTTTTTAACACATTATTTATTCCTTTTTTAACTTTTTTGTTATTTATTTACTTTTTAAGTAACCACACTCTTTGTGACACATCTGATTTGATTATATATATATAAACAATTTAAACAATAGTTGAGTTAAGTAAAACTACCCAGCAAGTTGGGCAAACATTTAAGTTTAATTAAACCATCAAAATATGAGGAAAATATTTTATATTTTTTAATATTTTAAATATGAGGGAAGAACAAAACACTAAACTTTGTTAAGGTATTTATCTGACCAAATTATTTGCAAAAAAGGAAGATAAACTACAACTACAGATTTTATTTTACTATGCAAAAAAACAAACAAACAAAAAAACAAAACACACACACACACACACACATATATATATATATATATTTATATTTTTTTAAAGTATGTGTGTATGCATGTGTGTGAGAAAGTAGAATCTGTTTAGCATGTATCCTTAAAGGTCAAACTCTAATCTATCATTATCTTTTATGTGCAACGAGTGTGTGTGTGTGTGTGTGTGTGTGTGTGTGTGTGTGTGTGTTTGCCTCATTCAAATTCCTCTGTCTGAATGACAATCGCTCCTTTTTATGACAAACAACCAAAGGAGGAGTTCAGACTCTTAAATGTATATGAGGTCAACTTTCTCCCTGTCTCTTCACCCCCCCACCAAGCTCATTCCTGTCTCTGATTCTGTCTGTCTCTCTCTCTCTGCCCATCTCAGTCTGTACTTATGAGATTTCTGAGGCGCAGCTAATGGTTTGCTGTTGCTTTTTACAGACTACAGCAGCCACAATCACACAGCAGTAACTGCACTGGAGGCAGCGAGAGATAATCAGGGAAATGTCTGATGTACTAGAACAAGAGAGTTAGGATAGAATAGAATATAATAAAAACATGCAGAATGAAACAGAGAGAGCAAAGGAAAGGAAGATACATAGAGAGGTAAAGGAGAGTGGTGTAAGAAGTGAGCATGATCCCTTGAAAACTGATTAGATGCACATAAATACCAAGCTTTTTAAAGGAGACCTATAATGCTATAATGAAGTTTCAGCTCAAAATACCCCACAGATCATTTATTATATCTTGTCAACTTTGCCCCTATTTGGGTGTGAGCAAAACATGCCGTTTTTGTGTGTGTCACTTTAAATGTAAATGAGCTGCTGCTTCCGGCCCACTTTCCAGAAGAGGGTGGAGCTTTAACAGCTCACACTTCGGTTGCTCAACAACAACAAAGCTGGAGAATCTCACGCAGCCAAAATGAGGATTGTCAGTAACGGCGTTCAGCCTTACATTGTTCAAACCGGAGTCGACACTGATGGAGAGACTCAGGAAGAAGTTACAACTTTTAGAATGAAACTGGACGTTTCTGAATAGTTAGTGGATAATTTTATGTAGTTGCTGTGGAGTTGATTCAACTTTAAATCCGCTTGTTGTAGTCCTTAAAAAGCGATTTCTGTAAAGAAAACATCTCCCTATGCATTGAAGTTTGAGCGTCGTAACTTTGCAGATGTTGTTTATGCTCACACAGCAACATTACACACTAATGGCGCACTAATTTGTCCATTTTCGACCCAACTTGTGTTGTTTTTAACCCAGCATTTTTTAGAGTGCATGTATTAGTGAGTAATTAGAACCCAGTTTGTGCAACAAAAAATTCATACATGAATGTTGGCTTGTTTACAACACCCTAGCAACTTCTTTACAACACCCCAGTGATCGGCCACAATACCTTGGCATCAGCACAGTTAGGCACCAATCACATTCTTCTTCATAAAATGTAAAATCCACTTTAATTTAGGTTTTATTTGAACCTTTTTCTTAAATAAAGCTTATATTTAGCAACCTTCTGGAGACATTTTTCAGCAAAATTATCCCCAAAGTATAACTAGCTTAAACATACACACATAAACACAAGCTATGATAATTACACAGGCTAAACATCTCCGTCTGAAACACCTTTTTTCATAATCCAAATATGGGCCATGACAGATGTCCCGCAGACACACTCGCACAAACACTAAATACAGCTTTCTGCAAACAAAATGGTTATTTTTTTGTTTACAAGGTTGACTTCATTTAAATATGTGTATACAAATATAATATTTGCATGCCTTCTGTGTATCCATTCATGCCCAGTTTTTGCCCAAAACGTAGAAGGATGGCACCGAGACCTGGCCTGAAACATTTCGCCAAACCACAAGAAAACATGAGCTGCATACAAGCAGAATAGCTGCAGCGACATGAGATGTAGCACGTAATGCTGCCATGTATGTGTTTGTGTGTGTGTGTTTGTGAGTGAACGAGTGCTACTGGATACGAAGGCCTTAGGTACTTCATTTCCTGTATAAATGTATGGAATGGGTAAACATTCCTCTTTGCTGCATACTGACCAGCTGTGCTAGTCTAATGCCAGCGGAGAGACTGCTTGGTTTGACCAACCTAAAGGCCTCCTTTCAATTCACCATGCAAAATCTGCACCTCCTTCCTGCATTGCTGCACTGCAGCTCCAGAGCTCAGTCTAGTTTCCCTACACACAGGTCTGCCTCTTATGGCACTCTATATACTGTAAGCATTATTACAGTTACTAGAAAACAGCTGTTACAATGAGTACTGTATATAATCTAATTTAAATGCACATAATAAAAGAAAATGCACTTTTTAAATTTAGTAATAAGTATGGAAGCTTGTTTCCGCCTTGAAATAAAAAATAAAAAAGCTAAATTGTGACTTTATTTCACAATTCTGACATTTTTTCTCAGAACTGTGAGATATAAACTAGCAATTCTGACTTTATATCTCTCAATTCTGACTTTATAACGTGCAATTCTGACTTTATATCTCGCAATTCTGACTTTATAACTCGCAATTCTGACTTTATATCTCGCAATTCTGACTTTATATCTCGCAATTCTGACTTTATATCTCGCAATTCTGACTTTATATCACACAATTCTGACTTTATATCTCACAATTCTGACTTTAACTCGCAATTCTGACTTTATATCTCACAATACCTACTTTATAACTCACAATTCTGACTTTATAACTCGCAATTCTGACAGAATTGTGAGATAAAAAGTCGCAATTACCTTTTTTTTATTTTTTTATTTAGTGGCGGAAACAAGCTTCCATAAAGCAGTGCATAAACTGTAATGAAATAAATGTATTTAATACATTTCTAGAAAAAACAAATCATGTGACTTATGAATAATTCGCTCAGAGAATTGCCATTTCCAGTGGCTATAATTTAGGGTTGCAAGATTTGAAGAAAAAAAAAATCCAATTGCAATTTTTTTTTTTTTTTCTTTTGATAAAAATTGTGATGCTGCACTTGTTTGTATGGCTGCACAATTTGGCCAAAAATACTGTGATTATAAGAAGAAGAAGAATAACTGTTGCCTATAAAATAAATGAATGAATATTTAAGGAAAAATAGTATAATAATAAAAGCCAACAACTGTAAAATTAAAATACTAATATATATTCATTTTCAAACATTAATCCATTGAGCTTTTTTTTTTGGTGGAAAACTGCAGGGAGGGTTAGTTCAACCAAAAATGAAAATTATCCCATAATTTACTCACCCTCAAGCGACCCTAGGTGTATATGACTATCTTCTTTTAGACGAACATAGTCGGAGTTACAAATATTCTTGCTCTTCCAAGCTTTATAATGGAAGTGATCCATCCATCCATCCATCCATCATAAAAGTAATCCATAATCCATACCACTCCAGGGGGTTAATAAAGGCCTTCTGAAGTGAAGCAATATGTTTTTGTAAGAAAAAATATCCATATTTATAACTTTATAGACTATAATCACTAGTTTCCAGTAACGTCCATCATATGTCTGGTCAGGGGTTACTCTTCTGCCAGTAATTGACAGAGATTCTAGTTTATAAAGTTATAAATATGGATGTTTTTCTTACAACAATATATTGCTTCACTTCAGAAGGCCTTAGACAACACTTAAAATGGACTCCCTGATCAGTGCCCTGACTCTGATTGAGATTCACCCTATGTAGTTTGTTTTCATAATGCTAAGCCATATTGGGATTTCAGTTTTGGTTAATCATTATAATTTCTATTTTGCATTTCTATTTTTAAACCTTTTTTTTTTATTATTATTAATTGTTTTTGCGATATTCAGTTTTTTCAACAGTTTTTTTCAACAATGATCAAAAACATTGTTAGTTACCAAAATATTATTGTTACCAAGATACCAATAGGTAAACACTGCAAAAAACACTTTTGCTAGAAAAGGTTTTGCTAAAAACACGTTTTGTCCTGTTTGCTGTATCCTGCAAGAAAGTGCCAGGTCTATAGAAAGTTGTGACAGGAATGTATGGCTAAAGTTGCTGACATGTAAAAGTGCCTGAAACCAACATGTATTTTATTGCTAGTATTAAACCACAGAGCAGCAGCCTTATTAATGAGAGCAGAGGATGTCTTCAGTGTTTTGCCTGGAAATAGGGCCAAATCTTCCTGTGTAGCTCTGCAGAGGGCACTTAAATTCAACTTTTAGAGGTAATTATCCTAAACATGATGCTTTCAAAGATTACTAAAGATACTTAAAATCTAAGCCAGCTTTATATGTATTCTTCACGTATAAGGCAATCCCAGATAGGTTTGAAAGAAGTGTTGACTAGAAATACTATGCTTATATATATATATATATATATATATATATATATATATATATATATATGTATATATATAAATTGTACTGTTAAAAATACACTCTTAAAATGAAAGGTTCTTTATTGGTGTTGATAGTTTCATGAAGAACCTTTAACATCCATGGAAACATTCCATTGCACAAAAGGTTATTTTTGTATAAAAAGGTTCTTTGGATTATTTAAATATTCTAAATGAAATATTCTAAAATGGTTATTCTATGTCATTGCTTTGAAAAGCTTTATTTTTAAGAGTGTAGGTCACACTTCTGTCAAAAAATATTTTATCTAGTAGGTTATGTATTTTTGATGTTTATTTGAAATGTTATATTCTTAGCAGCTGAGCAGCATAGATCAATTAGCAGTTGAGTCTTTTGTGTGCTTGATGTGAGAAGCTCTGTTCTTGTAGTGTTAATATAGTGTTCAAAATCTGCAAGGTAGGCCGCTCACTGGGTTTTTGGTAACAAAGCAAATTTATGCAGTTTTGCCTGCATTAGAATTGCTTTATTTAAGAGATCTATATTGCATTAGCAGTATGAATGTCAATAGTCATACTGGTGGAGTTTTATTGAAAAGAATACAAGACTTCTGTGCCTCTTACGTAAGAACCAATGAAACAGCGCGCTTAGTGTGCCAACAGTATAATCACCTAATCTCTGTCCAGCCCCACCTTGGATACACTCACTCTTTCTTACATCATATAAAACGTCCTGTATGCTGGCCAGGGGAAATGAAATGTTTATTCCTTCTTCCCCAGGGGCAGGAGTGTGTGTGTGTGTGTGTGTGTGTGTGTGTGAGAGAGAGAGAGAGAGAGATATTAGTCCGTCCCTTCTCTCTGTCACTCATTTATTAGTGAAATGAAGTGTTGTAAGGTTAGAAGGGTGATTATAGACATGCATGTGTGTGTGCGTGCATATACTGTATGTGTGTGTACATGTATAGAATTTAGAGGGCTGTAAATCACATGGTTTAAAGGGAAATCTACTAATTTCCTGCTGCCACAAGACAGATGAAGAGAACTGGCCAGAACGTTGCGCGCACATACACACACACACGCACACCAGAATCACCATGTAACCCGTTCAATTGTCACCAAAGGTCTGGAGAATAACTGATAAACAACACAGGACACAGAAATCCTCATCATGTTGTAATATTTGTTTTTTATGGGTCAATGAAAAGAATGTCCAAGATGATTAGAAAGAAAATTCGGTAACACTTTACAATAAGGTTCATTGGTTAAACATTAGTTAATGTATTAACTAACATGAACTAACCATGAGCAGTACATTTGTTACTGTATTTACTAATCTTCGTTAACGTTAGTTAATAAAAATCCAGCTGTTCATTGTTTGGTTATGTTAGTTCACAGTGCATTAACTAATGTTAACAAGATTTTAATAATGCATTAGTAAATGTTGAAATTAACATTAACAAAGATTAATAAGTGCAGTTCATTATTAGTTCATGTTAACTAATTTAGCTAACTAATGTTAATTAATGAACCTTATTGTAAAGTGTTACCGAAAAGTCTTTAAAATTCTAATTTAAAACAAATGCTTGTAGAAATGTAGAAAAGTTGGTTGCATGAAAATACTGCAACTATTTAAGTTGTACTATTTTACTATTTTAAAATGTGCATCAAGAATAAAATGTGGAAATATGCTTAATAGTCATAAAAACTATCACAATGCAGATCAATCTTAATGGTCCTAAAATAGGCTTCTTTAGCCTATTTTATTTTTAGCCTTTTTATTTTATTTTTGTATTTTATTTATTTGTGAGCTGGACTATGTTTCAGTGACATTTACCTAAAATAGTTTTTACCAAAAAGTGTTTTACAAATATTATGACTTTTTTTTTTCCTTCTTGGCGTTAAACATAAATCCAATCCATGTTCATTACTGAATATGCTGAATATGCTTATTAGTCATGAAAACAATGTCACAATGCAAAAATCTCAATGGTCTTAAAATATGCTTCTTTAGCCCTATTTTATTTTATTTTGTTTCTGTGACATTTACCTAAAATAGTTTTCACACAAAAGTATTTTACAAATATTATGTATATATATAATTATGTATATATATAATATTTGAATTTTTTATTTTTTATAATTTGTCAGATATGAGTAGTACATTGAATTAAATGTATAATTCTGATACTTATAAAATGTCATAATGGCCTCTTAAATCACTTTTCTTCACAATGTCCCCTTGTGCTGCACTGATTTTCTAAAGTGTGTGTGTTTCTGTGTGTTGAAGAGAGAGACAGAGGCAAGATTATGGTGATTTAGGGTCATAATGACGAAGGCAAATATTTGTTCGGTCTGTATGAAAAGAGCTGAATGAAGTCTTACACTGCTGGCATTACAGGAATCTAGGAAGAGAGAGAACGAGGGAAGAAGCCATAGGAAAGAGGGAAATGTGGGCGGGAGGAACCAATAGAAGGGTGTGGAGAAAGGAGAGATATTTATCAAGGCATAGAGAGGGATAAAATATATGTTTTATTATTAATTAATATAGGATGAATCCCCCTGGTGGCCTGTCATGTAATTGCATATGCCAATCTTTCAGTTTTACACTGGATCACTGCTAGACATTTTCCTATTTGCAGAGAAAATGTTTACTGTGTGTGTTCATGAATATTCAAAAATTCCTCTTGAATACTTCCATCCACGACAGGAAAAGAAACCAGCTGCAGAAATTAGCATTACTGAGTCAGAAATCACTGGCATACTGCTTTCCTCATAATACAAACTATTTGAGTCTTTCTACTTCAAAATTTCATGTTTAATTCAGTGTGTTACTAGCAATTCCTGAGTAAAAGTTGTTTCAAAGTAAATTCTACACCATTTATTTTTCAGTGTACATACATAGTGAGTGTTTCAAACCTCAATATTGCTGCATTTGCATTTTTAATTCAGCAAGTGGCATTCAGTTATCATCTCATGAATAAATAATTACTTATTTTGCATATGAGCTCCAATTTAGTGTAAAATGTCTTAACTAATGCCAGTCCAAGCAAATAATGTGTCAAGAATATAATGACTGATGATATTTCTTCCAATTCAAACTGGCAAAGTCTAGCGCATTGCATTGTGGGATACAGCACGCACATACTTGACTTCAAAATGATGCAAGTGCAGTTGTGTGTATGTTGTTTCTTTATTGTGTGTGTGTATGTGTGTTGGTGCTGAGAGATTAGCGTGACTGGACTTCACGAAGCTCCGCCTCTTGCACGTCACGCTTCCCAGCATGCCTCACTGTGGCTGTTTTTTATAGCATAGTAAATGAACATATAGAAGTTTAAAGCATGTGAAAATCTCTAAATGAGAGACTACGCTCATGCCGGTCCGAGCATTCTCTCATCTTTCCTGCGTATAGTGTTAAACGTTTTATTATCTGGTGCCTGGGCACTTAAAAAGCTGTTATGTGTGACCCAAAACAAGGAGTTTATAGTGGAGAATGTCTATCTGATCTGGCCCTTAAGCTGGGCTTTAAAACTTCCAGTTTAGACCAAACATGAGGTCTGTAATTCAGCAACAATAAAATCAAGAATTTCCAATGACGTCCAGAGTTTAGATGGAAGTTAGTCAGTGTATCTAATCATTTTATTCTGGGTGCTTATTCTGGCAAATTATTCATATCCAATTTAACTTCAGCATGTACATTAGTGTTCAAAAGTTTGGGGTCATTAAGGTTTTTTTTTTTGGTTTTTTTTAGTGGTTCAAGTGTGTAGCGTTGAAGCACTATTGTATCTGCTCAAATTTCCAAGGATCAGCATTCTCCCCTAAAAGTGATTTGGCAGATCAAACCGTAAGTCGTAGAGACTCGAAACTTTAAGGGGGTGGTAGTACTCACACTTCTACAATGTCAACAAGGCTCACCCTGATCGGCCTGACGGGGGCACTACAGCGGTCAAAAGTACGAAATTGTTCATAACTCCTAAACCGTTAGGCGTAGACTCAAGTGACTTATATCGTTGGAATCATTGGCTCAATATGGACATGCCTCACTCTGGCGAAATTTTGGGGTATTTTGGATTTTTTAAAAAACCTACTTTTTTTCAAACTAGTCCTAGGGTTTTGGCCCGATTGAAACCAAACCTGGGGTGCGTTTCCCAAAGCGAACTATGGTCGCAAGTTCCATCGTTACCAATAGAGTTCAATGGGACTTACGACCATAGTTGGCTAACGATGCTTTCGGGAAACGCACCCCAGTGCAGCAAGATTCTCTGGAGTCTGATTGTTAATAATTATCCAAAAAAAAAAAAAAAAAAATTACATTTTGATTCACGGTCCCTAAGGGGGGGCAAAACATTTGAAGTGGGAGGAGCCACTTTTACTAAAATGGCTATAACTCGTGAACGGAATGAGATATTTTCACCAATTCAGCACACCTACATAAGAGCTCATTCTGTAGTCATGTGAAAAGCCGACTGGCCACTTGGTGGCGCTATAACATGAAAAGAAAAAACATGAAAATGGCTATAACTACTTCACTGTTAGTCGGATCGACTTGAAAATTGGCATGCATTGTCTTTGTCCAAGATTTCATGATTGTCTGAGGACATTCGCGTATGTCAAAAAACATGTCCTCCATCGGCCAATGAACGGCTATCAGACAAGGTTAACGGAGGCTGATCGGAACGAAACTTGCTGGGCCTGTTTGACTCACGGCCCTAGAGGCCTGTGAGAAATTCAAAAGAAATGGCCACCGGGAGGGCGCCTTTGCGTTTTTCACGTGCGTAAAGGATTGTGCATCTCGCGATTTTTTGCAAACTCCCACGACATTCATCCCACATGGTAGAACTCCTCATTCTGAGCAACTTTGCCTCTAGGACCATCGCTGTCCATCTAATCGTTCGTTAAATATTGGAGATTATTTCAAAAAACAACTTTGGCGAACTAGTCCTAGGTTTTTTTGGCTCAACCTTGATAACTGTTAAAAAGCTTTAAAAACCATATATTTCCTATGGTAAATTGCCTGTATTGGCTGTAAATGGTCTTTTCCATCTATGATCGAGATAATTACAGGTTATATTATTACAGTTTAAAGTAACTGTTGTAATTTATTCCTGTGATCAAAGCTGAATTTTCAGCATCATTACTCCAGTCTTCAGTCACATGATTCTTCAGAAATCATTCTAATATACTGCATTGCTGCTCAAGAAACATTTCTTATTATTATAAGTTGAAAACAGTTGTGCTGATTAATATTTTTGTGAAAAATTTGTATGATTATTTTTATGATGAATAGAAAGTTAAAAAGAACAGTATTGATTTGACATAGAAATATTTTGTAACATTATAAACGACTTTACTATCAATTTAATGCGTCCTTGCTGATTAAAAGTATTTATTTCTTAAAAAAAGATAAGAAAAGAACCCAAACTCATCCCACACCAGAAATTCCCATAGACTTTCATTGCACATGCAAACACCGCCTACATTTGTTTCAGAAAATGTATACTATGTGTGTGTTTAACAGGCGGAATTTCACAGCATACAAGTTATCCTATGATCCTCTCTCACAGGCAAGTGAAAGCAAATTTTAGCATGTTAAGTACATACACACACAGGCCTACGTGCAAACACACACGTATCTCTGCGCAGGTGAGTTTTACATTCATAAGCATATAATAATTAATGTGTTTCTTTGATCTAACTGCAGTATAAAATGTGGAAGTGCGCCCTTCAGTGATAATGTTAGTTATTTTATTTCTAATTATGTCTCTGTCTCTCTCAGACACTTATTTTTGGAACGCATACTGTTAAATGCAGGTTTGTGTTTCTTTGTCTACTAAGAAAAACATTAAATTGCTATGTGACAGACACACACATACACACACCCATGAATCCAAGAAAACTCGCAAAGAAAAGTAATATCACAATTGTTTCTCCTAGACAACATCGGATGTTTCCTAAAAAAACTTTTGAATGTTAGTGTACATAAACTCTCCTGAGTTATGAATGTGCAACTTCCGAGCAATAAAACCATCTTAGAAAACTCTCCCCTAGAAATGTAAGGTATCATTATAGTGAAGTAACAAATACACACATATGAATCTGTGAACACCCATCTATCTGGGCTTCTTTTAGATGGTGCGTTTGCTCTGTTTACCACATAACAGTATGATTACAATAATGCTAAACCTTATTATGATGTGATATCACATTACAGTGAGGTTTGCATTTCCGCCTTCAGCTCAAAAAATAGGACAGTGTTTATACTTGTGTGTTCGCACTGACGATATTCATAGAACTAGGATTGAGGACAACATTACATGCCTGCAAAGCATGTGTGTTATGTGTGTCTTGGTTATTCTAGTGCTGTTAAGACAGAGTAAATCATGTGTGTAGGCTATTCTGGTGTAGATGTGAGAGAGCAGGTTAGTGATTATTGCTGTACACGTGACCACACTTTGGTTTCGAGCGCCACACTTGGAAATGCCTGTGGATGTATGTGCATGTATGTGTGTATATACAGTAAATGATGGTTTTTAGCCAGCGTTTACGGATTGCAGTATGGAAACATCTGTATGTGTGTGTTTGTCAGGGAGGGGTATAGCATGTGTTTTTGGAGTGAAAGTGTGTGTTCTTTTGTGGTTATTTGTGTTTTTGCACATGTGTGTCTCTCTCTCTTAAACACTACAAAACCAATGTTAGGGGTGGAGGCCCTGCTATCTAATCGAGAACACTACTTTCTTTTGCTTTCATTATATTTCCCTTTTCCTTTCCCTTTCTTCTTTAGTGTATTCATATTTATTAGTGGACTTTTCTAAAGTAGGCACAAGTAATATTCCTCATCTTATGATTTTTGCTATGAATGACACCTCAAATATTTTACGTCTGGTTAGTAATGAAAAAAAAATCTTGACTTGGGCCAGCAAGAAAACTAAACTTGTCACCTTTTGGTAAAAATTAATTGGTTTAAATCCAAATGAGGTCATTTGTATTATTTGTGTAGATTGATAGTTTTTTAAGTTATGTAATGAGAATAATTTTTTCACATCTTAGTCACCTTTTTCACCCCTGATGAATTTGCATTCATGACCCTAGCAACTGCATTGGCAACCAGCCAGAACACCCTGCACAGCAATGCACTAAAAAAGCTCTCAGACTGTCTTAGCAACTGCATAGCAACGCCTTGGCAACCAGCCAGAACAACTTAGAAACTGCACAGCAACGCACACAAAAAAAAAAACTCAGTATGTCTTAGCAACTGCATAGCAACGCTTTGGCAACCAGCCAGAACACCCTGCACAGCAACGCACTAAAAAAGCTCTCAGACTGTCTTAGCAACTGCATAGCAACGCTTTGGCAACCAGCCAGAACAACTTAGAAACTGCACAGCAATGCACACAAAAAAAAAATCTCAGAATGTCTTAGCAACTGCATAGCAACGCTTTGGCAACCAGCCAGAACACCCTGCACAGCAACGCACTAAAAAAGCTCTCAGACTGTCTTAGCAACTGCATAGCAACGCTTTGACAACCAGCCAGAACAACTTAGAAACTGCACAGCAATGCACACAAAAAAAAAAATCTCAGAATGTCTTAGCAACTGCATAGCAACGCTTTGGCAACCAGCCAGAACACCCTGCACAGCAACGCATTAAAAAAGCTCTCAGACTGTCTTAGCAACTGCATAGCAGCGCTTTGACAACCAGCCAGAATACCTTAGAAACCGCACAGCAACGCACAAAAAAAATTCTCAGAATGTCTTAGCAACTGCATAGCAACGTTTTGGCAACCAGCCAGAATACCTTAGAAACTGCACAACAATGCACTAAAAAAGCTCTCAGACTGTCTTAGCAACTGCATAGCAATGCTTTAGCAACCAACCAACCAGAGAACCCTAGACACTGCACAGCAACGCACAAAAAAAATTCTCAGACTGTTTTAGCAACTGCATAGCAACGCTTTAGCAACCAACCAGAGAACCCTAGAAACTGCACAGCAACGCACAAAAAAAATTCTCAGAATGTCTTAGCAACTGCATAGCAACGCTTTGGCAACCAACCAGAACACCTTAGAAACTGCACAGCAACGCACTAAAAAATTCTCAGAATGTCTTAGCAACTGCTTAGCAACTGCATAGCAACGCTTTGGCAACCAGCCAGAATACCTTAGAAACCACACCAAAAAAAAAAAAAATTCCCAGAATGTCTTAGCAACTGCATAGCAACGCTTTGGCAACCAGCCAGAACACCTTAGAAACTGCACAGCAACGCACTAAAAAATTCTCAGAATGTCTTAGCAACTGCATAGCAACGCTTTGGCAACCAGCCAGAATACCTTAGAAACCACACCAAAAAAAAAAAAATTTGCCAGAATGTCTTAGCAACTGCATAGCAACGCTTTGGCAACCAGCCAGAACACCTTAGAAACTGCACAGCAACGCACTAAAAACATCTGAGAACATCTTAGCAACTGCTTAGCAACGTTTTAGCAACCAGCTAGAACACCCTATTATTTTCCTGCTCAGAGATGCTCGTTTACAGCTCAGAGGCATCATGGAGTTTTCAGTTATGTCTCATTTTGGTGTCAACTTTGTCTCGTGTTTCTACTACAAAAAAACATATGAATTAAAAAATAGTAAAAAAGTAAATGAGGCAATAGTTGACAAACAGTAATAGTACAGAACTATACTTGATGGCTAAACTTGATGTTGACTGCAGCTTGTTTGAGACATGTTTCACATTGAGATTCTAATTGGTTTTGAGTTCATACTGAGACTTTTGATCGCAGACCTTCATATCGTAACAAATGGCACAGTTTGAGACACTTTGGGGATTTCTTCTGAAAATCTAGAGGAGATACATGTGAGATTCTGGAGTCTTTATCTCAGAAGAAACATCTGAGTCCTTCAGCAAGAGTCTCTACTTCATCTCGCTACTGTCTTGGAGAAACAGTTTTGTTGATTCATAATTTTTCTTTCCCATTTCAGGCTTTTTATAGTCTTTAGATTAATGAGATCATTCCAGCTCCATGTTCATTTTGGCACTCTCTGATTTTGCTGTGTGCTTTAAATCAAGTCGTTTACCTGCAGGAGGAGCTGCTACTGAACCCACTGAATGATCTATTTGTGTTCGCTACTATAAGAATAGTAGAAAAGCATCTGCCAGACCAATTTATATAATTCATACCGCTATTATCCTGATGATCTGTGGTCAGCACTGAAACACAGAACAGCTGATAAAACACAGTATACACACAAATCCATTGTGAAGAGATAACTGACCAAAGCTGCGGTCAACAAGCTGTTTCCTGCTGCCGCCTTTCATTTATTAACTTACTTAGTAAAAGCTGTTACTATTTTGCATGGGCAAACACCATAAACTGTTAATTATTTCTTTCTCTCGCTGTAATTAACTTTGTGTTTGCACATATGGAATTTTTAAAACACTTGAAATGGTCACATTTATCATTAGCTGATTGAATTTAGATGATTAAGAAGCTTGGAGCCATTTGAGGCCGCTTTTTGCTGAGTATAGATCATTATTTGGTCATTTGTGAAAAAGACTTTCCATCATTTGTAAGTCATCACATGTTTTCTTTTCTTCGTATGCAGCGAGGCCCTGTAGATCGGCTCGGGCCGCTCTGCGATTGGCTTAGGGCGTGGCACAGCAGACTTGGGGGCGTGTCCTGCTTAATGATGGTGTGTGAGCTCGTTGAGTGTTTGATCTGGTCTGGATGGGTTATTTGTGGAGTGTTGGGATCATTTGGTTTGGACTGTAATTAAAGCTTTTGGTCAGCATGAGCATAATCAAAGCAGTCTGGGTGGTACACTAAAGGACACTAAAGCACATACACACACACAATGGTACACACAAGCTAATCTGTAATTTTAGCGCAACACTGAAACACAGGAGGAGGAACTAAAGTGTACAGCGCACAATTTGGAGACACCAAGTAGGTGTCATGGACAACAGGGTGTGTGTATCTGCTTTCAAAGTGTGTGTAGCTTGAGGCAGAGGGTGTGTAGATGAGATACAGGTTGATTTTATGCTCAGAATAAGACAGCAGTTACTACCACTTTTCCACAATATTAGTTATTGACAGTCTATTTAAAGGGGACCATGCCTTTTTTCAAAGTCTTGATTTTTTTTTGGCCGTCTACTAGAATATGTTTTTATGCTTGAATGTTCAAGAAACATTAAAATATTTGACATTGTTGCAGCTTCTCTCTTCCCAGTCTATCAGTAATGCTCCATTTAGTTTTTGTCTCTATGAAGCCCCTCCTTCCAAAAAGCACAGTGTGCTCTGATTGGTCGGCTGGACCAATGTATTGTGATTGGGCCAGTGCTTTGAGCGTGTTTTGGGGAAATGTCACGGCCCTTACCGTAACCATCAGTTTCCATGTCCTGCCCCTTTATTTTGCATATGCTATGGACGGGAATAATTTAAATGAGGAATATTGTGACGTGTTCGTTCCCGGAAAAAAACTCAAAACTACAACGGAGGAGTTTCAGGGAGTTCAGAAAATAAAGGCCTGTTCACACCAAGAATGATAACTACGAAGATAACCATAACGATAACCAACAAAAATTGGCATAAGCATAATAGGACCTTTTTAATATTTTGCAGAAAGATAAAAAATCACTCCTATGTTCGAAATGTCACGGGTAGCTCCACAAAGGATGACGACGAAGATGATAGAGTTCAAATAAGGTGTATAACTTTAATAATATAAAACAAAAGCAGTATTCCAAGATGAAGGTACAACGCAACAGTGTGAACCATACACAAACAACACCAGACAAAGAACTAAAAGAACTTAATCCGAGCCATTATAGAGCTCGGATGCGTCAGGATATTTATTAATATATCTCCGATTGTGTTCATCAGAAAGAAGAAAGTCATATACACCTATAGGATGGCTTGAGGGTGAGTAAAGCTTGGGGTAATTTTTATTTGAAAGTTAACTAATTCTTTAATGACTCATTATTTTAAATAACATACTCTCAATACAGTTTATTTGTTTCCTTCTTTCTTTCTTTTTTTACGAAAGAGTAGGGAAAGATATTGGTAAAATATATTTTTAACGAATTCTCTTATGCTCACCAAGGGTGTATATATTTGATCAAAAATACAGTTAAATTTTTTTTTTATCAATGTTGGAAAATGTTGTGCTGCTTAATATTTTTATGGAAACTGATCCCTTTTTTTTTTGTATTCTTTGAAGAATAGAAACAGAACAACATTTATTTGAAATAGAAATCTTTTTGTAACATTATAAATGCCTTTTGATCCTTGCTGAATAAAAGTATTAAAGTATTAATTATTAATATATATATATATAATATATTTATAAGTATAACAGTATACTTCACAGTATGTAGTATGGTAGTATTCCAGTTATGTTTGAGTCTGAAAGAAGCAGTCCAGTGACCTTTGAACTGTGGTGATATAGGTTCTATAGAGCCGGAGCTCTGAGAAACAGCCCGTGTGAGATGATGGATTAGTTCATAAAGAGGATTAGCAGGAAATATTAGTCTGGTTTGTGGATGTGTTCTTAACATTCTCTGATACATGAACAACAGATGATGTTTGAATACAAAGCAACACTCATGCCTCAATAATGACAGACTGGACAAAAACACAGGAAAGAAGCCAAATCAGTTAATTCATGCTTCATTTCAGTAAAGTAATCTGTATTTCATTTCTTTGTTTCATCTTCTGCTTTTGATAAAACTGAGCTTGAGGTTTGCTTGAATTAATTTGTTCATTTGTTTTAACACACACACACACATATATATATAAATATATATATATATTTATATATATATATAAATATAAAGTGAAGTCAGGTCTCTAGCATCTCCTTATTTTTTAGATATACTGTATTATTTGCTATTATTGCCATAACCTTCATTACCTTAATGTTAATTATAGAAAGCATTATCTACAACAGTGTAGGTTAGATGATGTTTAATAGCTTTTTGGCTGTTGGTTAATGTTATTTTTCCACCCGTCTGATGTCAGATGGAACTTGATTACATTTTGATGAAAGATTATTTACAAATACAAACATTTTTACTTTGAAATAACTTGCACTAATGATAGGCCAAGGAACGTGTAATAATAACTCAAATTTTATTTCATGCTGACTTAACTGTGTTCTGCTTAGGTGTTTTATGTTGCAATATTTTATATGCTCTGCTAAACCCAGCCGCGCTGATTTCATGTCTTTGGATTAATGTGATCCTTGAGGAGCTTCTATCTTACTGTAAATCTGCTCAAAACCCTCGTTTTAAAGCCTGTGTAATGACACTATCCAGGTGTGTGGCCTCATCTCTGCCTGTTTTCTGTGTTCGTATGATCAATTAGTGACATACACAACCAAACGCTAACTGATGCTGACATCAAGCATGAAGATGAAAGAATGTCAAGTGATTGATGGAGGGGAAAACACACTCTTGCTGATGGCCAACAGTGCATGTGCGGTACAGTAGAAATGTATACTTAAATGTACTCGCGTTTACAGGGCGGGACATGTGCTGGCCTGGGCGTGGGCGTGGGCGTGTGGCCCATATTTAGATCAGAATCTGTATCTTTACAGTGAGTTAAATTCACGCTGCTAAATATCCATGGCAAATTGTCAGGTTTAAGCAGTGGTTATGCATCCAAAATTCACATAATTAGAGGAAATGCTTTACACAGTAACTTTTCAGACCTGCTTCTCCTCTGAACAAGCCATAGAGAGACTCAAAATGCTTGAAATGTTTGCTGTTTTTCTTCATGCTTAAATCGTTTAGCACAGAGCACATTTCAGAGATCTGCAGGTATCAGTCAGGACAATCAGGTGTTTCAGCAGGTTAAGAAAATACAACTTTTCATTTTGAAAGGGAGTAAAGGTTTCAAAAGTTTTTTTTTACTGGTGCCATATCAGAACCATTTTGGTTTCCTAAAAGATCTTTTTAGTGAACAGTTTCTAAAAGAACCATTATTTTCAAAAGGTTAGTTCACCCAAAAATTAAAATTCTGTCATTAATTACTCACCCTCGTGTCATTCCAAACCCGCAAGACCTTCTTTCATCTTCAGAACACATATTAAGATACTTATGATGAAATCCGAGAGGTATATGACTCATCCATAGACAGCAATATAATCACCACTTTCAAGGTCCAGAAAGGTACTAAAGACATTGTTAAAACAGTCAACGTGACTGCAGTGGTTCAACCTTAATGTTATGAAGCGACAAGAATACTTTTTGTGCGCCAAAAAAACAAAATAACGACTTCAACAATATCTAGTGATGGGTGATTTCAAAACACTGCTTCATGAAGCTTTAAAGCTTTACGAATCTTTTGTTTCGAATCAGTGGTTCGGAGCGTGTGTCAAACTGCCACAAAAAGTATTCTCGTCGCTTCATAACATTAAGGTTGAACCACTGTAGTCACATGAACTGTTTTAAATTTGTTTTTAGTAGCTTTCTGAGCATTGAAAGTGTTAATTATCTTGCTGTCAATGCAGGCCTCACTGAGCCATCGAATTTTATCAAAAATATCCTAATTTGTGTTCTGAAGATGAACGAAGGTCTTACGGGTGTGGAACAACATGAGGGTGAGTAATTAATGACAGAATCTTCTTTTTTGTGTGAGCTAACCCTTTAAAGGTTCTTTATGGAACAGTCAATGCCAGTAAAGAACCTTTATTTTTAAGAGTGTTCTTCAACCCTACAGGTTATAAAGCCCTGTTCCAGAAGTTAGCATCGCTATCCTAAAGGTTTAGAATCAGAAACAATATAATCCTACACTTTAAAAAATAATGTGTTGGCGCTACAAAAAAATTGTTTTGAGTTATGACAACTTTGAGTGAATTTATGTTTAACCAACAAGCTACTTTGAGTTAGAGGAACTTAAACATTTGTAGCATAAACACACATTTTTAAGTTGATCACTCAAAAAAAAAAAAAATTAAGTCCCTCCAACTACCAGAGTTGTAGCCCTTTTTACCGATTTTTTTCCCCGACCTTCACGGCATTTGAAGGCATGGCATTTGAAGTCTCCCAAGCTGATTAATCACAAAATACAAATCAGAAAATATTTCTTAGGAATAAAATGTTGTATAAAATCAGACAAATGATATATAAACAAACTCTCTGTAAAAACCTTCAGAATATTGAATAAAACTGTAACATTTGGTGTATCTAAGTGCTACTAAGTGAAGATTTCTGGGTCAGTGAATGAGGGGGAAAAAAACTAATTTGGCCTTTAAAGATATGTAGCTATTGTAATTGAAATCTAATGGTGCTGCAGATAGAGAAAGTGCAATAAAATAAACACTTAAAGGTGTATTTTGGATGCTTTTTTCCCAGTAGTCTAAATCAGCCCAATATGAAATGCCCAAAATCTCAAATTGACCAGCAGTGCATGAAAGTAAAACAATTATTAAAAAAAGGGGGGAAACTTGGAACAAGACAATCCAGCTTTAATCCAGCCTTAAAATTGACCCTGGGTTAACATGTTGAAGTGTGAAAAGCCCACTGGTAACCTAACCTTGCCAGGGGCTGAGGTGCCCCGGTGTGCCCTCCCACAAGGGGCGTTATGTACGGCTGCCCTGTAACCCGACACCCGGCGCTCGCCACAGCTGCTCTCCAAACTGCTATTTAAAAAAGGAAAAAGGATGAAACTTCCACTCCTGACTCCTCAAACCCCCCAAGCACCAAACATCCAGTAGCCGCTGTAGCTGTTGCCAACCCGGCATAAATGCCTACAGCACCCGGGCAGGACCGGACAGAATCGCCCGCGGATTATTCCCGTCGCTCCACGGGAGGGATTTATGGTGGTGTCGCGCGCAGCAGACCGGTGGGAGATCGTGCTCATTCCGCACAACGGTTTATCCGATGCATGAGACGACGGCTCGCGCTCTCGGGCAGCGACGCAGTCACGCAGATTAACGGATCAGGATTTTGACTGCCGGGACAAATGAATACAAATGAATTTAGCGACCCGAAGGAGAGTCCGCAGAACCTCTCGTCTGGTGGCAAAGTAAGTTTCAGTTTTACCTCATATCAGGTACCTACTTAACGGGTCAGTCATGCAGGTCGGGCACCTCCGTTCCCCGGTAACACCGGAGACAAAGAGCGCTTGGTGACTGGATGTTTGCGCAGGGCGCGCTGGTTTGTGTGTGTTGGTGCCGGGTGAATGGGCGCTTGTTCGCGCGCGCCGCTTTACCTGTGTTGCTTGGCCAGCGTTCAGAACTGAACAGAACCCAATCTTTAACTGAAAGGGTCCAGGTGTACCAGCAGAGATGTGCTCGAGCCAGCTCTTTACCATCATTACGCGCAGGCAGCATAGGTTTCTGAAGAGGTCCAAGAACTCCAAGGTCAGTTTAATACAAACCTTTTGACTGTGGATCAGGTCTTTGGGTTCATTTCTAACTCTAGTAAGGGGCCGTTTATATAAGACGCATTCTCGCTATCTTTTATTGTCTTTTATATTGTTCCTTTATGGGTTCATTTCATTTTGTTCCAGCAGTTAGTTTGAACTGTATGTTAAAATAAATAAATAGCCTTTCTGGCAACATTTCATTCATTCAGTAAAACCCCTGTAATTGATAATGTATGTTTATCTAAGGTCACTTTTTTGTCATTGAAGTGACTAATATCCCATTTATCCTGAATTAACCCTGCATGTTGTCATCTTTTTTTGTTTTATTACGAGTCCAACAATGATTTGCAATTCATTCTAATTAATTCAGTAACCGCTCCGACAGATTCAAATGTTTTTGATTCACTTAAAAGAGCCGGCTCGTTTAGTGATTCTTTGAATCAGACTACACTGGTCATGCTGTAGATTCAGTATCGTTATCAGTGTAGGACAATCTGTCCGAACAGTTTTAAGATTCACTGAATCAAATATCATGAAAATCATTCGTTACCGGTATGTTTGCGCTCTAGGGAAACACGCTCTAGGTTCTATTTGAGGCGCTCGTGGAAACATGGAATTCTTGGAGGCGTCCGTTCAAAATAGACGCAGTGTGCGTTTGTTTGTATGTGTACGTGTGTATTTGCCACTGAGCATCACAGAAAACCGCACAGAGACGCTAAACAAACAAGACTTCCGTTCCTCACACCCTCAGCTGTGGCTCTGATGCCCGCGATGCGAGTGGACGCGTCACGAATGAATGAATTAATGAATGAATGAATAACCTGTTCAGGTCTTAGAATAGCTGACAGAACACCTAGATACAATGAAATGTCTCACATCATGTAAACCGAGAATGAAATGTGCTTTAAATCGTACTCTATACAGGTACTCCAGCAGTGTTCCCGCGTACAACGTTCCAGGAATGTTATAGAACGTTCGCCGGTGTTTATATCACAAATTCACATTCAAGGAACCAAACATAAAGTTTGTTAGAGTTTAAGACGAGCAAATGTTTCATCAGGTATAAAAAACTCAACAGGTTTTACAGAGCTTTAAAGAGCTTAAAGTGTGCTTTCTGTGACTTTGTATGGTGTGTTCATGGTGTGTTTTTTAAATACCATTACAACCAGTAAACCACATATTTTATGATAGTTACTCAAATGCATTGCACATATCTAGGGCAGGACAGCAAGAAAGAAAAAAAGTCCCTTAAAGTGAATAAATAAAAAACGAAACTAGGGGAAAAGACCATGAGTCAATCTTGGAAATGAACCACTTGAACCACTTCCAGCAAACTTGAATCTGAATAGAAATTGTAGTTTTGTGATGCTTATCAATTATAGACGTTATAATATCATATCTAAGGACACAAATGTCCATTAAACGTTATTTGATTAAGCAACTGTGGCGCTTCCGCTAAAAGATATAGTCCCTGAGGTGTAACTGAGGCGCGCAGTGATATATACAGTAGCTGGTGAACAGGTGTTTCCCGTCATAGCTGTATTATGTATTTTAGCACTGCCAAAACGCTGAATGGAGCAATCAACTGTCCGTTTCATAATTATATATATAGTGCGTCTGATTTAGTGCATCTTGTGCGGTCTGTTCTGAGCTCTCTACCGCTGTTCGTTTGTTTTTTGACACCGGCGGTGATTTCTCCTTTTTAAACTGAGCGGCCTGTAACCGGACACCTTGCACTTCCGCCGCTGTCCGCCAGGGTGCGCCCTACATAACACTAACTCCAAACCTGACAGGAATATAATGATTTTGGATCCACTCTGTGAGAGCTATAAGCTTGTTTGCTACATATACACGTATATATTTAACATAAACTTGTATTTTGCGCCTAAAATGGAAGAGTGAATTGGAGAAAGATGGAGTTGTAGAGCAGGGGTCATGTTCTTCCTCATCAATGTCCATCACTGTGTGCTGAATGGAAGGAATTTTCCACTCTTCTATTACTGAAGTAAGAGAGAGAAAGAGAAGGGTTGTTGTATGCAAGGATGGGGCTTTTTAGTCGTCTGTGTACATAGTGTGTGTGTGAGTTTACACATTTGTGTGTACATGTGGTTGCTACCATTGAGCAAATTCCACTCACTAAATAACTGTATGCCTGCATGGAAAAAGGGAAACACGAGAGCTAAATACACTATTGACACACACACTTTTACTTTAAATGAAGACAGACGTCTAATGATCTTATATAAGCTAATTATAATGAGTATTTATTTTATGTTATAATTTTTCCAACTGGCAACATCCTTGGATGTCTCAAAATGGTTTTGTCTGATTTCACTCACTTCTGCGGTCAAGTTTGTGGCCAAACTTACACATTCATGTTCATTTTCTCTTCTAAATCTGCTTATTGGACATTTTAGCATCTCTGAGAGTGAACCTGTCAGCTTATTTTCCCATGTTTCCATGCGTTTTCCTTCAAAATGAAAAATTTAAATCCGATAGATAAAATTTCTGTTATTGCAATACACAAATATTCACTCACAGCGTTTATGAGACTCAAGAGATGCTTGACACATACATGAGTAATTCTCTGCAGTGAATACAAACACACATACACAATAGAAAGAGCACATTCAGCTGCAACACACACACACACACACACATACTGTTTCTCACTCATCTGTTTGTGGTGGCTTACTAACTGTGAGGTCAGACTGGCCGGTGTTTCTGCTGTTCTGATTGGCTGAGAAACTCTGCGGCGAGACGCTTCACTTCCTGACTCAGGTACGGGGATCCTGGGGGAGTCTAGGGCCGCGTGTGTGTGCATGACAGATAAAAGTGTGTGTGTTTTGTGGTCACCAGGTAATGTTTAAAGCAGCTGTCAGGCGAAGGCACACACACTCATACAAACATGTCTGCATACACAGTGGGGGTTTGGAGCGCTCCGTCTACCCTGCCAATCATAATTGAAATCCTTCCCCTGTGGGTCACTTCCTCTTTCATGTGCCTGTGAAATCAGAGGTTGGAGTTCAGAGGTCAAAGTTTAACAGGGTCAGTCTGGCAAAAAACTACATCTGAGGTTCCTTTGTGGTATCGTCACACGTAAGGTCGAACATTTTTCACTGTAGTATTAGTGTTGTTTGCTAAGGTAAGCCGATGTTAGAAGGGTATTATATCGATGAGTATTAGATATTTTTTATAAAACATTTTTTAAAATTACCTTTGTCATCTGACATTCATGTAAACATTGTTAAATGTAATATTTAGCACATCTAAAAATAAAAATCATTTTTTTACACTGTACACTACCGTTAAAAAGTTTGGAGCCAAAAAGATTGTTTAATGTTTTTGAAAGAAGTCTCATGCTCTTTTGATAACAAATGTTGTGAAGTATTATTATAATTTAAAATGATTGTTTTCTATTTGAATATATTATAAAATGTAATATATTCCTGTGATCAAAGCTGAATTTTACTCCTGTCTTCATATCATTCTAATATGCTGATTTGCTGCTCAAGATACATTTATTATTATTATTATTATCAACATTAAAAACAGTTGTGTACATTGTTTTCAGGATTTTTTGATGAATAAAAAGTTCAAAAGAACAGCATTTCTTTTCAGAATCTTTTGTAACATTATAAATGTCTTTCCTGTCACTTTTGATCAATTTAAGAATCCTTGCTGAATAAAAGTATTCATTTCTTTAATTTCTTTCCAAAATAAAAAAAATTCTTACTGAACCCAAGCTTTTATAATGTTACACAAGCTATCCATGTCAGATAAATGTTTTTTTCTTACTTTCCATTCATCAAAGAATCCTGAAAAAACAGTTTTTAACATTGATTATAATAAGAAATGTTTCTTGAGCAGCAAATCAGCATATTAGAATGATTTCTGAAGGATCATGTGACACTGAAGACTGGAGTAATGATGCTGAAAATTCAGCTTTGATCACAGGAATAAATTACATTTTAAAATATATTCAAATAGAAAATAGTTATTTTAAATTTTAATAATATTTCACAATATTACTGTTTCTTAAAAACATAAAAAATCTTACAGATCCCAAACTTTTGAATTGCAGTTTACTTCATAAGCATATATTTGTATGCATATTTTAACCATTTTTCAAATGAAAGAAAAGAAACTAAAAACACACACAATGTTTTCATTCACTATAAACATGGAAATACATTTAACCAGCCGGCATCATCCATCGGTTTGATGGTTCACTCCATTCACTCCGGAAAGATGGTTTTGCCAGTAAAATTTTCCGCTTGTTTGGGTCGAGGCCAGTGCAAGAAGCCTGAAATGTGTACCTCCATTGTAATGATGATGTTTTGACAAGTGGCTTCTGTTATGTAAAGGTCTGATTCAACATCTAACTCTGCTGCCCACAAAATAGTGGAAATTCAAATGAGTAACTCTGTCTTTCTCTCTCTGTGTCTCTAGGAGAGCTCTTCTTCTGTGTATTCTACTTTATTGTACTTCTTTTGGATTCACCCAAGTACTCTTTGAAGGTAAGATGTGAAAGATATAAACACGCAACATTTGTTTGCATGTGTGTGATTGCATTGGAAATGGTGGTTAAAAATTAGAAAAACAAATTTTTGAGGTCACTGAATTATTGCACAATTATTGCAGTTTCATGTTCTTACACTTTCCACTAAGTTTGGAAAGTTTTACAACATTAAACTTTATACCCTAATTCATGAAACACAAACCCCCTTTCTCTCACATATGTATGAGTTTCTTTACCCGAATTTTACATTTTCTCCTGCCAAACATTGCTCAGTTCTGAGAACTTTTCCTTCCTCAGTAAAGCATATCCTATAACCCCTTGTACATGAATGAGTGTGTGAGTGCATGTCTGTTTTATAGAAAAAATGACATCATGTTCCCTCTTGACTGCTGATTCATGCTGAACTCAACAGTAACACACATATGAAAAAGCCTGGGAATAATGTTATGATAAATCTACAGATTCAGACCAAAGATGACAGGCATTAAGATCCGTTCTGGCAGCAATGAGAGTTCATTAAGTTCATCTTAACTCTGGCTTAACCTATCTATTTTATATATAATATATATATATATATAAAAAAGTTTGTGTTTACATTATGTGTGTGTATTATGTATATATAAATACACACGCATGCATGTATATATTTAACAAAAATATATTTGATTTATATATAAAATATTTATATTTATATGTAATATACATTTATATATATATATATATATATATATGTGTGTGTGTGTGTGTGTGTGTGTGTGTGTATAGATAGATAGATAGATTTTTTTTTGACTGTCCAACCTCAGATGAAAGTTTTCATTGTGCATGTTACATAATAATTATGCTGCATTCTAAGACACCTAAATTTGGCCCATTTATTTATGAGGAAGCATCACATGCATCATGGATAAATCAATCTCAAAATGCATTGTGACAAGCTCAGAAAACTTTTTCATTTATTCAAGAGAACTATTGATAAAATACGCAATTATTTTAATACTACAAAGCAATGAAATAAATTATATGAATACATGTTCTATTTTAGCCAGTTTGTATGTGCATACTTACTAAAATCAGGTGGATTAATCAAGGTTCTAGGATGCTTCTCAGAAATACGCAATCTGATTTCTGCCATCTTTGCTCTTCGGTGCTCAATTCTGAATTTTTTTTTTTTTTTTTTTTTTGAGCCAGTCACATTATCTGTAAATGTCATTTGACTAATTACTTTGGAGCCACTTAAAAACAACTTCATGACAACACAGGCACCACAGGTACATGCCCAGTCCCAAAACCATTGATAGTCTTTCACAGTTTTTCTGACTTTTGATTTATGATATGGGTGTGAAACACAAACAGATGCTCATTTACGCAAAAAAAAAACCCATCATTCAGACAGTGTACTATTGTGTGAATGAATTAGTTCCTGGGGCTGTTCTCATACATTTGGCTCTGTCCTGGCCTTGTGAAGCCAACGCTGACCCAAGTGAAACATACACGCACAAGTTCACTGTGATAAGTTCACAAATTTTCCTTGTCAAACGCCAGTTTTTAGCACTAGAGTTTTGGCATCAGATACAGAAATGCAGCTGTTAACTCACTGCTTCTTTTTAGCCTCAAATGATGTTTTCCTGCTGTATTTGAACACACATGGCACAAAACTGAATTAGCACATTAAAATGATGTAATGGGGAGCCATGGACCCCCTAAAGATGCCATGAAATCAAAGTAAATGCATTCATATGTGTGCAAATGACAAAATATTAAATAAAAAATATTTAAAATATTTAATATTTTTATTTAATCAAATAAATTCTATTTATATATGTTTAACTGTGAATATGTATTAAGACGTGTTTGGGTTTGTGTTGCAGATGTGGACGTGTTGCAGCGGTTGGCTCTGCGTGCTGAGCTCGGTTCTCGCACCGTTCCCGCTGGCGTCATTTCCCTCCGCTCTGGAGTCATCCTCACGACACGGGCACGAGTTACCACTGCGACACGCTCTGTGTTCCCACCAGAACTCTTCTGGAACTGCACTATTATCCTGAGCGTCCGATCTCACCGCTTAAACTCAGCATTTCTCTTCTCTGTCCTATCTGGGAGTCGGATTCAGCTCGGGCTGGAAATTTCGCCCGGCAAGCTAACGCTTCACGCCGGCCCTGGGAATGCCGCAGTCTTCCCATACAACCTCCATGACGGACGCTGGCATCATCTAGCCTTCGTTCTAAACGGGCAATCAGTGACCCTACACTCTCCCTGCTCAGAGAGCAACGGCGGAGTTACGCAGAAACTCCCCATACTTCCCGAACGTCTGAACCCTCGTGGAACATTCCGCTTGGGCGGCAGCAGCGCTTTGCTTCCGGGTGCGGTACCCTTTGAGGGGGCGGTTTGTCAGTTTGATGTAGTTCCCTCGGCACAAGCCCAGCAGAATTATTGCAGCGCCATCCGTAGGCAGTGCAGAGAAAATGACACCTACAGGCCAGCGCCTCCTGCTCTACTTCCCCTCCCATCCCGACATGCCCCACCACTATTGGCCCACACATTACCACCTAATCGCACTTTCACTTTCACTCCCACTAATTTCCTTTGGACATCCATAAATGGTGCAGTCGGTTCTTCTGCTGCAAAAATGAACGATGGTGTACGACCTAAGCCTTCCTCTACCACACCTCCACCCATTTCCTTGATGCAAACAGGACTTGAACCTTCTTCATCTTGGGGATATTTAAATTCTGTCACCCCCAAACCTACTCTCAGGACACCCAAGCCGACTGTCTCAAAACCTGCGGTCTGGCTTACCCCCAGCAAACCAGCTGGATCCAAACCCACTCCAGGAAAATCATCTCCAAAATTTAGCGCAACAAAGTCTTCGGAACCAAAGCCCACGATTGCTCGACCAACCTCTTCCAAACTCGGAAGTTCAAAAACAATTGGACCCAAAACTACGCCACCGAAAGCTTCCAAACCAACAGCTGTAAAACCTGCAGCAAAAAAGCCAACACTTGCACCAAAGCCCACCAAGATTAACCCTACAAAGAATACTTCTACTGGAGCTCAATCTATCAGTCCTAACAAGAAACAAAATACCAATCTAAAACCGTTGTTAGACCTGGAACCGACCACCCCCAAAAGACCCTCGCCAACCAACAAAAAGCCACTCCAGCCCAAATCCAAACCATACACCACACCACCATCCCCAAAATCCACCTTTGCCCCAAACCCCACACCCAAAAAGAACCTTCCAACACCCAAATCCACTCTGTTCACCACCGCTGCACCAAACAAACCACCAAAAACTCTTGAAACCCCCAAAGTCAATCCTGACAAACCTAAAATGCATTACGTCACACCACGCACTCCAAGGTTTGCCGTCCAAACTGTGACTCTCCCAGATTTCTACGATTTCCAGAGCTTCGAGGTGGAGCCAACACACTTTTCACTTCTGGTTGGACCTCCAGGACAAAAAGGAGATCCTGGGAAAATGGTAGGAGAGCTGCATTGTTGTCGTCTGTGTGAGTTTGTGTGTTGTCAGGCCGCGGCTTGATAGTGCATCATATGTTTGTAGGTAGTTTGTAGGTAAAAATGGGCACATAAGGAGGATATTCCACCCATAGTAACACATACAAAGATATACAGAAGAGAGGACATTTTGTTGCATCATCACATAATCCTACTTTTCTGATAAAATATCCAAAGTTTCTAGCAAGTATTTTGTCTGTCCGCACTGAAAGCGAAAATGCTGCATGACACAATAACATCCAATCAAAACGTATTTGATGTTAAATCTGGAGCAAGATCTTTGAGCAATGAAATATCTCTGTAAGTGGGGCTGTCTAGCATGGTACAATACAAATAGAAGACAACTGACAGACGAAATGTCTCATTGCTGGTTGTGATTATAGCTGCTTAGGGCAAAAACATTAGATTAAAGCTAGGGTAGGCAAAGTTTATCATAAACATTTTTTGTTATACTGGTTGAAACTCTCTTCACATCCTGATAGCAATCAATAATAGAAGTGGTCTAAATATTAAAAAATGTGATATATATTCTGTGTATATATATATATACCTTCTGTGAATGTCTCGGGACCAAAAAATGTTTGTCTAATCAAATGATAGGATATCCTACCTGCCTATTTGCATACCTCTCGCACAGACATCATGCATCAATAGCGCGTTCCATGAGGCTATGCAGAGTTTTAGACAGACTTCAGTCACCGAGCGCCACAAACAAACAGCAGCCGCCTTTAACAGTTCCTCCTGAACCAAAACTACGGCAACGAGTTGTTCACATCCTCAGACTCGGATTTATGCTTTTCTATGGCAACACTATCAACGCTGAAATGAATCTGCAGCAGTCAGGTGGTACAAGTCAGAGTCGTTTATTATTAATGTTATGTGCTTTGAGACATTTAATTTAATGCTGTCTCTTGTGATGCTTTGCAGACTCTGCTCTGGTTGTGCGCGTTCATGTGTTTTGGAGGAGGCGTGGCTTTGTAGAGCTCTGAAGGGAGGGTAGGATCTTATGCTTTCAAAGCGAACTTGCTATTGCTAGCCTCTACAAAACTGTTAAATCTAGCTTTAACATAGAAGAGACTGTTTTTATCCCTTGTCAAGCCTGGTTAAGACAGTGTACAATTGTGTGCATATTGGTGCCATTTTACTTGCAGCAATAATAACTGAATATATATACAGTACACTACTATTCAAAAGTTTGGGGTCGGTAAGATTTTCAAATGTTTTTGTCATTTATTTTGTCAAAAGTCTCTTCTGCTCACCAAGGCTGCCTTTGATAAAAAAAAATAGAGTAAAAACTATAATATTTTTACAATTTAAAATAACGGTTTTCTATTTTTGTATATTTTAAAATGTATTATATTCCTGTTCAAAAGAACAGCATTATTTGAAATATAAATCTTTTGTAATGTTATAAATGTCTTTACTGTCATTTTTGATCAATTAAATGCATGCTTTTAAATATTAATTTCTAAAAAACAAAAAAACAAAACAACATACTGACCCCAAACTTTGGAACAGTAGTGTATGTTCATATTTTATATATTCAAACATGTTATATTTTATTGTCCAGAGAGAAGTTTGCACCTTAAAATGCTTTTATGGTGGTACAAATGTAAAAAATATATTTTTTTTTGTGGATTTATATTGGTTTGGACTGATTACAAGGACGCTCGTCTCCAGTTTCCAGGTGGCTCAAATGCTTTTTTAAGGAATGTAAATAACCCAATATTGCTTGCAGTTTTGAGTCATCAGCATCAATTTAGCCTCAAAATGTGTCCAGAGATGTTGATAATGCCCATGTAGACATTTGACTAACTTTGAGTTTGAAAGCCATTGAGCGATGTGCTTTTAAAGTTGGGTCAAAGGTCAAGGGAAGTGGTCAACATTTTATCAGTCACCCAGACACTCACACAGAACTTTACAAGCACGGAATCCTGTTCCATCCACGGAAAAAAATGCATGGGATTTCAATCAAATGAATTGTAAGCTCTTGAACCAAGAGTTTAAGAGACTACATTTCAAAAGGAACCACCTAACCTGTGACCCAAAAACAAATAAGGATAAGTGAGTTATTACAAGTCCTGTGTTAAATTTGAGTCAGACGTGCTTAAACAGTAGGACTTCGACGTCTTTAAGGTCCTGTAGATGCAGCAACATTTCCAGGAGAAAAACAGGCAAATGATGTAGGGCAAATCTCTTGGGAACAGTTCAGTTAACAAGGATGTTCAAAGAGAAGTCTGTGCTGACATCATCATACTCAGACTCTCTAGAGGGCATTTTCCAAAATAGCTGACTGAACTTGACAAAATGGCCCACATCTTGAACAATGACCCATTTTAACTTGTGTCTGTTTATGTCTGCGTATCGCTGTGGTTACCTATAACCCTTAAGCAATCATGCTGTGTGTGCATGTGTAATTTAGTGGAGGCTCACAGCTATGTGTGTGTGTAGCACCCAAGAGAATGTTCCCTGTTATTACCACAGGATAATTACCAAAAAGCCCCCATCATCCACCATAAAGACGCATTCTGCAGGTACTTCACTAAAACTCCAGGAACACACCCGGTGATTCTCTCAATTACACATGCACACGTTCTCTTAGTCTGCAATTACTTACAGCCCCGAGTGGCAGTACATGGTTTACGCAAAGATAATGAGTTGTAGCCACTATCTTTAGCGCTACTTAAATATACAATAACCCTTAAAAAACACTGCTAGCGTCAAATAGCTTTGTTTAGAATGAAATGCTACTGCTTACTAAATACTGTGCAGTATGTACTTTTTACTGTCTACTAATTTTTTAAAATTAGCATGAAACAGTGATGTTTTTGTCACTACTATAGAGTGGTGGAACTATGACGTCACTTTGTAGTCCAGTCAGCAGTTAGCATCACGCTGGTTCCATGACAAAAACCCAATAGGATTTTTCCATTATCGCGAAAAATAAGCTCTGTGATCAACAAAAAAATATGATACTTACATGTTTTGTCCAGATAATTATTATCACAGATGAACACAACTTTTATGTTGTGCTGCCTAAGTGCAGCCGCCAGAAGCAAAAAGCTAAAGGTAGGCTATAAGCGAACTACACCACAGTCGCACGATTTCAGCGTCACCAACATAAGCTTCCGACAGCTCTTTCAGCCTTCATCTAAAAACATTTTCCCTGAAATTTTGAATTAGAATAGTTTGTAAGAGCGCAGTTATAAGCATAACTAGGCTGTAAAAGCGCACTGAGTTTACCTGTTTGGCATGATGATGTTCAATGTCCGTGATAGCCTCTGTAGTCTGATTTAGCCACTTGTTAGCAACCGTCATTTTCAAGACATGTAACAGCTTAAAGAAAATCATGGGTAGGTTAATACTGATGTATTTTATGTCGTAGAATAAAACGTGAAAGTATCTCGAGTTCACCACAGATCTTATTTCAGCCATTTAATCAAAAACCCACTGGGACGATGGAACCAGAAGTGCTAAAATGACTTGCTTCCGGGTTTTGGCCTACAAAAATGCATTATAGTTCCACCACTCTATATTTTGCAGTTTTATTTCAGTATTTATATGCTATTGTAGTTTTTATTAATATGAATATTTTTGTTTTCACATTAATTTTATCATTTTACTTTTGTCATTTTTTTTTTTTTTTTTTTTTTTTTTTTTTTTATCCGGTTAGTAATTTAAGTGCTTAAACTTTCAGTTAGTTGCCAAGGCAATATTTCATCTAAGGGAAGGCAAGTTTTTCATCTAATATTTGTTTTATTTTCGTTTTATTTCAGTTAATAAAAATGGTTTTAATAGTTTCAGCTTTAGTTAACGATACTCACCCTGGTATTTTGCATGTTTAATTTAGTGAGTGCCCTCCGGTGTGGTAAGAAATCGAGTCCCCCCCCCAGGAATCAGGTCTCCTTTAGGAACCCAAGTGATCCCATTGGTTCAACGGACTTTTAATGGGTAGTATTTTTAGCGCCTGATTATAATTCCTGCAAAATCACGTTATGATTTATATCATTATATAAAATGCATTATAATGCTTGAATGTCTTTTAAATTACATAGTTCACATACTAGTATATAACTGAAGGTTATGAAATCAAGCATTTCTCATTCTTACTGTTTTTTAGTTAGCTTATGTACTTATAGCATACATCTACCCGGTTAGCCTGCTAGCTTAACTTATATCATATTAGGCATGTTTTTTGTTTCCAATATAGTTCCCAAATGAATGATGTTTGTGTGTACTTAGCATGACAATTAATTTATTAAAAATTATAATAGTAATATTATATACTATACCACATTGCTATTATTGTGTACAATGAATATTAAATTACTTTTACAGAACATAGTATGTTGCAACAATCCTTATCCTTATAAAGAAAAATGCCATTTTTATGCATGGTTGTGTGTCCAGTTTGTATTATTATGCAATACATAGGCATTCATTTTATATTTCAAGCATGTTGTTTGTGCACTTAATGTAATAAACATCATACAATAGTGAAATAGGTTAAAATTAGTCAAGACGTCATGATAACTTTTGATCAGGCATTACCACCTGGGTCCTAAAGGAGACCCAATTCCCGATTCACCTCAGATCTTGAAAAATAAATAAATGGAATGTATTTTTAATAATGGTAAAAAGTTGTAATATATTAATTTGATTTTCATTGCAAGTGCAGAGAGACTCCGCCCATGCACTCTTCTGATTGGCTGTGATTTTTGATTGATTTTGGCGCGTCTCGTAGTCACGTTGCATCTGGTGTGGACAGACAAACTGCTTGTCACTGAAATCTTATCGCATCACGTCTGGTTAGGACTCAAAAAAGTATCTTAAAATGTGTAAATTAAGTACTGCTGCTTATATTAATTCATATTCATTCAGCACACTAGAAACAGAAGTTGAGTTTATTGCATTGTGTTATATGGTATTTTATAGAAAATTTGCATACTTATACTGCAGAAATAGAAATTACAGTTGTATGGTAGTATGCTATTTTGAACACAAACAGCACGGTTTGAAAGCAATGTTGCATCATGGGAGTATCTCAGTGTTCATTCAGGACTGGTTGAGCACGTACATAGCGGTTGGCGGGGGGGCTGTGTACATGTATGTGGGTGAGAAAGCACCATCCCCCCTCCTCCATCAACAGAGCTATAGTTCTAGAGCTCTGAGATTCTTAACATAAACACACACAAGCTCACACACTCATCTTCTGTGAGAGCCGCACTCAATGGAAGTCTTTCATCCCGTGCCGCGTGGCACTGCTCTAGGGGGTGGAGGTAGGCTTGAGGAGGGAGAACCCAACTGATCCTCTGTTTCAACAACTATGTTGATATATATGATAGTGGTTGAGCGCTAGAGCTAAGAGAGATTACCGGAAAACTTGTGATGTTTTTGGCCATTTGATGATATTTGATATGTACGGCATGTTATTGCTCTGAAATGGCTTAAATAGGTGCTTTTATTCAGTAGGAGGAACCACCTTTTGGACCAAATAGCCATTGTTGATTAAGAATTTTTAATTTAACTGTTAAATGTTTAACTAAAATAAAGAAATACAGTAAAAATCTACATTAAACAGCACTTGCAACCCATTTTAATTTGATCATTTCAAAGACAAATATTTTGATAGAAATATGGTTGGATAAAATATTATGAAGACAAAAATATTCTTTTTTACTAATTGCACAGATAATTTATGTTAATAAATAAAATATTATTTAAAAATAAATTATTATTGTTGTTGTTAAAAATAAATTGCTTATTTTATTTATATGCATATTTACAAAATATTATCTGTTTTATAAATGATTTATATTAATTAATAAAATATAAATTATTTTATAAATAGAAATATATACATAATGTGTTGTAAATAAATAATTTATATTAATAAATAAAATAAAGTAAAAAAATAAAATATTGTTTAAAAATAAATTATTATTGTTATTATTGTTGTTGTTAAAAATAAAATAGTGTTTATTTTATTTATATGCATATTTATAAAATATTTTGTATTGTATTTTATAAATGTATTGTATTTTATATTAATAAATAAAATATGAATTATTTTATAAATGGAAATATATGTAAAATATTTTTAAATAAATAAATTATATGTATTAATAAATAAAATGTTTAATTTATAAATAGTTATTTTATAAACACTGCTTATTTTATGAATAGAAATATTTAAAAATGTATTTTTTGAATATTTATTTTAGAAATTATTTGTTAATTATTAAAATATTTTTTTTAATTATATATATATATATATATATATATATATGAAATATTTGAAAAAATATTTTTCCCAAAAATAAATGAATCAGTGCTTTGTGCTGATTTACTAAAATGGACAGTTCAATAGATCATAGATTCTATTACATTTTTTTTTTAATATATTCTTGTCTTAATTCTCGTACTCACAATACTCAAAATAGAGGCGCAAAATGGTGCAATCTGAGAACTGTAGGATTTTGGGATTGGTACACCTTCTAAGCTTCAGAAAAGGACCCCAGGGATCTTTTCATAAATGCACATGATATGCACACACACACGCACAGTGGGATACAGGATCCACAGGTCATCTGTAAGTCTATAGCTCATTATCAGGAAAAGGAAATTCCCTCAAATGGCTTCCTGTTTCCTCTTTGCAGTGTTTAGTTTTTAAACAGGGTCTTGCAGCATTATTAGCACACCTATGCAGCGAGAAAGTTTGATTCATAAGTACGCTCTTGTCTTGTGTTTTGTAGGGAATTCCAGGACCTCCAGGGAAACCAGGGCAGCCCGGGACAAGAGGACCTCGGGTGAGTGTGCATGTGTGTGTTAGACTAAAAGAGCTGTTGACCTTCGACCTCAGATATAAACAGGAAGTGTGTAAAATGCAGTGCCTTATAAAATCTCTCACATACTGTTCGCCCTAGTGTATTTGTATTTTATTGGTCCTTTTTAGTGTGCGTGTCTGGGTTTTGTCTGGTCAGCAGGTCAATCTGACCTCAGAACAATATACAAACCGCCCCTCCGGATCCGTCTGTCACATTCACTTTCGCACTCATTCATTTGCCCTTTCTTACTCTTCTGTTTTGTCATTTGTGTTTTTAATGAAATTACGAAATCACAACTTCAATCGCACCTAGTTTTTAAAGTATTAAAGGGATAGTTCACCCAAAAATGATTTTTTTTTTTATCATTTACTCAGCCTTGTGTCGTTAAACCTCCTGATTCATATTGATTTCTTTTACAATCTTTGTTTTGAAGTGTAAGAGTTTTGGGTGAATAGACTTTCAATGGAGGGACAGAAATGTCAGATTTCATTAAAAATATCTTTATTTATTTTTTCTGGGTTTAAAATGTGGCTCATCTCACATATTTAATATACAGATGATTCTTCATTTTTGGGTGTTCTGTCCCTTTGAATATAGAGTACTTGTGAAGAATCAAACACAGAGAGCCATAGACCTAAAAGACTTTGCTTGAACTCTGACCTTTGTTGACAGGATCACATGGGTGCGATGTGTTGTTTTAGCAACCGTAGTCAACATGTATGTGTCCATGCGTCAAAGGACCGCCGTGAGGTCACTCTCTGTTCTGTGTGTTTGTGCTGGTGTGAAGTATTTTAGAGCATGTGTTATAAAGTCTGACTGCTAGGCCTTGTTCAGCCGGCACCCTTTTCATGTTAAATGTCTATGCTATTTATTTGTGTGTGTGTGTGTGTGTTTGCTTGTTAGAACAAAGAAGACTTTCAGTAAAGTCAGCCTAAATTATTTGCACTTTCTTTTGATCGCGATTAATCACATTCAAAATAGAATATTTTACATATGTATATATACATATACATAGTACACACACATATAATATATAAACACAAACTTTTATTTTGGATGCGATTAATCGTTTGACAGCACTAATATTTATATATAATATAAATATACCTTGGAAAAGTTTGGTGTCAGTAAGATTTTTTTGTTTTTGAAGGAAGTCTCTTCTGCTCACTGAGGCTGCATTTAATTAAAAATACAGTAAAACTGTAATAATGTGAAATATTAATACAATTACTTTTTTCTATTTTAATATATGTTAAAATGTAATTTATTCCTGTGATCAAAGCTGAATTTTCAGCATCATTACTCCAGTCTTCAGTCACATGACCCTTCAGAAATCATTCTAATATGCTGATTTGCTGCTCAAGTAATATTTCTGATTATTATCAATGTTGAAAACAGTTGTGCTGCTTCATATTTTTGTGTAAACCGTGATCAATTTAATTTAAGTTTAAAAGAACAGGAATAAATAGAATATATTTTTGTAAAAATCTTTACTGTCACTTTTGATCAGTTTAATGCATCATTGCTGAATAAAAATATTAATTTCTTTCAAAAAATTAATCTTACTGACCCCAAACTTTTAAATGGATCATTCCATATTAATTCCGAATATAGCAACATATATATTTTTACTTTTTTTACCTTTTTTTCTGAAACATTTTTGCGTATAAAAAAGCCACACAGGGTCTTTCACGAACATTTTGAGAGTTTTGAACGAGTTCATTGATGCATAATATGTGATATTTCATCAATATATAATATATCAAACAGCTCTAACAGAAATACCCCCCCCCCCCCCCCCAAAAAAAAACACACGCATTCATTCGGCTCTATATTGTTTTTACACATGTGCATTGCTTTCGTTTTTGTCTTCGTGCATGGTATCACTCAATCTGTTGGGCTCTCTTATGGGCTGTTTCCCTCCAATAACACCCATTGACCTTGACCCTCACTGTGACCTCTGACCTCAAGTGGGAAGTCGTAAAAGAAGTGCTATCAGAACATGGTCAGGGTCACATTAAAGGTCAAAGTTAAATGCTAAGAATTGGTAAAAACCCATCTCAGATCTATTTACTGTACCTGGAACAAAGAAATACCCAAAGCATACTCAAGTATACAAGTATGTATATATAAACACAAAAGTGTCTAGCTAGGCGTGATTAATTCCATGCATTATAATGCAATTGCATTCTCAGGATTGCTATAGCATGCATTTACATAAACTGCTTCTGTTTTTTTTTTTTTTTTTTTTACAGTAGGTGAACTATTAAATGCTTTTTCAGTTTTGCTTAATTATTCATTCCTAATGTGTATGTTGTATGTATGTCATTTCCTGTAGGGACCCCCAGGACCACACGGCAAGCCAGGTCGACCTGGGCCTCCAGGGTTGAAGGTAAAAACAAACACACCCACATTTACCGTCAGATAACCCGCAGTGTGGTCCCATGTACTGGTCTGCTCATCTTCCTCTGCTTAGCCTTCTGTTATATTCATCACCGCACCGCCTGCTGGTACTATTGGGCTGCATGCAAAACCCTGCGGACAAGGTTTTGGAAACACAGTTAGTCGTACACTGTACACACACACACACACACTTTGATTTATTTGAACTTAAGAGAAGCCCAGCACGTAGTGGAAAGTCTTTCCCATGATATAGAAAAGAGCGTTTGTTTGATGAAGTGTAGCTATAGTATTAAAGAGAGGCTATAAACCAAGACCACTAAACATGCTTCCAAGTTAGGTGTGCGTGTGATGTCCTGGTGCGTGATTGGTCCGCTCCCTTCATCCCTGTAAATGCAACAAAGGTGGTAAACAGCCAAGCAGCTCAGCAGGGTGTTTTTGTTAAATTGTATGGTCTCTGCTTTCTGTGTTTAATTATTTCAAGCGGCCTTTGAAGACACTCTTGGTTAAGGTGTAAAGGCCTGGAGTCAAACTTCCCACATGTCTGTAACACACACATGTACATAAACCCTTAATTACTGTAATGTATAAAGCTCCAAACAGTGCTGCCTTGTTTTGATCTGATTAGCATCTTTAGTGTTGTTTGCTAAGAGATGTGCTGTTACTTTTCAAAGCGACTGGGCCTGGTAGGTGATGAAATGGCCTTAACAACCGCATAGCAATGCCCTAGTGACTTTTGCGTGGACAAACACCACTGACATTTTCTTCAGACGATTCTGTGAATTATCGCTCTCAGTCACTCGTTTCTCTGTCATTCTTTCTCTCAGGGGAAGAAAGGAGACCCTGGACTCTCTCCTGGAAAAGCACCTAAAGGAGATAAAGTGAGAAAACACATACACTTGTACTGATACACATTCCTCAATGTTAGTATTAGCCAAAAATATTGTTCTTGATGAGATTAAGGATTTTTGACAAACCTAAGAACCACTGAAGGACCTAGAATATAAGGTAAATGTTCTTCTGCAGGGAACACACAGACACACAACAGCATCTGACTGTTTGTGCATCATGTTTGCCTGTCTGTGTTTGTAGGGGGACATTGGTCTGTCCGGTCCTGTTGGTTTAGTTGGGGTGGAAGGCCGCAAGGTAAGATATTCTGAAGTGCTTAGAGGTGCACATTGAGAATCTGGATACATTGAGAATCAAAATTTTTTAAAATTTAAAATAGGGATCACGATTCTCTCTGATCTGTTCTTTCTGATGAACACAATCAAAGATATATTAATAAATATCCTGACGCGTCCAAGCTTTATAATTGCAGTGAGCGGGATCAGCGAGTATGAGCTGAAGATAGTGTTTCTATCCACATCCATATTTATCATAAACACGTACTCCACATGGCTCCGGGGGGTTAATAAAGGCCTTCTGAAGCGAAGCGAATAGAAAAATATACATATTTAACAAGTTATAAAGTAAAATATCTAGCTTCTGCCAGACTGCCTTCCGTATTCAACTTACGGAGAAAGTGAAAGTGTAAAGTTTTTTTTAACAGTCACTTGTCGCCACCTACTGGTGAAACAATGTAGTTGATAAGTTACTTTAAAAAGGTGATTTAAGCCCAAAGTATACTTCACTTTTTACATGTACGCGAGGGTCAGCGTACAGTGCGCATGGCGCAAATGTCGTTATCAGAAGAGTATGCGCAGGTTGCACATGCACATTTTTAATTTTTTATAGTAATTAGTTTATCCACAAGGTGGCAACCATGCCCTGGGGGCGTCGATTCACAAGGTAGTCAAAGACTATTTCTGAAGCTGTTTCATACTTAAACATGACAACTGCTTTCTCTGGCTCAGCGCCATCAGAGCATTTTAATGCTCGCTGTGATCATAATTGTTTAAGGTTTTTACATAGGCGAAACGTCATTTAGGAATAAGATCGCGTGGGTGTTTGAATCAAGATTGTGATCTTTCAAAGTGCCTCTATTATGCTATATTCAAGGTTCCTAAATTTTTATTGGAGGTCTCCTACAACAGGTTTACATGTATCCAAGGACACAGTTTCTCATAATATACATTGCAGCATCACCTCATTTCTCAAAGAGTCTGAAAACGGTTTGTTCGATAACTCAGTCTCTCCTTTCCACAAGCTTTCTGTGCTCTGATTTCTCTGATGGCCAAGTCTGTTGTGATTGATCTACCGCTTAAAGTGTGTGTTAGAAATGAAACGCACATTATCATATCTGAATTTCAGCTCCTGATCTTCCTCAGCACTTGATACACAGTGATACAAACAGAGACAATGGCGTCATTTTTTCCATATAAATTCCAGCACGAGTCCTCATCCTTTTGAAGTGCATCAAAGTGGATTTGCAGTGCTGAAAATAGTGTCTCCTCAACATGTCGACAACACAAACCAAACTCTTCCAGTCTCATCTTTAACTACTAGTGTTTGAGGGTCAAAGTAGATGTTGTTCACTAGCAGCCAATGAAAACCATAGGTTGGCATTATGCAAATTTTTACTATGTTATGTAGGTGTGTAACAGGAAGTGAGACTGGAATTGCTGATGATTCAGAATAGATTCTTTCTTTTAGGAGACAATAACTGTATTTATCATGCTCTTTGATCTTTAAAACTTAGCAGATCTTTTCAGCGATATTACACACTGCATGAAAGGTAATATTCAAAAAAGCATAATGGGGCACTTTTTTTCTAGAAGCACTTGAATCATTCTCTCCGTTATTTCATTATTTCTGAACAATGTGCACACTCTATTTTTGCTGTACACTTGCTGGGTGACATTAGTGCAGATGTTTGCCTTCTTGCTTACGAGACCCACGCAAACACTCTGAAACGCTCCCACTCATTCTGGCTCACTGTGTCTTCCGTTGACATGGAAACCCAGTGTAAACATCAGAGGGAATCCCCAATGAGTCGTCTATCATTCCTTTATACTCAACGCACATACACGTCAAACAAGACTATTGAGAGTTGTACAGTCGTTCACCATGAGTAATTCTCTTTGTTACGGCCATTAGAGTGTGTGTGTGTGTGTGTGTGTGTGTGTCACATCTCAGCTGTGCATGATTATAGTAAGTCTAGATTCTGCCAGGCGTTTTACTGTAAGCAATAGTGCTTACAGTTGTGTGTGTTTTTTTGTATGAGTGTGTGTGTGTTTGCGTTGGAAGAACGGTGGGATTGCTTGGAAAAATCCTGTAGTAGATGCCTGATTTAAACGATGGTCGTGAGCATGGATATGTAATGTCTAGACCAGCAACAACTAATCAAAACGATAAAAGTCAATCATAAGAGTAGATGACAATAAGTGTGATTATCAGCAACACTTTATGCAACTTTTTAGGTCAGTTTAGACCCGAAAAGGGTTGCTAGTTTGGTGTGAATGCTGAATGCAAATATTAAAATGCAACTAATCATATAATTGTATATAGTTAAGATAGCAGTTGAACAGCTGATCAGCATTTAACATGGGATAGAAGTTTTGTTCATCCACTCAAACATATATATTTAGCATATGTCAATCAATAAATTTGCATATTGTGGGTCTATGCAGTTTATACTGAAATGCACAGTAATATTGATATCAATGATGAATTTTAAATATATTTTTTGTAACTTTTATAACCAGTTGAGACCCACTGGCTTATATATTTTTTGCAGATAATATATTTGTTTTTCTTTTATTAAATAGCCTTTAATTTCATGTGGGATAACATGCTTTTTATGTAAAATACAGAAAATAAAATGTATTATGTTGGGCTATTATACAATTTGTTGATTTATCATAGAAAAAATGAACAGATTAATCGATTTTTGAAATTAGCTGTTAGTGGCATGTCTGTACATGTGTTTTAAGTGTGTGTGCATGTGTGTTTGTGAATATCTGGCAGGCGGCGTGGTCCATGTGCTTTGTGTTACGTGTCTGTGGCTAGAAATGGAAACATCAGAATGTAGAGCAGAATCTCTGGAAAAACGAATGGCAGTATGTCGTAAACGAGCGAATGAAGGGATGAATGCAGGGATGACGGAACCAAATAATAAACCAAAGCAGACTGTGAATCTACAGACTGGCCAGGCAGATTAAAACGCTGATCAGTAGAACAGATCAACCTTTAACACAGTTTCTACTGTACGCGGTAAAAGATGTTCTAGAGGTGGACATTTAACTTCTTATAAGTTACAAGAGAGCTAGTTTACTATTTTAATGTCAGATTAATGTTGTTGCTTTATTAGATAAAATAATTCAGACACATTTTTTTTTTTAGAATTATAGAAAAACACATTTGTACTGTATATATAACTGTTTAAATACTTGTAAACGTACATGTGTGGCTGTTCGCTGGAATGTCGAGGTGGATGTAGGAATTAGAGCTGGGTTTCCCACAAACAAACGTAATGGAAGAAACAGACACTCTCAAACACAAGAGTGTGACAGGATGGATTTCACTGGTTTGGCAGAGAAGAAAGTGTGTGTGTGTGTGTGTGTGTGTGTGTGTGTGTGTGTGTGTGTTTTGTAGTTTTATGTTCTTGTTTACATTTCTCTTTAGAATGATGGTACTTCATGCTCCATCTGTCTGTCTGACTGTCTAACTTATCTATCTATCTATCTATCTATCTATCTATCTATCTATCTATCTGTCTGTCTGTCTGTCTGTCTGTCTGTGTCTAACTTGTCTGTCTATCTATCTATCTATCTATCTATCTATCTGTCTGTCTGTCTGTCTGTCTGTCTCTAACTTGTCTGTCTATCTATCCATTTATCTGTCTGTCTGTCTCTAACTTGTCTATCTTTCTATCTATCTATCTATCTATCTATCTATCTATCCATTTATCTGTCTGTCTGTCTCTAACTTGTCTATCTATCTATCTGTCTGTCTGTGTCTAACTTGTCTGTCTATCTATCTGTCTATCTATCTATCCATTTGTCTGTCTGTCTGTCTCTAACTTGTCTATCTATCTATCTATCTATCCATTTATCTGTCTGTCTGTCTCTAACTTGTCTATCTATCTGTCTATCCATCTATCTGTCTGTCTGTCTGTGTCTAACTTGTCTATCTATCTATCTGTCTGTCTATCTGTCTGTCTGTCTGTGTCTAACTTGTCTGTCTGTCTATCTATCTATCTATCTATCTATCCATTTGTCTGTCTGTCTGTCTCTAACTTGTCTATCTATCTGTCTGTCTATCTGTCTATCCATTTATCTGTTTGTCTGTTTGTGTCTAACTTGTCTGTCTATCTATCTATCTATCTATCTGTCTGTCTGTCTATCCATTTATCTGTCTGTCTGTCTATCGATCTATCTCAGGGGTCTTCAAGTAGTTTCATTCGAGGGCCGGATTATCAAATCAAAAGGGGGAGGGGGGGGTCTTATTGGTAAAGTTATTTTTTTAATTATTAGACTTAAATAAAAATATTCTCACAGTGAGACTTGATAACCACAGGTAAAACCATACATGGCTACTCACTACCACTGTCAAATGATATTATATTATGATATGTTATATAGGCCTATAAAAAAACGCCTAAACACAGGTAAAAACTACACCTTCACAAAGACAGTATTTTATATAATTATATATTCCCCTACCCACCTAATAAATATTGCAATATAAATGGCTATAACATAGTTTTCAATATAAATATTCCACATATTTCACAATCCATGGTAATTTTCTACAGTTCATTCATGGTAAATGTTTGTAAGGGTGGTGATTTTGGGATTTAAAAGTCTTCTATCTTCATTCATGGCACAATGTTTCTCCTGTTTTCCTCATCAGTCTTGTTGGGAATGTTGGCTGTTTCATCCGATTTAAAACTAGTTTAATCATCGAGTGTTTTGTAGATTTGTAGTAAACAAGAGGTGTGTCTCAAATTGAAATGCTAATCTCACTGGATGTCGCAATGCTGTTTAATAATGGTGACCGGAAATAAACGCAGCTCCTTTAAGTTTTCGTTCCGTTATCCACTGGGCCGTGCTGCGTAGTTCAAAGTAAACTATTGAAACACATGAAAACAGCGGATTTGTTGTTACTGACCGAGAAACAACTGCAGATGATTCAGAGACAGAGGGGTCTGAACGAATCCAAATCATTTCAGATAGTTATGCAAGCGCGTTTAGCCAATTCACGGAAAAGAAAGTCGACAGAAATACAGGACACGCATAATAACTGCTGAAATATTCGCACGGAAAACGTTTCTCAGGTCAGTCGGATGAGCATTCATGGTACGAACAGTGCGTATATAGCCGTAGGCGCCACTGCGGCCACATATCTAACCAAATTTAGCCGCACCACCAGGAAAAGAGAAGGAGGGAGATTGAGGTGCTGCAGGCCGGATGAAGATGATTGGCAGGCCGGATTTTGCAAGTTGGCGAGCCCTGATCTATCTCATTCCGTCTATCTATCTATCTGTCTGTTTGTCTGTCTGTCTAACTTGTCTGTCTGTCTGTCTAGCTTGTCTATCTGTCTGTCTATCTATCTGTCCGTCCGTCCGTCTATCTATCTATCTGCCTTTCTAACTTTTCCTCTGTCTGTCAATCTAGCTGTCTATCTACTGTATTTGTCTGTCTCTCTGGCTGTCTGTATATTTATATGTCTGTCTATTTAGCAGCTACATGTTCTGTTCATGTTCTCACTGTTGTAAGAAACATAAGAAGTGTGATACAAAATGGAAAATTTTCCCTTAGTTTATCCATTTTTCTTGCCTGTCTGCTGGCATGCTCGTAGGGTCTCACACTTTACTATATTCCTCCCTCAAACCCTGTCTCTCTCGCTCTCTTCCACCTTTGATGCGTATTTTCCGCTCTGTGTCGACATCTTGCTGTAGTCAGCATAATATTGTGCCTGTAAGACTCATGGGAGCTTGACTCTAACAGGAAAACATTTATATCTGTAATATATATATATATATATATATATATATATACACATAGTATACACACACATTTGCTCACTGAAAACCACATATGTTGCAAACGCACATGTGCAGATGCGCAATTTGTTCAACATACAGGAGTGTGTGGAAAATATTGCACTGCTTTCACTGATTGACTACAGATGGATTGGGTCAGTAATGATGGATCTGTAAAATGCATGCTCGCTGCGGGAGATGCGTATTTCTGGTCTTTCCATATTTTTTAGAAAGTGGTTTGTATCCTCTCTTTTGTCTTAGGAGTTTGTGTGTGTGTGTGTGTGTAAATCACTTAGTGTTTACTAAATCACCATGTGTCCTCTTTGTGAACAGGGACAAAAAGGCCATCCAGGACCACCAGGCCTTCCCGGGGAACCAGTGAGTAATACAGACACAAACACTGTTACACAAACAAACAAGAACATAAACAAACATTCAAAGTGTGGGGATATTCTTGTCTGACTCAAAAACCTACGTCACTAGTCCACAGGAAGTTTTACCTTGAAACACACACACACATTCAAAAAGTCCTTTCAAAGCCCTCTGTGTTATTTAGGGTGAACCATCCTTACAAGTCAAAAGTTTAGAGAGAGGAAAGACAAACACATACCCAGAGGAAAGTTTTATTGCGCAGAGGTTGTTCTTTCATAACTGAGGAGACTTAAAGGTGAAGCGTGTCATTTTTACGACTAGCGTCACCAAACGTAATTGCAAAAATAATGGTTGATTTTAAAAAGATTTATGGGTCTCATCCCAAACTCATGCCATTGGTTGAGCAAATGTAGCTCTTGCTAGCAAATGTCACAACTACACACTTTGCAGTTTTTCTCCACTGACAATGATTCAAAAGTAGCCGTTTATTCTGAGATTTTTTTAAAAAGAAGAACTGTGTACGGCTGCAAAATGTCAGACATCTAACTTCACTTTTCCACATTGTTTTTGCTCATTATCTTTGAATCCGCTGGAGTAGATGAAGTTCATCGCATTAACTATATGCATGTTCAACGACAAACAAAGTCACACAAAACTGTCTTCAATTTCAAAACTGCATCTATTACTCAACTAACTTCTTTTGTGAAATCTATCTGTCTGTCTGTCTATCTATCTGTCTGACTGACTATCTATCTGTCTGTCTGTGTCTATCTATCTGTCTGTCTGTCTGTCTGACTGATTATCTGTCTGACTATATCTGTCTGTCTGTGTCTATCTGTCTGTCTGTCTGACTGACTATCTATCTGTCTGTCTGTCTGACTATCTGTCTGTCTGTATCTATCTATCTATCTGTCTGTCTGCCTGTCTGTCTGTGTCTATCTATCTATCTGTCTGACTATCTGTCTGTCTGTGTCTATCTATCTGTCTGTCTGTCTGTCTGCCTGCCTGCCTGTCTGTCTGCCTGTCTGTCTGTCTGTGTCTATCTATCTATCTGTCTGACTATCTGTCTGTCTGTCTGTGTCTATCTATCTGTCTGACTATCTCTCTGTCTGTCTGTCTGTCTGTGTCTATCTATCTGTCTGTCTGACTATCTGTCTGTCTGTCTGTCTTCTTTTTTAAAGAAGAACTGTGTACGGCTGCAAAATGTCAGACATCTAACTTCACTTTTCCACATTGTTTTTGCTCATTATCTTTGAATCCGCTGGAGTAGATGAAGTTCATCGCATTAACTATATGCATGTTCAACGACAAACAAAGTCACACAAAACTGTCTTCAATTTCAAAACTGCATCTATTACTCAACTAACTTCTTTTGTGAAATCTATCTGTCTGTCTGTCTATCTGTCTGTCTGACTGACTATCTGTCTGACTGACTATCTATCTGTCTGTCTGTGTCTATCTATCTGTCTGTCTGTCTGACTGACTGTCTGACTGACTGTCTGTCTGTGTCTATCTGTCTGACTGACTATCTATCTGTCTGTCTGTGTCTATCTATCTGTCTGTCTGTCTGACTGACTGTCTGACTGACTGTCTGTCTGTGTCTATCTGTCTGACTGACTATCTGTCTGTCTGTCTGTCTGTGTCTATCTGTCTGACTGACTATCTATCTGTCTGTGTCTATCTATCTGTCTGTCTGATTATGTCTGTCTGTCTGTCTGTGTCTATCTGTCTATCTGTCTGACTATCTGTCTGTCTGTCTGTGTCTATCTATCTGTCTGACTATCTGTCTGTCTGTCTGTGTCTATCTATCTGTCTGTCTGACTATCTGTCTGTCTGTCTGTCTGTGTCTATCTGTCTGACTATCTCTCTGTCTGTCTGTCTGTGTCTGTCTGTCTGTCTGACTATCTGTCTGTCTGTCTGTCTGACTATCTATCTTTCTGTCTGTCTGTCCATCTATCATCCATCATCCATCTGTCTGACTATTTATCTATCTGTCTGACTATCTGTCTGTCTGTCTGTCTGTGTCTGTCTGTGTCTATCTATCTGTCTATCTATCTATCTGTCTGTCTGACTATCTATCTTTCTGTCTGTCTGTCTGTCCATCTATCATCCATCATCCATCTGTCTGACTATTTATCTATCTGTCTGACTATCTGTCTATCTGTCTGTCTGTCTGTGTCTGTCTGTGTCTATCTATCTGTCTATCTATCTGTCTGTCTGTCTGTCTGACTATCTTTCTGTCTGTCTGTCTGTCTGTCCATCTATCATCCATCATCCATCCATCTGTCTGTCTGGCTGACTATTTATCTGTCTGTCTGTCTATCTGTCTGACTATCCATTGGTCTGTATGTCTGTCTGTCTGTCTGACTGTCTGATTATCTATCTGTCTGTCTCACTGTCTGATTATCTATCTGTCTGTCTGCCTGTCATTATATTTTGCTAGATTTTTTAGACTTTGCAATTAAAGCCATATTGTTTGGTGTTTTTTTCCAAATGTAATGCAATGACTTTTATACATTTTATGTGTTCAAATACTTTTTTGGGTCTTTAAAGTATATGTATATACTTTCATGTAAATTAGGGTAGCCATCATTTCTCTTTGTCTTTCTTTACAGGGGGAACAAGGTCCTGATGGAGAAGCTGGAGCCAAAGGCTATCCTGGCAGGCAGGTGCAGTAGATCTTCCTCTGCTGTGGAGTGTGGCGTGTATATGTGTGTGTATGCGTTTGTTTGTTTGAGTGTGTCTTGCTTTGTTTTTCATTGACCGTTCATGCAAAATATGCAATTCATTTAGGAGTAAGTTTCCCTGGCATAGATATTGGGTTTTGTTCAGTATAGCTGCGGGGCACAGCGATTGAAAATAAGTGTTATAGGAAAAGTGTAATTATAGGAAAGGATGTAGTCGCTCGCTCTGGCTACTTAGTATTGTGATGTTTTGACACACTTGTGTTGTTTTCATTGATGGAGTTTTGGATTTAATCACAATAAAACTAAATTAAATATCCATCCAGAGCCACAAGCCTTTGGTTTTTGACACACATTGAGCTCTTATGCTTGTGTTTTGCTTGTGTTTAAAATCATTTGAACTCAAACCAATATTTCATTTCATATATTTAATTATTTGGTAAGTATCTGTGTTATACGCAGGATAATGTACAATCACCTGGTCATTATTGGGGGGAAAAAACCTTATGAGTTATTATCCCTCTGCTTTACGCATATTATACTTAAACAATGTAACAAAATCAAGGAAAGGCTAGTTGGTTAAACATTTATCCATTGCTATTTTCTGCATGTCAGCCTAAATATTAAAATGTTACAAGAGTTTTGTGGTTCTGTTTTCATTATGAAGCCTATGATAAGGCCATTATAAGTTCATCAGGGTTTTTGTTCTTGTGGGCACACAAGTTTGGATGCTTATCAAAAGAAACAAGCTATTAATTTCAGTTCCAGTTTGCCTGTTAAACGATGTGTGTTGATTAAATCCTAAGCCTGTTACTGAAATCTCTCTTTTTCTTTTCTTCTCTTCCAGGGTTTACCTGGTCCAATAGGGCCTGTTGGGCCGAAAGGTGCTCGGGTGTGTACACGTCTTCTTCCCAGTTTGATGTGTGATTGCAACTTACAACGCTGTTATTGTGACATTTGAGCTGTCTGAGCAGCCTATGGTTACCTTTGCAATGTTTGATCTTTTACAAAGCTGAAAATGAACGCTTTTTCTGATGTTCTTGTCGACTTATTTGAGTTTTAAAGTCAAGTGATTTGACCTTGACTTCGTAAGAGGGATTTTTACTACTACAGCTTCTCTTTTCTTCCGTCTCGCCCTCGTTTTCTGTTTTTTTCCTTTTTCTGTTTTTTTAAGTCAACAGAGACTCAACCATGACAAATTTGCTGCTGACAGCTGCCCGAGCCATAAGTGTGCATTTATGTGTGTTTTTAGCCTCCTACGGTCACATTAACATGTTCACATGTACAACCACCTTCATTTATTTTGCTCTGTCGTCAGTTTGATGTATTCAGAAACAATTTATATTTTATTCTCACTGTGCCACTTTATAGAGTGTACTCAAACATACACACGCTCTAGCTGTTGTGTTTGTAGTTGAGCTGTATTAAAGGCTCTTTATCAGGCTAGACTCCGCCCACATTGGCTGGAATTTCCTGTTTAAAATCAGACTGAGGCCCTGCTGTCTTTAGGCACCGCACACACACACACACATATGCATGTGTCTTCCAATGCACATTTGTATCAAAGCACCTTGCATTGAGTTATCAGTCCGCCTTTTTGCTGGATGTGTGTGGGTGAATCTGTATGCATAAGTTTTCATTGTACCCTGTGTTTGTTTGTGCATGTTGCCATCGTTTGTTCCCTGAAGTGAGCGTATGTGCCCTTGGACTACATT